>VWZX01005936.1:1295-362115 GCA_013399015.1 Galbula dea
AAAGGACATAGCCATCCATGACCACATTCCAGTCATGAGAGCTGTCCCACCATGTCTCTGTAATTGCCACCAGATCATAATCCCTTGACCGCACATGGATTTCTAACTCCTCCTGTTTATTCCCCATGCTGCGTGCATTGGTATACAGGCATTTCAGGGAGAGAGCTGAGCATGCCAGTTTTACCCTAGGGGGGTGGGAGGCCTTCTGGTCTGTATCAGTACTAGCACTAGAACATTGCCCCACTAGTGCAGACCTGGCAACAACCCCATCCCCCTTCAAAACTAGTTTGAAGCCTGATGGATGAGGTCTGCTAGTTCTTTTCCTAGAATCCTTTTTCCCTGGAAGATAAGCCTTTCCCACCTCTTATCATCTGGCCTGGTACCCTGTAATACCAGCCATTATCAAAGAACCCAAAGTCCTGCCTGTAGCACCAGTCTCGTAGCCAGGTATTTATGGACCGAACTCTTCTACTCCATCCCATATCGTGATCAGTATGTGCTTGAGAAAGCTGGTATAGGTATCTATACAGCTATAGAAGTTGTTTTTTTTCAGTCCTCTTATTGCTGTGTTTCTACTGTTCTTTTGCCTGCACCCATCAGTGTATGGTGAGTGTAGCATCAAAAAATGCTTAAGCAGCTTAATGAAATGCTCTTACTAAACCACACAGGTTGCAACAACCGTATTGCAGAGATCAGTGTGTCCAAGATATTCTGACAACTCACTGGCTTATTGAATTTTCACATGCTGCTGTCAGAGTAGAAAGGATATTTCAGCAAGGGATTGTTCCCTTCCAAATTTTGTAAACTCAGTGGAAGAGCCATATGTCAGAAGGTCTTACAGTCACATTAGGTTCTCATTTCCACCTGTGTGTGCCCTTTTGACACAGCTCAGTAAAAATGTAAAGGAATCTCTAAAACCAGAGAAAGTGTTTAGACCCTGAATACAAGTAGGCTCAAGTTTAAAATCAAGCTTTAAATTAATAAATAAAAAAAATTTAATGAAGAGACAAAAAAACCCCTCTCCTTGGTTTTATCAGCACACATTCTGAGGCTAGAGTATTTTTGTCATACTTGTTTGACCATCATCACTTTGAATGATATATCCAGAAACCAACAGTATGTTTAGTAAAACAGCTTTCAGTCTTTTCATACCATTCAGCAGTTTTCATACCATCTAGATCAATGTATACCATACAAGCATTTACATAGGAAGAGTCTTCATTTAGAACTAAGAGAAAGGCCTCAGAAAATTAAATTCTTGAGGTAAAGAATTCTCCCAAGGAGCCCACCTCTCACCATGGCTGGACTTCCTATGTAAACCTTGAAAGTTGGTTGCCAAAAGTCTGTTACTTTGTGCCAACTAAAAATCAAGCAATAGACCATTTGTGGAAAAAGAACCATTTTTGCTTTGAAAAATATAGCTCTCTACATTTTAACATTTGTTCACTGTGTTCATAGCCCTATCCAAATTTAGTTTATCTTTTCAACAAAAGAGCTTAGAAAGTCACACATCAAAATGTGCAACCATTTTATATATATAGAGTCATGTAACACACTCATTAAACTTGCTAAATATCTGTTAGGCTACCTCTTCTTAGAAGATTTGCATATACAAAAATAGATTGTTCACTAAGATTGCAAAACCAGATCATTGTGTTGACAGTTACTTGTGTAACCAGATCATGAACCAAAGTCTACAGGTGACTTGTTTAAAATAATCAGTTTCTCCCAGTCACTGTTTATTTTTGTCACTGAATACATTTGACTTCATTCAGCATTTTTTTCCAGGCTTTGTGTGATGTCTACAAAAGTATTTCCATGGCATCAATGACAAAATGCTATATTTTTCTAAGCAGAATTACACATTGGAAACTCACAAGTGCCCATAACTTGATTCTAAAAATGCAGATAAGACACTGTGTAAAAACACAGCATGTCATCTTCTGAGGATTTTCTAAATTATACAGAATTACACATGGCTAGCCTTTTAAGGATTGTATTATTAGTTTGTTGGGTAATTTGGTTAGTTAGTCATTGGTAATAAAGGCTTGTAATAATCTCATATACCTATTATATAATTATGTGAATCTCATCAGAACAATAGTTTTAAAAACCTTTTTATGGGTAGTACTGTGAAAATTGTTGTTAAAAACAGCAATAGGATTAGCTCAATAGCAACAGATTTGTACTGTGAGAAAACCACCACAGGACATACCACTAAGACTGTCAACAAGCTTGTGTTATTTGCTTCTGGGGACTTGTCATCAGTGTACATCACTAATGGCTCGGCCAGCAGAACTAACACATTTTGGGAGGCTGAGATTCTAAGATTTAACAACATATTTTGTATGAGGATAGGATCCATGACCTCAAAATTCCTTCTCAGAACTGCACTGAATTTGAGAGTGGGGAAGGTAAGAAGTGTCAGACAGGAATGTTGACCTAGGATGTTCAAGGAGACAGAATAACACTTTAAAAAGCAGTGCAGTGCCAGCTTTTAGAAATAAAAAACCAGCCAGAAGTATGCTACTGCTATGTCTGCAAATATACCAAACTAAGTAAGAACTGTAAAGTTCACAAAGTATAGTCCTTATCTAAAAAAACCTCTCCAATATATTACTTCTATATCAATTTATCTACACGTGATCAGTTACTGAAGAGTCTAGTTTAGCATAAGCAAGGAGTGGGCCAAAACAATGGCAAAGGTATGGTCAAACTGGTAACAGAGGTGACATAGAAAACTGTGAAGATGAAAGAACTAAAAAGACACAGCCAAACTGTTCATTTTCACTCAGGCACCAGTAACATTCTTAAATGCTCCGACTCAGGCGTGAGAGCTGCATTGGATTATCTGGATGAAATGGAAATCAGTTAAATGGATAAGTTCTTGGTGTCAGGACAAGTCTTAAAAAAATACCACAGTACATGCATAGACAGAAGAAAACTGCAAGTTTGAAATGCTAGAGATCCTTTTTTTATTTCAGGAGAAGCCATCTTGACATAGCTACTTAGCCTACTCTTTAACCCATAGCTCCCTGGTAAACCACCTCCCCCATCTTTTAACTCACTTTGTCTTGGAATGAAAGATGAGAAAGAATAAACAAATCAAACATAGAAAGTTGATTAAGGTCTGTCAAAAGCAGCCAAAAGCCTGTCATCACCTGAAATGTGCACCCACAATCCAGTCTTTCTATTGATTTTACTGGTTGTCAGATCACACCCTTTAAGGAGGAATAAAGGATTGATTCCCCTTCCCATAATCAAACTAAAGCACAGAAATATGCTTTTAACTGAATTATTTTGTAAGCTTGATGTTTGTCTTTTAAAAAATTACAGAAGGTTTTAAATGTAGTTATTTTCAAATTTATTTGTAAATATTCACTTGTATGTCCTTGTGATTGTATTTGAATCTAATGTTCAACATCTAATATGAAAATAATAGAGGATAACATGCCCAAACTTAGCACACACACAAAAAAATAAGATTAGAGAAATAATCAGTTTGTTAATATATATACAAACCCACAGTAGGTTCTTAGTGAAGTTAAATTACTTAGTGAAGTAAAGCAATATTATTTTTTTCCTCCTTTTCAGTCAGTTATATTTTTGTATCTCTCTAGAGATTAAGTTTTCATTTCCTTGTCCCATTCAGCAAAAAGTCTGAAGGATCCAACTGCATTAAATATATGCATAAAGACTGCTTCTTTCATAAATCTGAATTCTAAATCCATCAGTGGCTGATTAAAGAAAGACTCCATCTTCAGTGTGGGGGTTTATTTGTGTTGCCTTTATTTATTCATTTTTTAAATAGTAAAGCCCAAAATACAGGTTCATGGGGTTCTTTTTGCTAATTTTCATGAACCTACCAGTCTTGAAGAAGGAAGTGTTGTGCAATATCAGCATTATGGGAAATTAAATGGAATACTGTATTAGATTGAGGCAAGGAGAAGGAGGAAAACAATGATTCTTGAAAGTGCTTTAGGGTTATACACTCCAAGGTCCTTATAAATAAAATGCTTTATGTTATGGAATGCTTAAATAAGGGGTGTGTTTATTCGGGCCTTTTTTAAAGTGTTTTGCATGTCTGGTAGTTAGACTGCCATGCATCCATAGAGAAAATTCATTTTCTGATGTATATAATTATATTCTTGACAATTTCATAGAGTCCTGGTGTCAGTCCATAAGTAAGTTCTACAGAAAAAAACCTTTGTTGTTTGTTTGTTTGTTTAATGCCTGATAAAAACTCAGCCATTAACTGAATTTTAGACAAATTTTAAATGCACTTTACTTCTGCCACAAGAGAAACTGGATCCTAGAGTGAACATACAGATCTCCACTTGTATGAAAGATTGTCTGTGGTGGAAAAAAAAAAAAAAAAAAAAAAAAAAAAAGGTGCTTTTAAGAAATTTACTGAAATATGTTACCATTTTCTAGCCTTCAGAAAAATATCCTTGTGATTGCAGAATATTCTGAGCTGAAAGGGACTCACAAGGATCACCTTGTTCAGCTCCTAACCCTGCACAGGATGCCCCAAGGATCATGCCATATGCCTGAGAGTAAAGTCCAAGCACTTCTTGAACTTTGTCAGGCTTGGTGCTGTGAACACCTCCGTGGAGAGGCTGTACCAAAGCCCAACCACCTTCTGGGTGAAAAACCTTTTCCTCATATCTAACTTTAATCTCCCCTGATTTAACTTCATACCATTACCTCTACTATCACTATCCACAAGAGTAAAAGGATAGGTTCCTGCCCCTCTGCAACCCCTCATGATGATGTTGAAGATGGCAATGAGGTCTCCCCTCAAAATCCTTTTCTCCAGGCTGAACAAACCAACTTACCTCAGCCACTCCTCATAACGTTTCCCCTCCAGACCTTTCACCATCTTTGTAGCCCTGCTCTGGATGCTAATAGCTTAACCTTTTCTATACTGTGGCACCCAAAACTGCATACAGTCCTCAAGGTGCAGCTGCACCAGCACAGAGTAGAGCAGGACAATCACCTCCTTCGACCAGCTGGCAATGCTGTTCTTAATACACCCCAGGACACGGTTGGCCCTTCTGGTAGCCAGAGCACACTGCTGACTCTTATTAAGTTTGCCATCAACCAGGACTCCCAGGTCCCTTTCCAAAGCACTGCTCTCCAGCCTCTCATTCTCCGGTCTATACACACATCTGGGGTTGTCCTGTCCCAAGTGCAGATTCTGGCACTTGCCCTTGTTAATGTACAAACATCCTGATTTTATACTGACTGTTCTACTAAATTTAGAAGAGTTCACCAAGACATGCAAGATAAAATTTTGCATGCCATTTTTACCTCACAATTCTTGTAAGTAAGCTGTGAAGTAGAATTGAAATGGGGCAGTATTATGAAATGCTGTAAACATCATTCAAAGGAAATCAGTATTTAAATTACCATTGGTCTTTTCCTTTCTTGTTCTTTTATAGCAGTGTTTCAAGAACAGATACATTCTAGTAAGTCATTATAGTAAAGCACGGCGAATTAGACAGAGCTTTTCAAAGATGACAGAAGATAGTTTGCCTTTATTACATTTTGTCTTCCTCAGTATAACATTTGACACTTCTGCCTATGCAGGTTTTTGTTTTATTTCTTTGGGCTACACCTCCAGCTGGCTGTTTGGGTTTGTTTTTGTGTTAAGTTCCAGCAACCTTCCACTAACATCAAAGTTGCAACAGGTCTTCCATGCAGTTTCAGTAAGGGTTACTTTTGTTATGGCCTAATTTGTTTGGGTTTGGTGGTTTTTGTAGGAAAGGTTTTTTGTTTTGGGGTTTTTTTGAGGGTGGCTGAGGTGAGGGGTGGTCATTCTAGTTTCTTTTTAAATTCAAAATTGTCCTCTGAAGCTTCAGGCCCAAACAAACTTATGAAGATTACTGACCTTTTGCATCAGTTTCTCAAACATCAGCAGTGTTAAGACACCAGCCTGCTGTGAGCTTTAACAACCCAAGAATTACCAGCAACCTCAGGCTCTGATTTAGCACTTTTCTTATGTAAAAGCCTTTTGCCTCTACCTTATCAAAGCTCTGGTGTTTCACTAACATTTTACACAACAGGGTGTGCTTATTTAGTTTCCATTTATTTCTTTGTTGCTTGTTTATTCTCCGTGCAAATATGCTTATTTTCTCTAAACAGATTTTGCAGTACAGCAATAAATCCCATAGTTCTTGCCAAACTAGGTGGTAGTTCAGTCTTTCCCATCACATATAGTCTAATTCCCTGTCTTCAACAAAATTAAGAAATCTAAACCAAAAAAAACCCAAACCCAAAGCAAAACAAAACCCAAACCAAACCAAAAACAAACAAAAAACCCCAAAACAAACCAAACATATCTTCCACATAGAATCCAGGCTGACAATAAGCACAAAAACATGATGCCTCTCTACAAGCTTGTTTTATATTTACTCCCCCACCAGTTTCTTTCCAGTGGTGATTTATGCTTACAGTTCCCACAGCTACAAGCTGTCCCTTGAGACATCCAAAGGGAAAGGAGAGTAAAGGGGTGGCTTGCTTTTGCCTAAGCTGTCAAAAGACAGTATGTGATTCTTTCTGCATGATGGTCCACAGATAGGAGGATGACAGTACTCTATACACAGGACCTGGAAGCAACATAATAGGCTTCTTGCAAGGTCTGAGTGCAAGTCATTCTGGAAATATTAACAAAGTATTCTTGAGTTGGGAATGCTGACAAGCAGGATCACTGTCTGGACTTAGTCCTGCTCTTTCTGAAGGCTGGCAAGAGAAATCTGGGGTCTTTTATGCCAGAGCCAAAAGACCTAGGTTCTCAGTAGGCAAAATCTACCACCTCTTCTGGAACTACTTAATGGTGTTCTTCAAGATGCTCAGAGTTATCTGACATATCTACAATTCCTTAAGAGGAGCAGTTGCACAGTAGATCAATACATCTTTTGTTACTAGGATTATCCAGTCTAGAAACCCAAAATGGTTGAGGCTGGAAGAGACTTCTTAAAATCATCTAGTTCAACCCCCTTTCTCCAAGACCTGCACATTACAACTAGTTGGTCAGACCATGTCTAGTCAGATTTTGACCATCTCCAGGGGTGGAGAGTTTGTAATCACTCTGAAAAACTTGTTCCAGTGTTTACCATCCTCACAATAAAAATAATAGTAACAATAACAACAATAGCAATATTCTATCCTGTATTTCATCTGGTGCTCATTGCATTTTGCTCTGTCACCAAGAAGAGTTTGGTTCCATTATCCTTATTTTCTTCCCACTTTCCCATTGTGTGTTTAGACACACATATCATCACCACCACCTTTTTTCAGGCTGAATAATAGCAGCTCTCAGCCTCTCATCCTGTGCCTGCTGCTCTAAGCGTGATATTTGTTGTCCTTTGGCTCCATTCCAGTATGTCTGTGTCTCTCAGGAGACTGGACCAAGTACTCCAAATGCAGTCTCACCAGTCTAAGCAGAAAGGATCACCTCCCTCAATTTACTGAAAATGGTTCTCCAAATATGGCTTAGGATGCTGTTGGCATCTTGCTGGAAATGCCCGTTGCTGTCTCACTGTCAATCCTTTGCCCACCATGACCCCCAGGTCCTTTTCTGCAAAACTACTTTCCAGGCACTTGGTCATCAGCCTGTTCTGGTGCAGGACTTTTCATTTCCCTTCATGAGAATCCCATTTGCTCATGTTTCCAGCCTGTTGAAGTCCCTCTGAACAGGAGTACAACCATTTGGTCTGTCAATCACTCCTCCTAGTTTTGTATCATTCACCTGATACTCATATACTCATATAGGGCAAAGTGGAAGTTGTGTAATAAGAACCTACTTTTTTGACTTTTTTAATAGTAAAACTTTCATTAAATAGAAACTCGTAATTTGAAAAGTCAGCTTTACGAACCTTCTTCACCTTGTACAGAAAGAGTTTCAAAAATTAGAACCATAACAAAATTAGTAACCTTACTCAGGGAAATACATACATAAAATGCTTATCAAGAAGGGCTGAATGGGTTCTATTTGCCTTTGTTTCAGAGTACCCATATGATTAAACAGCATTACTCATACATTAATAAATTTCAGTGAAGTAGCTAGTCTTAAAATATCCAAAGTATGTATCTGTGCAAAGTCCATTTGACAGAGCAATCTTCCTACTCAAGCATTGAAATCGTTGCAAACACACAAGGTGATTGAACTGTGATACTGGCTCTGCATTACTGACCATTGTGTTCCTCCCCAACCCAAAAATGCAGTTTGCTGCCTTTCTATCAAATCACAAATTCACTTGTTGAGCTAGATTAATGGTCATAAGTTCACTAGAGTAATCATCAGAGAGAATTCAACAGTGTCCCACACATGGATAAGGTCTGATTGTACAAACTCTACTAAAAGTAATTACTCTGTTTCATTCAAAAACAACAACAAGATTGCTGCTATGCATTCTATTGTCTGAAACACCACTTGGAAACAAACAAGGGAAACGAAAAGACAAGAGTAGAAAAACTGTGGAAGGAACAGTGACATTTATTAAACATATACCAGCCACAAACAAGCAATTCTTTTCTGATAATATAAATACTTTGAACTATGCTATAATGCAAAACTATTACAGAACAATACACATTATTGGCAAGTAAAATCAGAGTAGTTTGAGAAGATGTTATGCTTCTGAAATAGGCTTCTCTTTACAAAAAAGGAAAAACAACAACCAAAACCAAACAAGCAGCACATGAGGAATGATGCCACTTTATTTAACAACAGAAATGGAAACATCATTTCTGTGTTGCTTCTTCAGATGTCAACAAGAATATTTTAGGGAAAAAATGTCAAAAACATAGTTTTATTTAGGTCCAGACAAAGTTTTCCATTCAGAAAAAAATATTTCTGTTACAAAACAAGATAGATTTAATATTTTTTCATATGGAATATTCCATTTGACCTGACATGCTTCAATATTAAATGAAGCAAAAGCTGAATATTTACCTTGTGAGACAAGGGAGATAGGGGATGAGTATTACCAAAATGCTGGATGGAGAAGGAAGAAATCAGGTTAGATAAGGACTCAGTAGTGAAAAAAACCACACCCAAATGTGGCAAATGAGATCAGAGCAAACTGAATCAAGAGATCTTTAGATCGCAGCTTCCCACCTGGTGATTGTTTTCCTGAACAATTTAATCTCTGCTATTGATTTTAGCAATAATACAAGAGTGTCCATCTTCACTGAGCACCCTAACCATTATTAGAAAGAATCACTTAAAACATTTCATATAAACAAGAGCATCCCAAACAGAAGGAAATGGAAAGACCTGCATTAAAATAACCAAATTCTTAAACAGTATGCAAAATAACTTAGTTAAAAGCTTGGAATCAGAAGAGTTTTCTTAATTTCAATGGGAAGCTTTAATAATAATCCTGTTTACATCCCCAACATGTTTCTTAAAAAAGTTCCTTGCATGAAAATTTAACTCTGTATTCAACCTGTCCCTCTAAATGCACAAGCATCTGATTTTTCTGACTATCATTTAACCATGTACTTTTCTTTCTGTATTCTCAGAAATTCCAATTATGTGGTTCATAGCATTTTTGTAAATGGAGCAGAGTGACCAATACATCAAAGTGTATTGCTTATTGCAGGCAATTACTGCAAAATTCAGCAACTAATAAGCTGGTAGATAGTGCATTAAAAACTAGGGAGCTCATAACAGACTACAGCAAACACTAGTTATCTAATGGGAATGAGGCTATTTATGTATTTCTGTATTTGGCAAGACAAATATATTTACTCTTTCTTCATGTCTCAATTACATTAAAGCTTCTAAAACCTTTATAAACACTCTCCAAAAGAACCAAAAGAGATTTCAGGCATTAGAAAGGAAAGTATCCCTAACAGGATATCAGAAAAATTTCACATCAATAGGTGTAATTAAAGTTGTGTACACCAGGAACCCCACACTATTTATCATTACATTTAAGTTTATGGCTTATTAAGAATCTTAAAAAACACAACACAAAACCAACCACAAAACAATGAAAAACACCCATACTCCAAAAAAAACCACAGCCTTTTTTAGAATCTTAATAAATGCAGCAATCCGTATCGATCTCACCTTGAATCTTGTGGGATGAAAACAGGATGTGATCTGATCTCTTAAATGTAATTCAATACTGATGAAGTGCTAGGGCCATATTCACCTTGATATTCTTTGTTTTTGAAAGAACTTTCACAGTGCTTCAGCTCACATTACCTTGAACAGTGTACATCTTAAAATGCCTTTTATGTTCATATTATACTTCTTGGAATATCAGAGATTCAATTATGCATTTTATTTTACTCTACTCAGACAGTGACTCTTCAAAGTGGATGTTTGTGTGTGCATGAACGTCTGCTGCCAACAACTGCAGAATCCCCATGTCTTACCAGCAAGTTCTTTTAATCTACACTTCTCTACACCTTTCTCCCTTTTTCCCTTTCACAAATTGAATGAACTTTTTTGATAACTTTGAAGAGCATTTGTGTAATTCCAGAGTATAAAGATGAGAGCAAGATATTGTCACTGACTGAAGTCTATTAATATCTAGTATGTTCAACCCCACAAGTCCTTATCCAATAGTAATATTCTAAGACTTGTTGGCTTACCATACATAACCATTTACTGAGATGTACTATGTCTTTCATAACTGACTGAAGAGCTTAGATTTATTCTGCTATGTTTTACATAATGTTAATAATGTTAACGTTTAAGTAGTCACTTTTCACATTTGAGCACTGGGTCAACTGCATTCTTAAGTTCACCAGAATCTTATTCTTAGCTTTGGCCTGAACTATAGCATAAATTTGAGAAAGTAATTTAGATTTAATTAACCTCAATTCACTACAAAATGACAATACTAATGTCAACCTCTCATGACCATTCTAGGATTATATAGTTCACAGGCAACACAAGAAGACCTTTTAATGAGTGTCTTTATAAAAATTTATGTATTATCCAGATATTTGCTTGAATCACCCCTGAAAAATAATTTTCTTGATGAGCTTTTAGTGTTCACCAGATAATCATCTTGATTACACCAATATTAAATCTTGACCACACAACAATATTGCTCTTTAAATAGCTGAGTTTTCTCTGGATTCTGTCTCAAAGAAATATTCCCCCAATATGACCAGGATCACGGAGGGGAGGAGGGAGGGGGAATGTTTATTTGTGAGAACAAAGTCATCAAATCTCTTTTTCCCAAAAAGAGTTTCAGTAAGCCTAGGAACTACTTTTTCCATTTTCATATATTTAATTTATGTTTAAAAACAAAGCATACCTCAATTAGGAGGGTTTAACTAAGACAAAGGCCAGCATACATGTGATTTTTCCACTGGTAAAGATCATTAGAAGTCCCTTCCATGTGCAGGATATCAGAAACAGCAAAAAAAAAAAAAGACATGGTGGGACATATGTAGAAACAATCTAGTAGAAGCACAAGTGACTCCTTCGAGATTGTCTAAGAGGAAAAGCCATTCTCTCAAATACTGAAGTTTGAATTTGGACTCTTGAAGGAATCTATTATTTGTTTCTTCTATTTGCAATAACCTTAAGACCAAACCTGGCACCTCCTTTTATTTCAGGCTGATGAGTTTGGTTTGGTACCAACATAGAATACTATAGACTCAGCTTTATGACAGCGCAAAGATGAAGCCTTTCATTTTTGAAGTTTTTGCACTATCACAAAGCTATACAGAGAGAGCAGGAAGGAAAGGAGACAAAAAACCCCAAAACAAAACTGAACAAAAAAATCCCCCCACAAAACAAAAGAAAAACATGGAAAATAGCAAGAAGGGATAGTAAAGGAAGCAAAAAGCAATAAATAGATCAGCTGGAATAATGGCAGACTGAGGACGAAAAATTCAATACGTTACAATTGTTAAGAAGACAGAAGAACATTCCTGTGTTTGTTATACTAGCAACAAAAAAAAACCCCTGCAAAACACAAAAGCTCAAGCAGGACCTTCAGCATAACTAAATCTAGGGAGATGCTCTGTTCAAAACCACTGTAACATATAAAGGCTTGAGAAAATCTGCGAACACAAATAGGTAGATTTCTGAATGAAGTATATGAAACTTCACTTCAAATAATACATTACAATGAAAATATGTTGCTAATTAATTCTGCAACAACTTTTTGAAAATTCATACCTTGTTCTTTAATAAAACCTTGGAGGTCTAAATAACCTGTTGGGATTACAATAGGATTTTTCTTTACTTCTTAATTTGTGTCGAGGAGGTAAACAGGATCAGTTTTTAAAAGTGAAATATATAGATAGTATAAATTGTTTTGTCTTTTCTTTTCCCAAGACGTGAGAAATTTCATAGGCAGAAATTCAAATTTTTTATCCACTGAATCAACAACAAAAAATAGTTTCCTTTTATGTCTAGAAGAAAGATTTTAGAGACCAGTATTTCAATACTTCGGGTTATTTCCACAGCTGCAGCCTGAACAATGTAATACTGGATGTGGTATTAATTCATGTAAACTGACTCAGCATTTTCTAACTAGCATAGGGGAAAAAAGTCTGAAGGGAATAAACCCTTTATACATGCAATTCTCCCCACCTCTACCAACCACGCTTTAATAAAGAAACTAATAATCTATTCAACAACACCAACAAAAAGTTATGTACATCAAAATAATCAAAGGTGAGTAAAGTTAATTACACTAAGCTTTGACAGGGATATGAAATGAAAAAGAAGATAGCATGTCTCAAATAGAAACAGCACAGCTGGGGTATGTTTTACCTTGTTTTGGAAACATTTTCAGTTAATCAGTACAGCTAAACCACCTGTTTAATGAACAGTTGATAGCATATAAATGGAGATAGATTGGACAGATTGGTGAAAGAAAGAACGAACTAGAAGATTATAGTGTTTTGGCCATTTTTGAAAAGATGACAGTCAAACTGTTTTTGATCAAACTGTAAATGTAAATTCCCCTAGAGCTTCCTGGAAAAGGCAAACAAAACTCTTTCTGAACCAATACATTACCTTGTGCTCATAAATATCTATTGAAAAATTAAAATCTTAACTGTTAAAAAACATTAATCAGCAGAAGGTTAATATCTTGTTCTCATCAGTATTTCTCAATTTAATTGTAAACTAAAAGTCTTACCAGGTATACCCAACAGTAAACTGATAATACCAGCTAAATGCTCAACAGATGTCTCTAACTGGAAACATAAAATGTTAATAGTCAGTTTCTTCAGTATTTAAAGACTATATTGTTATCAACATATTTTTCATAAAGTAAGTCATGCACTTCTGTCAGTTATATTTATTACACTAAGGAACATTTTATTACAATAATGCAGATGTCTTCATTCCATAAACCCCAGTGGTACTTAAAGCTAGGATTTTATTACTTGTGCCTGGAGCAGAACAAAGCTATAAACCTGCTACATTCTAATTCAAATACTGCTGGTGGGGTTTGCTTTCTTTTACCATAAATTACAATACAATGTAATCAAATACATGTCAAAAGGGTAGTCATGGCAACAGTATTTTTGATTCACAAATTTTAAAGGTAAATAGAAAAAAACCCTCTAATTTATGAACAATATTTTTTATTCTGGACTAACATTTCCCCTCAAAAAGCTTATATGTTATATTACTCTAACAGTATAGAATATTAAATACCCTTGAATATGAAATGCCATTTAGAGCTATTCACACTATTTTCCAATATACCATCTGTTCTGTTCTATACCATGTGCATCATCAGTTGCCATCAGCTTTCTATTCCAGACTAATACTGACCGAGTGTTTTACACAGTATATCAAAACCTTCAATGCATCACGAATTATGTCTATCACAATATTGTGTTGTTTAAAATGAGAGCACACATAGCGCTTGGAAAGCCTCATTAATAAAATGTATTAAAAGAACAAGAAACTCTCCAGCACACTGTTACACTTGAAGCTATAAAGCTTTTTAAGATCCTAAACAGCGGAACTTCTAGAGTATTACATTGAACTACACAAATTTTTGCATCTAACAAGACTTTATATTGTTCTTGAGAGTTCATTTTAAGAAGTGTAGCATTTGGTAACACTCGTAATTCAAAAAATCATAGCTTGCTTTACTAGCACTATATTTCCAGAACTAATTTAGTACTGGTTTTTAGGTCATTTGAAAATAGTTCTGAAAAATCTTATCACTTAGTCTTTATCTTGCTAAAGAACCAGGGGAGTCACAGTTAGATTGTGTTTTCTTGCATTTGGTTCCATAAAAGCATGGTGTGTGTGGCACATGGCAGTGTTTTTTAAATATGCATATAGTACTGACTGGAGTTACGCAGTGCTATCCTGACTTTGTCATGCCTGTAATAGAGATATCAGTTGTCCTTCATGTAAGCCACTAAGATGCCCAAACTGCTTAACAGTTTTATGCCACTCTATGCCGCCTCTAAATGGTACAAGCCTTGCCTCTGATGCGTGGAAACAAACTTTACAACCCACGAAAGGTTACAAAGCAGGTATGTTTATTACAGCACTGGAGAGCGGGGGAATAACTTCACCAGACTGCCCTGCCCAAACAAGTTTCAGACCATCATTTAATACACTAATCTATACATATGCATTACTAGGCTATACATATGCAGTGGATTTCTGGGAAATAGGTGGGATTATTAAAATAGTTCCAGGAACTCCTCTTGGTGCATGCACACTGCCTCCTGGTGGTCGTGGGCAGTGGGCTTCTGAGGAAGGCTGGAAGTCTTCACAGTGATCTTTTCAACTTTGTCTGATTTTGCCGCGTTGGCAGCCACCATGGTCACATGTCTGGTAGTCCTGCAGCTGGGTTCCTGTTATCTCATAGTGGGGCCCCTTAGTCCTTGTGTCTTATCTTTGCAGACCTACTCTATTCCTCCCTTAGCTCTATTTTGTGGATTTGGGGCCAAATGTCCTATCCTATTAACCCTTTTCTAGCTCAATTCCCCTTTACTAACTCACAACCTCATAGCTTCCATCTTACAGAGGAATCATAGAACCATTAATATTGGAAAAGACCTCTAAGACCATCAAGTCCAACTGCCAACCCAAAACGCACACATTCCCTTCTTTTTTCCTTCTCCGAATGGTACAGCACCTATACTACTCAGCCCAAGCTTCCCCTCACAGAACATTGAGGTTGTGTCTAAATATAAGAATTGCATTCCACACTGTACACCTGAATCCTGATCCCTGTTACCAGACAGAACAAATACTTGTCTGGAGCACAAGCCTTCTCTAGATCCTATGACCAGGTTTCTTTCTTGGAGAGAGTAGAACACAGTAATGTAAAGAGTGCTCCGCAGCTAATTTTCACTTCTACATGGAGCTGGAATTCAGCTAATACTACCAGCCCCAGAACTGAGGAGTTCAGTCATCAATCCTAGAGTTCAACTAATAAATAAATAAATTTAGCCTTCATCTCTAAATTCTCGTTCAGACATACAGTAGATGCTGAATGAAGAACTTCACACACTAGCATATTAGGGATGTTCTAGCAACATATTACAGGATAGGAAGATAAAGATCAATCTTTCTGTGATCCACTCTTCTCTCAGCAAGTCCCAGCAGCTACGAAGTTCACCTGGACTTTGATGCTATGGTAGAATAGTTTCTCATGTTAGTAACAGTGACCAGATTGTACTAGTCCATATCGATTACTCTGCCACTATTTTTCTTTGCTTACTATGAATTTCTCTTATGTCTCCTTATCTCTCTCCACCATCAGTACTGTATATCAGGACACCAGTGTTTACTTTCATAACTGAAGGTGGTTAGCCTGCAGCTAAAATTCACATTTTATTTTTCTTAGCTAGAAATGCACTCAACTCCATCCTTTTTTTCTGATATATGTATTATTTTGTCCCATCATTATACCAAGACGTTTCTTAGAGTAGGGTTAATATTGTTTATGAGTAATATGCCCTCATATATAATGAGACTTTTATGAATATATATGTAGTTTTAAACATAGCACAGGCAGAACAAGTCATAATTCAGGAAGATAAGTCTATGTCCTAAAGGAGAGAAAACAGCTTAAAGAATTAACACTGGCTTACTAGCATATAAAAACAGTACTAAATAAGACACCATTCCAAGCATTTTGAAAACATCAGAAATGTTGCTTTGTTTAAAAAAGCCCAAACATAAAAGCTAAAGAGAATGACTTGTGCATCCATTTAAAAAGAATTTTTAAAATAATTTCTGGTTACCTACAAACAATTACAAAACACTTGGAAAAACCGAAGCAGGCAGAAGTAATAAGTCACCCTTCTAAGACTTCAGTTATCTAAACAGCTTAATTAATGAGTAAGTGCTTGCATAAGAATACATAATTATAAGTATCACAATTCTTACCTTCACCTACTCCTAACTGCAATATGCAAAACAATTTGGTGAAAATACCAGACAATATCATTCTCATAACACATTTCTAAGACAGTTTCTATTCATGTCTTTTTTTTTTTCCTTTTTTCTTTTCTCATTCATTCTCCTACTGACTATCAGGGAATCATTTATTCAGGCTTATAACCTTTTGCCTGACTTTTTTATTGGGCCTTCACCCCAGCTTCATTATTTAACTATCGCTATTTAACTAGCTAGCAATCTACCTAGCTGAGTACATTAAATGATTAGTGGCCAGTAGCTCAGAACAGGCTCCTGTCCTCACAATTGTGTATTAATCATTTTTGCTAGTATATTGGTATATTTATTAGGAAATCCTGGTATTTTAGCAATAAAACCAAGTATTTTGTACTCCTATGTCTGTGCTGTGCACGTTTCAGATAAGAGAGCTGTGCCACCTACAAATTATTAATCAAGTGAAAAAAATGCAGCTGCTGACAATATTTTTTTGTTATACAACCTTTTTGATTTGACAGTGGTACATGTTGATGATCTACTGAACTGCAGTCAACAAGCAGGAAAATACCACAGCATCCAAACTCAAAGATGTAGTGAAATGTAACAAAGATAGAAATTGGTGCATATTCCCAGATATTTTTTCTGTGAATGTGTTTTCATGACTTCAGGCTACAATGTGGTTTTGTTAAATAATGCATATAAAAGCAGTCATACTAAAATTATATCTATACTCCTTTTTGACAACAGGTGTTAAGTAAGTTATCTTTTTACCGTTTGTTGAATTAGGACACAGACTCTCCCTTTGTATGCTATCTCCTAGCTATCCTTAGGTTTTCCTGTTAAGAAAGGACTATATTTTCACAGCTGAAACACATTCACACTAGTATCCTGGCATGGAATAAAAAAAGCACCTATCTCATTACAGGAATTCAAACTGGCATATTAACTGTTACCTCTTCCTATATAAAATAGTGTGCCCTCTTGTTTTCATTTTCAATTCAAATTTTGTCTGACTCATGGAGGTTCCACAGAGAGATGCTGCATGTTTGATTGGTGTTCAGGTTTGGATATTTAGGAATCTAAAGGAGCAGTATCTATGTCTTAATTCTGCTTTTTATTTTGGCCCAGAGTTCTATAAAACCAAAGAATCTGTTAACAACCTGAATACACAGCAAACCTTTTCTGAGAGCTCGTACTGCTAGCATTGAAGAATATTATATTTCTAAACTGTTTTATACAGTGAACTTCATCTTTATGATAGAGTGTATAAGTTTTATTGAAGCCAAACTATCTGAAAGAATAATGTCCTCCTCCACTATGTTAACTATCAGCTTTGGAACTATCATTTTTCTTGCAAGATTTTATTTCTATGATCTTCCTGTGGCACTGCATGGTCAGAACTTTGGTTTCCATAAGAAAGCAGAGAATCATATTTCTCTTCTAGGATATATTCTCAGGAACAGCTGAATTTCCAGATGCAAACAAGCACAAAGTAAATACCAAAGCAAAACTAGTTCCCTAACCACAGCATGATCCACAGATCTTTTTCTTTACATCTGTATCCTGGTTTCAGCTGGGATAGAGATAGGGGGTTTTTTTCTAGCAGCTGGTTAAATGTTGTATTTTGGATTTAGTGTGAGAATAATGTTGCTAACACACTGATGTTTTTGTTGTTGTGGAGCAGTGCTTACACTAAGGCAAGGACATTTCAGCTTCTCATGCCCTGACGGTGAGCTGGCTGGAGGTGCACAAGAAGTTGGGAAGAGATATAGCTGAGACAGCTGACCTCAGCTGAACAAAGGGATATTCCATAGCACATGACTGTCATGCTCAGCATACAAAGCTGGGAGAAGAAGAAGAAAGGGAGAATGTTTGCAGTGAAGGCATTTGTCTTCCCAACTTGCTGTTACCCATGATGGAGCCCTACACTTCCCTGCTGATGGGAAGTGGTGTATGAATTCTTTGTTTTGCTTTGCTTTCAGGAGCAGCTTTTGCTTTACCTATCAAACTGTCTTTATCTCCTTTAATGAGATAAAGACAGTTTTACTCTTACCCTAAGGACAGTTTCTCACTTTTACCCTTCTGATTCTCTCTCCCATTCCACCTAAAGGGAGGGAGCAAGCGGTTCGGTGGGGCTGGACTGCCGGATGGGGTTGAACCACAACAATCTGTCTATCCCAAGAATGTCTTCCAAAACTCAACAAAGGAAACATTTCCTCTCCTGAAATTTACCTCTGAAGAGGCTCTGTAGAACTCATTTCATCCACAGCAGCTGAATGCTACAAATGAGCAAGGGTGATGACCCTAAGCCTTCTGCTCCCCAAGGCACAAACTTTCCTGCTACAGTCTGCTTCATATGCTTATCAGTGTAGGTTAACTCTACCAGATTCTAAGTAACACATATATTTAACTAATCAATATAAGGAGGCCTATTATGTATTAAACTGCAGGTCTTTTGCTTTTACTGAATTATTTAAATAAAACTCACCAGTTTGTTCTGTAGTCAAATGTTAAGAACCAATCTGTGTTTTCTTGCCTTTCCCATAGTAAAGAGGCCACATTCTTTCTCACTGTTTACTATTAGATTCAAATGTCACCAAAAATAAATGTTTATCTTACCAATATTCCAGGATTATTCTAAACATAACAGTTAACTACAGAAACCATTAAATCAATCAGCATATCAGGCATAAGAATTAGGCATGATGAGACAGACTGAATTTTCATTAAGGCATATTCAATTTTATGACGTTTCGTAGTTTGTTTTTTTCCTAAAAAGCATCTTAACAGCAAGAAATAAAAAACCCAAAATTTCCATGACTGTTGTAGATACTTCCAAATGGATGATTCCACACAGATGTTATTCATTCATTTAAGATGCTTCAGCAATGAAGGCACAGAGATTAAACATTGTTTTTTCCCATCCTTGAGTTGAACTGTACTAGTTAGATACCAGGCTTCAACAGCCTACAGAGCTACTAGCTCTGTATCACCTGCATTGATTTACTTCAGAGACTGACGCAGGGTAAAATAGTTTCAGCTGAGATTTCAGCTTCTAGTCTATTCCTCAGTCAGCCCCAAACAGTTCAGCAAGCAATATCATTCTATGATACAGTTATGGTCTTAAAATGATGCAGCTCCTTTAGGCAAGGGATGTATCATAGATTTTGGTTAAAGTGGTTTTGGCATTTGATTTATAAAACTACACTGAGTAGCTTGAGAGTAAAAACATCCTAAGAGAATAAAACATTGCCCTTTTGAATATATGAAACCAAACACCAGGAAGGAAAGATCTTAGACTTTTCATTACTGTTATTTAGGAACATAACTGAGATCAAAATAGACACTTGTACCAGGGGGGTTGTTAATTCAAAGAACTACATCATTCTTTCAGCACATTTTGCTAATAGGAAAGAAGTAAATTTCAAAAGAAAAGTTAATCCCAAAGAAGGTAGAGCCATACAAAAAAGGAACAAGACACCTTTTAAAATCATTCTCATTACCTTCAAGTTCATACTTAATTCAAAGTTTTGCCAACGGTCTGCTCAGGCTAGAGTAAAGAAAGGGAAAAAAAGTGTTTGAAGATTTTCTACACAATCTACACAGTTCTGTACCTATTTAGGAAAAGTGAGACATTTGTTCAGCATCTTAATTATTCTTACATCCTTCTTAGCACAGTGCAAAAGCATATTTCTACATTTCTTTCTTTTCTCAGTACAGCATTGCAGAAGTTCCTTCACCTCAAGAATAAGATAGAAGTCCTTAGAAATGGATGTAGGAAAAAGAAAGGTGTTATATTTTAGGAAAGTATTTCTGTCTCTTAAACTTATCTTGTGATATCTTCCCCAAAGCTCCATATTAAGACTGCAAAATCTTCCACAGAATTTTGTGGCCAGGGAATGAATATGGTTTGGAAAATGAAAAGATTTCAAAGCAAAACAAAAAAAAAAAAAGCCAAAACTATTTGTTTGACAAGTGTGTTCTAAGTATTCTTTCTTTTCCTTTTTGTCTTATTTTTTTTCCAGTTCATAAGTACTTCAGGCTGGGACCTTCTTTTCTTACATTTTTAAGACACCTACAACACACAGTGATACCTAAATAACATATATTGAATCACAGGTGGCAGCCAACTCCCTTGAAAATCCATGCAATTATTCTGCTTTTAAATTGATGTTGACAAAATCAGCATTAACATGTGCAGACTCATTCCCTCTGGCTTCAGGAAGCCCTTGAGAAGAGTTAGATGGGATCACTCCAGTCAATGGCTTCTGAGGAAGTGAAGTTGCCACTAAGACAAGATGCTTACAGGGTGCTGCAGAAAAGCTGCTGCAATGATATGTGTGCCTCAAAAGAACATAGAATCATAGAATGGCTCAGGTTGGAAGGGACCTTAAAGATATCTAGCTACAACCCGCCTGCCATGGGCAGGGAGTTGAGGGACATGGTCTTGCCAGAAGGCAAATCTTATCCCCGCATTGCACGACACAATAAAAATTCAAGAGCTTAAAAAGAATCAGGTTTTGCTTCTCACCAAGTATTAGTCTGCTGGAGCAGTAGGCAGCTGAGCAGATCTGCAATCACTGCTTATGTTGAAGAGAACAAGAATTTATTTCAGCCAATGAAAACTGGTTTAGCTACTTTTTTTCATTTTGCACATAAGATTTAGAAGGCTATCTTTTCTTTTGAGAGAATTCTAATATCTCTAGGTTCAAAGTGACATTTCTTGTCTTAGAAAAAGTTAGCAAGTTCTTTGCAAGAGTTCTGTATTCCTTTGCTTTGTGGTTTGTATAATTCCTTGCAGAATGGAAATATAAAGTGGATAGCAAATTCCTTTGTTCTCATTACTTTAGTACATCTTCCAATATACTGAAGTCAAGCTACTTACACTGATTTAGGTATGAGATTACATAGAGAATCACAGATTCACAAAGGCTGGAAGACACCTCAGGAACTGTTTTCAGAAAGATGAATGATGAACCTTGCACATAGTGTATGTAGTAAAGGAATGCAGTCAAAGGTAATTGTACAATTTTCTTCTTCTGTTACTAGTTTTGTTTTTCTGAAAAAGTGATTTTCCATGTACTTTTTTACTAATTATAAACAGTAAACAGCTACACTTACTTGTTGTTTCCTGAAGTTTAGTTTGACAGTAAATTTCCAGCTAAAACAAAATGTATTCTGAGCTAGTCTAAGCCTATGCAACCACTGTGCACATACTGCAACACCCTGACTTTCATAAAAATGGCTACTGAGTCCTTGCTGAGAGGTTTGATCAATCTACAGACTTGCAGAATTGGCAGACTCCACAGTGCTATGGAGCTGTCATAAGCTGGCATATTGATTTTGGAGACTGAAGTCCTGAGACCTTGGACACAAGAAAGGCATCTTTGTAGTACACCTAGGAGTCTGGAACACCTTAGAGTGTCATAGGTCTTTAAGTCGCTCTGAAACAAAAATGGAGTTTGGAGTTCCTTTGTTAATTTTGATTCAATGTTTTCAGGACATGGATTTCATTTACTCACAAATATTCTTTTTCTAAACCTCATAGTGTTCGAACATATTTCCTTTCCTTTGGAAATGCTTTAACTGCAAGTAGAATTTTTTTCAGATTTTGTAATTTTCTAATAAACAGAATTTTTTAAAAATCCACTAAAAATGTCAAGACTATTTTATTATTTTTAATTGTAAAATATTTTTATTTTTTGTCAAAAGTTTTCACAAGTTATCTGACCTTTACTCATCTAGGAGAAGTGAACTCCGCTTACTTGATATTGAAAAATGCCAAATTCCACTTCTTTGTGGCTATGTTTAAAGAGAAGATGTTATCTCCACAGGTGCTATCTCCACAGCTTCTCTGAGGTAGTGTCAATACAGGCATCATCAGAACCAAGAAAACTGAGAATTCCTCGCTGCTCATAAATTTAGTATTATTACCTTAAGTGTGTGATCTGGAATATATTACTCAGCATTACTTTCTGTGTAGTTGTAAGATTTCTCTCCAGCTTGCTTTTCCAACAGATAAACAATTGTATTCTCCCACCATGCATTTTAATTGCTACAATAAACCATTTTTTAATGTCCATACAGGTACAGCACAACTGTGATCCAAAAGAAGCTTTCATTCTCTCTCAAAGCCCTAATGGTATGGAAATTATTGCTGTTTATTCTGTACTCCTGAGCAGTTTTCCATGTGAACTACCATTAAGATGAATCATCTTTAAAGGGTTTCCTGTCAAACTGGCCTTTGAGAAACAATCCTGTTTGTAGAAAGCTTTATGTTGGGACACGAATCTCTAATTTATACTTTACCAGGAATCAGAACTTCCAAAACAGTATATTATATTCTGGTAGAAAAATGTTCATCATAATTTAAGGAGTACATTATGGACTTACTAGATCCCAGTAATGGGAGTCCTTTGTGGTGCCATATACAGAGAAGTTCTCTATAATGTAAAGATACCACAGTGATTCTGATAAATTTTAATGAATGTAAAACTAAAACACTTCCTCACAGAAGCTGTATATTCAGACTCTATAGCACCTCAGCTAGCAGCGTCATTTTACAGAGAGCAATTGAAATAGATTATGATCTATGCAGTGAAGGAACTATTACTTTTGGAGCTTTATGGTTACATCTTTTCCACAGCCTTACCCTGTTCATGCATATCTCTGGAGCAAACTGACTGCACTTGTGATATTTTAATTATTTTTCTACTCTTTCTGAGTAATTAGGAATAAACCTCCCCAGCTTCAGCATTTCATGCAAACTAGAGCCCAAATTTAAAGATGGAAATGCACTCAAAAGCCTTTCTACACCTAAATCCCAACAGGCATGAATTTGCATGTTTGTCAAGCAACAGTTTTAATCCCAGCACTGCCATCTACTGAGGAGATTATTATAATATGTTTTTCTGGAAGATGTACTTTAATACAAAGACAAATTATCTCAGTAACTGGTTTACTGGACAAATGGAGTTCTTAACCTAATAAAACCATAAGCTATACAAGACGATCAAATGACCTTAAAATATATATAGGAATGGTGACATTTCATCAATAGCAGACAAATACCAGCTTACTGTGCCTAGGCCTGCCTTGCTGTGATTGAAGGCAAATAAATCCCAGCCGAACTAAATGAGCATAGAATCAATTACTGTTTCAAGTTAGTAGGACCAGATATTAATGAATCAATTGCTTAAAATTGCCAAAATTAATAAATCATTGTTCCAAACTCTGAAGGAATCAATGTAAATTGCAGAGAAGAAATACTCCACTGCAAAAGAAAAAAAAACCAGAAACCATCACTTTTCCTTAAATAAGAAAATATAAATAACAACTTGAGAATGTAAAAACTTGATCACCTATGGGCAACTTCATCCCTAGATTATTACCAAGTTCCTCACAGGATGAGTGTATTTTAATGATAATTTAACTCACTAGATACAACTTGTTTTCTTGCATGAAGCACCTCCTTGTGCTGTTGGTGAATAGACTAGGCCACAACCTATTGATGGCATGTATCCATGGGGTTTGCTGCACCCCATAGTTTAATGATACCTGACATTACCAAAATTTTTTCTGGCAAAAGAAAATATTGTAGGGTCGTATGCTGGCAACAGAGCTGGGAAAGGGACTTTCTGCTTATTTAGTGTGGGCTGAAACAAAGAAAGAACAGATGAGTTATTTACCATTTTTCCTTAGCCCAACAGTCTGTGTGTTGGGGCAGTGGCTCCCAGTACTGGAGCACTCCAAGCCTGGGGGATCCCCATGGGGTCTCAAGGCAGGGCCCATCCCATCACCCCTGCCAGAAGCAGGCAGCCAGAGGACAGTGGAAGACGCCACAGCCCCATGGAAATGTTGATGGGCAAAGGATATGAGCCTGTAGTTTTGGAGAGCCCATGACCAGGCAGGGTCAGGCTGTGGGGAGCTGGAGACTAGCCCTTCTGGGCAGAGGCTCATGGCCCTGGGAGGCTGAGATGTGCTCCTGGGCGTGTGGGCAGGGTAAGGCCCAGGTTTGGGCAAAGACAGGCTAGACTGGCAGTGCCTCAGGGCCATGGCAGTGTGTTACCGATGTCTCCTAGCAATTGAATTCTTCCTTTGAAAGTGTTTATATTCACTGTGTTTAACTGATCAGTGAATTCACAGACCACAACCAAAAAAGGGGTTAAAAAAAGAAGCACCTATGAAAAGATATTTAAAGATATGTTCTTTTATATCTCACATATCAAATTCAAAACTGAAATACTAAAAAATCTACAGTAGATTTCAAAAAGGTCAGCACAAGTACTTTTTCCATTGTTTTCAATCAGCTTTTGACAGAAGAATTGCAGCTAACCAGATCATCATTGCATGTGACCAGACCTGGACAAACCAGAGCACGGAATAACCATACCTCTGGAAGAGAGGGACTCTTGCAAGGAGCACATGGGAGGGAAACAAGGAGAGAGGGGCAGGCTACCTGGGCAAAAATGAGTCTGATGGCATCTTCTGATAAGTCAAGAGAAGTAATCTGTTCTCGGAAGCAAAACACCCTTCATTTTCCAGTGCCATTGTTAGGAGGACATTACTCTTGCTGGCTACATTTTCAACAGTCAGTAGGACCGGTGAGTCATTTGCAGAAAATGAGAGGAACTTGTATAAATGGAAAGGTTGTTAACAAAAACAAGAGGGTTCAAAAGTGCTTGAAATAAATATAAAAAACAAAAGAAAAATAAGGAAGTGCTCAGAATTCTGTTCAGTCAATGCATTCTTGAGACAAACACACAAAACCTTAATTCTTTTACCTTTTTTTGTGAAGTTATTTTTTTCCTTCTAACTTGGAAACTATCTGCAAAAGTTATGTCCTTTTTGCTATGTTCCTCCACTGTCATTTCAGACTGTATTTAACATCTCTATGATGCTCTTATTTTACCAGATATTTTTATTATTGCATGATTTCATAGCTTCTTTCACTCTCTTTCCCTATGCCTACTTCTTGCTGTAGTCTGACCAGATGCATCACAGGCCCTGAGACCCTATTTATTTGTTGGCTTGTTCACTGTGGGGTTTTTGTTTGTCTGTTTGTTTTTCTCTTTCTCTGCATTTTTTATAACTTTTGCCCCAAGCCTCTCATTCTGTAAATCCTTCTTTTCCACTGTGGAAAAAAAAAAATCTAGTCTTTGACTCTTATTTCAGTATTTCAAGACCTGCCTTATGTTTTATACGTAATTTCTCTTCTCCCTGTGTCCTGTCATTACAGTAAATCATTTTCAGTCCTATTAACAGCACCTTCCAAACAGGATCCCTGCTTTCATTCATTTCTGTTCTCTTGCCTTCTGTGTTCTTCAGTTTGTCATTTAATTTCATTTCTTGTCTCTTCTGGCATATGCTGCTTTTTGTTTCTTCATATATGCCTGACTTTCAGGTGTTAGAAACACACATTGTGGTAAAAATATTAGTGAAGAAAGTACATCATTGTTTCTCCTGTCAGATTAGCTGGTGCTGAAGCATAGAGACACTGTTCAAACGTCAGAGGGTATAATAATAAATTTTCCTCTCCTCTCACCAAATCTCAAAAATTAGTACTGGAGATGCCAGCTCAGAATCCTTATCTCTTCACCTATTACCTGTTTCTAAACAGATTTGGAGTGCATCCTGGATCCAGAATTTTGCAGAAATATTGTGGATCCTCTCAGACAGCCCCTAGAATATAACCCCTTGCTACTCACTCATGTGAGTATTAGTAGCCAGGGGAAACCAAAGTGCATCAAAAGGGGAAGACCCTGAGGAGCTTGAGATGTTAGGTAGTGTCTCCTCAATCTTTCTAGTGAAAGGGGAAGGCACATATAGAAGCCAAGTATATTGTGTGCCAATATCTGCCTGCATGGCTCATATCCCATGCAGGGTTTTCACATTGACGACCACAGGACCCTCTCTCAAGAATAAGGAGCACTTGTCTGCATCTGCCAAAGGGAGCAAAATTTAATTTAATTCAATGATGAAGCCTTTAAGCAAGATTTTTCAAGGGACAAAGATCAAAGCCTGAGAGAAATGGAGCAATAGTGGGCAAGGAAGTTGGGTTAGCACACAACAAAGGAAGTTTTCCCACATTTCCTAAGAAAACAGCACAACTGGGACCCTATCTCAAGTGCCTGTGCATGAAGCCTTCCAAAATGAATTTAAGAAAAACAAACAAACAAACTAAACCAAAACAAAATCCAGAGGAATTAGAAGCCATGAGCAGTTGCAGGGTAACAGAAACACAGTAGGATACCTTCGATGACTGGACCACTGCAATGGGTGGATACAGGTTCTTAAGGAAGCACAGGTTAAGAATGAAAGGAAAAGACATTATGCTCTATGCAGAACAGTGTTTTAAAAGTGTGGGGCTCAGCCATGAAATGGTCCACAATCCAGCTGAGATTTTATATGTCAGGATGAAAGGGACATTAATGAAGAAGCTGCTGTGCTGGGTTTCTGTTAGAAGGGACCTTGAAAGATCTTCTAGCCCCACCTGCCTGTCAGAGCAGGATTCTTCCCTGACCGGGAATCAAAACCAGACCCCAGCGGTAAGAGCACCAAATCCTAACCACTAGGCCTCCACTTCTTTAAATAAAGGCTTAGCTGTGGGCAGAAAATGAGCTGCTCACACTCAGAAGCTCTGACCATTGTTGCAGTGACCGACGAGGATGGGATTCGAACCCATGCGTGCAGAGCACAATGGATTAGCAGTCCATCGCCTTCACCACTCGGCCACCTCGTCCACTGACTTTAGATGACTGAAAGAAGCTTTGCAATAAGAAAGAAGATTAAAAATATTGATTGAGCATAGAATTAGGAAAACTAGAACTCTCCTGCAATTGGAATTGGCAAGATATGTGCATGGTAAAAACAAAGACCTATAATTATGTTGACAGGAAGACTTGGGGATCTTATGATGAGGATATGGAAATGATAGCAGAGTTCAAAGAATTGTTTGTCAAGGTAAGGCATGCTCTTTGAGTTTAGAGGTCTCTGTCCTTAGTGGTATAAGAGTCTGAGAACTGTATTGTTTATAGTATGGAAAGGTTAAGGGTCAGCTGAGCAAATAAATTGGTTATAGAGCAGTTCATGAGACCACATGAGATACAACAGAGGAGGGATCTTGGCTAAAGTCACCTTTCAAAAACTGCATAACCTAGAGACTAGAGAATGAAAAGTGTGACATCACTGTCCAAGAACAGTGAAAAAGAGATCCTGGGACATTAGAGGCTGGTCAGCTGATCTTTCATGTCCAGGGAGATTAAGGAGAAGATCTGCATATGGAAGTTACTCATAGACACGTGATTTAAGAGAAGGTGGATGCAAACAACTAGAATGGATTTACAAAGGCAAAACCATACCTGAACTGCCTGATTTCCCTTTCTAGTGACTGGATTGGAGGAAAGGAGATGCTACTTAATTTCACTTTATCATGACTTCTGACATGGTCTTCCATTGTATCGTTGTAGCCAAGCAAAAGAGGACTGGATGCACAAACTACAAGATAGATGGAAAACCTGCTTGATCAGGAGGCTCAATGGGTAGTGAGTAGAAGTTTGAGATTCATTTGCCAGTTACTAGAGGTTTTCTTCACAGGTGGGAGCTAGAGCTGCTGCCATCTAATATCCTCATTATCTACCTGGATGACAGGGTAAAATGCATTCTCAGCAAGTCTGAGGATAAAAACTAATTTTAGAGTAAGAAATTGACATGCTAAGCATGGCTGCTGTCCAATAGGACTTCAACAGGCTGAGTTGACAGAAACTCATGAAGTTCAACAAAGGCAGGTAGAAACTCCTAAACAGGGGATGAAGCGTCCACATGCAGCAGTACTGTCTGGGGCTGACAAAGTAGAAAAACAAAACAAAACAAAAACAAAAGCAAAACCAAAAAAAACCCAACAACAAACAAACAAAACAAAGAATGAAAAGCAGACAGAAAAGACATCCTGGAGTAACAAGTTGGAACATGAGTCATCAGTGCAGCAAGTCAAGATCCTCTACCATGTGTGGAGTACCTCGCCCAGTTTTCACTTCCCAGCACGGTGACACTGTGGAATAAGTCCAGTAGATGAATATGAAGATGGTAAGTTGCCCAGGAGCCTATGAAGATTTTTTAAATAGAATACTGAATCTATATTATTGGGAAGTTACATTATATAGCTGGAAACTTCTTTTCCAGTCCGGATTCATTCACCGCACATATTATTCACAAGAAAGCATATGCTTATTTGCAGTCGTTGGTCCAGCACCAGAGTACTCTTGAGATACTAAGTCTGTACTTTGCCATGCCAACTTAATGTTGCCTGAAGATGTTTCACTGTACTTGGCTGCCTTGAGCATGGATAGAGTACAGCAGTACAACCTATATCCAACAGATATCCTGAGACTGGCTCTTTCTAAACATGATACAGACACTTTAAGACTTATTTACAGTAAATCTGACAATCAGTAGTGTGGCAAGAAAGCCTGCCACTTATGGGCTTAACATGCTAAAGTACACTTACAGATCAACTTTCAGTCATTTAGTTCAGACATAACCTATGAAGCTCTGAAAAAAACTAGTGCACAGGTAAAAAGCATGTGACAAATGCTTTAGGAGATAAATAAGCAAGGCTGTTTTTACTCTCATTAGACCATGCTATATAGTGCATGTGGATTCCATTTTTCAGGAGATAACTACATCTTAACTGAGGGGAAGGAAAAAATACCAAAATTTTTATCTCACCTTTTGTAATGCATCCAGTTGTCTGAAAGGTATTAGTTGCACTCTAATCTCTGACTCTCATAGCTTCGTAAAGATAATTTTGTACAATTTGCACAGGAACAGTTAGATATCTGTTACACAGTGCATCATTCCATGTTTGAGTGGAATGCACCGTGTAATAGATTTGTATTAAGCCACTGTCCTTAAAACCAGTTTGGTACAATCGTTGATCACATCTGCAAGTTTAATTTTGTTTTAATTGCATCAAAGTTAGAACTCTGGGAAAGTGTTTTATATTCAAATGTTTGTCACCTATAGCCACAGTTCACACATGTACGGGTATATATGTATCCATATGCTTTAGAGGTTGATATGTCTGTTACAAAGCATAGTTAGTGAGCTTTCTGGTTTTTAGGAGGGTTTCTTCCCTTCTCTGATTCCTGCAGGTTGTTCTGCCTTTCTTACAAGGTGTTCATGTTAAAAGATCACTTAAGTACTTGAAAATCTGTGTTCTGCCTTAACATCTGTATGAGAGGGTCTGTATTTTCCAAAAAAAGCTCTAAAAGAAAGAGGGGAAATTCCCAGGATCCCTGTTCATAGGGATATTTTAAATGGAATTGAGAAAACAGAGAGGTGCTAAATCATTTGATTATGCAAATTATGCTGAGAGAACAGACTGAACGAGCTCAAAAATTACCAGCAATTAGTTATTCATATACAGATGAATTACTCATCTTTTTTTTGTTGTTGTTAATTTATTTGGGTTTCTGTTTTGTCTTAACTACACTGGGTTCTATCTGAGAGTTCTGGCTGCAAAATTTCAGGATGAGATAACTTGTGAGCAGCCAACTGAAATTGTCATCCTTTTGTATGAACAAAGTTTCTCACAGAACAAGAAGCTGAACGAAAAAGCATTACTTTCAAGAATACTCTTAGAAAGCCCCAACATTAGGAGCCCTTCAGATATGAAAAAAAGGGTAAGAGAGGGCAGGAGAAGAGAAAGTGTCTTAGAGAGGCAAGTGCAGTGGGAATCTTCTCTACTGGATATTTTTAGCATGGTCCATTTATAATAAGAAAACAACAGAAACAATAGCAAAGAAGAAAAATGGATGCTTTCCGTACGTAGGTGAAGTAGTCCAGGAAAACCAGTTCTACTAGACAGTCAGGATTAAGGGACATTGTGTCTACAGAGATTATAAAGTCTAATGAGAACATATAGCTCTTCAGAAAATTTAGGATAGGGAAGAAGCCAACTGTTAGAGTCTAACAATATCCATTTAATCTCCATCCTAAAATACTCCCAGCCATGCTATTACAAACAAGAATGAAAAAATGTCTGCTACTGGTAAAAGTAAATTACTTAAGATAACTTGAAAGACTATTTTTTAAAATAATTTCTTACATATTTTATCTGGTGCAAAAGCCTGTAGGAGCAATGTAAGTTCTGTGCTGGTGAACACCAGTGAAAAAATACAAAGTTGGAAAACCCTTTGTCCTTTATCCACTGAAGTCACTCTATTCTTAGCTCTGATATGTGAGAATATAATGCATCTCTACTCAGAAAACAGTTACACAACCAAAATTAAGACAGCATATAAGGATTATTGCTGCTAAACAGCTAGGTATAGGGACACATTTTCTCTTTCAGTTATATGTATCACAGGTTTCCCATCCTGTGTCAACAGAAAAGCAGACTGAACTTCCAACCTGTGGTCTCTCCCTGTTCAATGTTTTGAAGCAATTCCCACACAGCACTGTAGGTTCACTCATCACAAAAGCTTTGAAAGGAACATGAGGGAATGAAAGGCTTTTACTAATAAGTCTGTGCTTCAGTTTACCTTAATACTACCTGAACAGTAGCAGCTCTCATCACTGAAATGTATACTGCCATTTGCTGTTACTGTGTGTACTTTTGGGTGTAAGCAATCATAAACAGTTTTAGGTTTAATATGACAATAAATAACACAAATAATTTGCTGGGGTAATGCTTTGGAAAAAAGAAGGCCAAAATATGCATGGAAAAGCCAGCTTTCTGTCCATCCATTCCTAGATAAAACTGGGTAACTGAATATCAGATGTAATGGGAATGTTACATAATAACTACTAATTACTTATTGATGAACTTTTGTTTGTATTGAGTCATATCAGTACTCTGAACAAGAGTCTTCTAATACAGTTGGTCTTACAAAATAAGTTAAATTATTTTTTAGATTCCCATAGTAAAAATAACATTATTAAAATGGGATTAGTATCAGTCAGTAACATTAGTTTAAAAACTCAACTTGAATATTTTCTGAGTTTTTGGAGCATCTGTCAGTATGACTTGAATTTCTGTTGATGTAGAATTTTTATTTTTAATGCAGAATTCATAGTAGTACTCATTATTTGATTCTCCATGTCTTGCTAGGCTATTATTTACATTATCTTTGGTACATGATCCGCAGAAAATCTGCAAGTTAGGCACATTTATTTTACTGGATTCACAAAATAATGTAGGAATGTACACTAATACTTTAACATACAGAGAAAGAGACTTTACTGAAGTAAGTAAAACAATTGGAGGATTACCCTCTTTGTTGAAATGACAGTATATTTATTTTACTATGGAGCACCTGAATTTTGCTAATACTTGATTATACAAGCAGCTGACAAAAAGGTTTGCCTATCATATGCCCAGCCACCTAGTCACCATGGATATCAATAATTCTCAGCAGTTTATAACTTGTTAACGTGATCTACTTAAGAGATGGCCAGGAAACATAAAGTTCTGGTTTGAGCACTCTGATAGATAAAGACGTCAAATAAAAGAATCTGCTCTATTAAGAAAATGGGTATTTTACAATTAATCATTATAAGTAACCATGATTAAAAATAAGCATAGCCCATCTCATCAAACATCATCCTGGAACAACTGTTCAAGGCAATGTATGGTTCCAAATCTAGAAAATATGCATTGCCTCAAAGGCATTCCTTGACCTTTCAACAAGAAATAAAAACAGGTGAATCAATTGTTTTTCTTTAGTTATGTGTAACTGTTTAATGGACTTTAGTCACTACCCATGAAAATTATGAACGATACTAACGACACTGATTTTTGAGTGCTTGTTAACACTACAAAGTTATCCTGGATTGAAGCAGACTATTAATTATAACAACTATTTTTAAACAACCTGTGACCCTGCCAATTCCAGAAACAAATGTCACATTACAAGGACATGAAACCACTTTCAGCTATTTCTGAATAACTCCATCAGTAAACAAGCCCTTTTAGCCTATCTTCTACCTTGACAGATTGTCGAAGATACAAATTTGATCAATAAAAAAAAATGTTCTTTTAAAAAGTTAAAGAAGTCACAGCCAACAAGTGCAAGTACCTTCTAAACAACTCCTTAGTTTCCTATCTCTGTCTCTCTCCTCCTCCTACCCAAAACAAACAGATCCAGCTTGCAAGATGCTGTCCAGTAATGAGAGACACCGCACATCCATCACACCCACTGCCTCAGGAGGAGGTAAGAGCACAGAGGTTTTGGCAAGACTGTGTTCAAGCAACAGATATAAAACTCAAAATCCTAGAGAAAGTCACTACCATGTGTTTTATACTCATTAACTCTCACGGTGCTCCTCATCATTAAATTTACACCAACTCTGAATTTTATCCAATCAATTTATTTATGAGTTACTTTAGATAAGCCTACTTTTAACGTTCTAGGATGCTCCTTTAAGTAGTCTCAAATAATATTTCTTTCTGCATTCTACAATGCTGCTGTTGTACAATTCCCCCCCTCTAACATAAAATATATCATAATATCCACACCTTATATCAAAATGTCCACTGTTTCCAATGATAAGTAGATTGTACTTTCTCAAGCTCAGACATAAAATTAAGTAAAAGGGGAAACGGAATAAATATTACAAAGAACATAAAAAACCCCAACCAAAATCAAAACCAAACAAGCAAAAAACCAATCAACTAACCAATAAAAAACCCCCCACCATTCACCCAAAAATCCACACCAACAACCAAAAAAGCAAAAAACACACCATGATTCTATTTAGTGTATGGTAAGAACTTACCAGCCACTTTCCATTTACTTTTAACTGTTTATATAACTATCCTAACTCTATAGCTTAGTATGAAGGACACACAGGTCAAAGTGGGACAGAGGCGGTATGATAGAAACCTTCTTACCTTCTTTAAATTCAGAAGATTGATTATCATGTAAAAATATTTAGCTTTATAAAATAAGCATGGTCAAAATTACTGAACTTGAATACATGAAGTGGGATGTTTGGATTCTGCAGCTTCAGTGGCTTAAGAAAATTCCAAAAGTATGTCCAAGGAAAATCTTGTTATTGGACTCATTTTCCTTAGCAGAGGGCCAAAATTAGGATGTCATTGCCATATTCAAGCCAAATGAATTGAGATAAATGGGACAACTGGAAGTGATTGTGCTAAGCAAAATTTCAAAATAAGATTGAGGAAATGCAATAGAAACTGAAAACTTGGGACCTTGGACCCACCTAAGTGTCTATTTTCTTGAGAGACATGATCAAGTTTTAAACACAAAAACTTAGACTAAAAAGTAATTTTACAGTATCTACCAGTAAGACCACTGTTTTCATAACTATTTTTGTATTTTAGTAGAAAAGAGTTGCTGCTGACTCAGGTTTTATTTCATGTACTTAAACATAGACCTGTGATATTTTGCAACTAGAAACATTGCAGTTGTGCCAATGCACAAAGGGGGAACTAAAAAACACAACCCAATAAGAAACAACCCTGAAACCCATTCATTCAGTGAATAGCAAAGTGAAATGCCAAAGCAAATAAACAGCATCAATGGTGAAAATACACGAAAATAGTAAATATTAAATTGGCTTATGTTTTAGTCATTTGAGGTATCATAAGCAACACAGATAAGGGGTTGGGGTTTTTTTAAGAATATATGACTTTAATTGACTTTGTCCTTTTAATGATAAATTTACAAGGAGAATGACACGTCCATCATAATTTTGATACACAACATAGCTACCACCGATTTGCTGGAAATGCCTTTGCATTATATTTTTTTTGTGGCAGAGGAGTAAATTTGACAAAAATAAATTCGTCCACACATCCACCCTTGCAGGATAAACAGCAAGATACAACATTTCAAATTAAATAAATAAAGTTAGAAACCATATAAAAAAATATAAACGTTCCTCCTGGATCTCCTCTAGATTTTCCTCAGTACAGTAATCAACCAATTTTCATTTAAAAATGAAGAAACATGATCTGTTTATTGAGAATGAGGCAAAAAGATACAATTGACATTGGCCTGATATTTTTACCTCTTGTCTATTGGAGTAATAACTTTTCCTAAGCTCTGATACCAATGTCAGTCTACCCCCAGAACTCTAAGGCCATTTGTACCGGGAAGAGCACACACAGTTAATAAATGCACAGTGCCTGTGCAACGTCTGTTGTGTTTGCTGATCCTCTGAGGCCCCCCTCCCAAAGACTGTCAAACATGATAGTGGCAACTCCTCCGATACTTGCCATGGACAGGTGAAGTGGAGATGGTTCTATTTGATTTGGAAGAGGAAGAGTTTGCTCTGCCATCTCTCCATTCTTCCACAATGTGTAGTCAAGCATTAGTGGACAAATACATCAAATAAATATCAGATAAAAGCACCCAAAATACGCTCAGTAATGCAAAGAAAGGATATATTTATGGTACGGTCAGAGAAGATATTCAAAGCCTCCGTTGTTGCTTCTAGAAATGTCAGGACAATTCAGAAATGTCAGTTCCTTTACCGGTTTCCAGATTGTAATTGAAGGATCATGTAGCTCTCTCGCTCTTTCTCTCTCTTTCTCTCTAAATAGGTCTATAAAGATCAGCTGGAAAGTGCAGACAGAATTGTTCACTGGTTAGCTTTACTTAGAGCTACAGGGTATATATGTGCTTTGTTTTGTCTTATTGATCAATCTAGCTTACATTTTTAGCACACACAAACAAAAATCAGGAAAAATAAAAAGTCGATGAAAAACACGAACAACACAAAACAAGTAAGGTTCCAATCGTGCAAATTTTGCTTCACTGGATAAAGCACTTCTTGACACAGTAATGTCCAGAATCCCCCTCCCCCAGAAAAATACAGGACTGAGACTGAAGCCATTCTTTTTTTTTTTGCCTTTTTTTTTTTTTTTTTTTTTTTTTTTTGCCTTTTTTCCTTAAGGCTATACAACACAAAGAAATAAAGTATGGAAAGAACACTTCATGGGGCTGAACACTTCATTCTTCTGGCTCTGGAGCAAGCCTTTGACAAAGTGATCGTGTGGTCCAAGTTATTTGTCTCATTGGGACAACAAGAAGAGAAAGAAAAAGAGGAAAAAATGAAAGAGAGGGGAAAAAAATAAAAAAGAATAAGAAAGTCAATGATCCCAACAATAAAATCCGAAATTGACTTTACAATCACAGGTACAAATTGCTCAGGTCGATAATTTCATTTCTCCTAAAGATCACTGTTGTCTAAAACTAATTAGAGGCGCAGGTTCCCAAGGAATTGTCAATATTCAAAACAAATGTTGGAGTTTAGAAGGTTATCATTCTTCTACTGTGACAGTCTGACGGGGTGACTGGAAATACTGTCATATGCTGCCAAGTTCAGGGTGTTGCTAACGATTGAATTCTTGCTCCGGCTCACAGATCTGTCTCCTGTTTGGCCTTCTTTTATAGTGGAAAGACTAAGAAGCCAGAAAAGGTTGAGTATTTCCACCCTCCCATGAGGTTACCCCTTTCCAGTTTGAGATGCACTTTGTCTTCTCTTTCCATATGGAGCAAGACACCATTGCTGGCTGCTTCTCTGGTGACGTCCTGATCCCCTGCAAAAGCTGAAATCACTGGGTAGCCGTTTTGCATTAAACTTACCTAAAAAGTGCAAAGAGAGAGAATCTGAGTTTTTCTCAATACCCTCAATGACTTCTTCTGCCCTGTGCACATCACTAAACTCTTGTGCAGGCTAGAAACAGGGTTGAATTAAGCTAAGGCAATACATGATTTCTGTTATGCATACAAACACCTTTAACTAAAACAACCTACAGTCTTGTGCTTCACTTGCTGGTTTTGTAAATGCACTTCAGTGTCTAGAAATGAGCATTCGGAAAAAACAAATGAAAGACAGCATCTACTTTAGATCACAACCCACCTGGATGGTTTGTCTGTTATAGACCTTGACCACGTGGAAACTGAAACTATATATCCCTTTTCTTGGTGCTACAAATATACTGGAAGCAAGGTCAAAATGGTTGCCAATATTAACTAATACCTGGAAAGCAAAAAAACAAAACAAACCAAACAAAAACAAATTAAAAAAAAAAGAGAGAGAGAGAAATCAGATCTCACCTTAGAAAAGAACCAGTGAAAATCTGACAAAGTTCCATGACCAATATAAAGCCTAGTTGAAATGGCATTTGCAGCACAATTAAAAGTGCTCTGCAGGGGAAAGGAAACAATTTACAGAGGCATTTAAAAAGCATCACAGTTCATAAAACGATTTAGTTACAAAAAAAATGATCTTCAAAGACTACTAGATGAAGTGCAGTTGTCCACACTACACGGTCAACAAAGCAAAGGTGTCAGAGGCGGGGAGGTGGAAGGAAAGAAAGGAGAGAGGGGAAAGAAATGAGGACAAAAAACCCCGACAAACTCATCATAATGCAAATGTATGGGTTTTAGCTAGCAATACTGTAATCTGACCTGACTTTGAGTTTAACAGGGCATGGAACTTAAATCGTGCTGCAAAGAGGGGCAAAGGAGAAAAGAGGATGCTCAGCAACAGCAACATTTGCTAGCTCATGCTCTCTGTCGCTCTGGAAGGCTGTGCCACCTGGCCCACACCCTTCTCAGGCAGCCAGGGTGGGCCTGCTCCTTCTCTTCCACAACAAGCTGACAGTGTCATAGATTACAATGTATTCTGAAGCCAAGAGAATAGAGAAAGAGTTGAGCCGTCTGGCGGATGTGCAAAGCCTCCCTTGGAAGCAGCAGTCGCATCCTGCCCCAGCAGGGGCTGACAGTGCAGAACCTGCCGATTTAACAGGGGTCCGGCACCAGCTTATCCACTTGCTCCCTTTCCAGGATCCAGAGACAGGCAGCCTGACTCGGCCCAAAAGGCACAGTAGAGAAAAAACCACCAGCCCATAGTGAACCCATGTGGCGAGTGGGCAAGCCCAAGCCACCTGCCCCTCCATGCGTGCCCTGGCCACGGTCTGCTGTGAGGACTACAGCCTCTGCTGTAATGAAGAAAAACACAAAAGCAGGAGGAAACAAAACCAACCTCCCCAAAATCCAGAATCTTTTCTCCCAATTAGCCAAACCTGACTGTTCCCAAGAAAGGAAAAGAGAATGAATCTGTTATGGCGGGGATACCAAGGGAGGAACTCCTGAGAACTGAGCATTGCAAGGTAAAAGGGTATAAAACAGGCTACACATGAAGCACCTTTTTTTTTTTCCCTCTACTGATCTGACTGTATGAGGACCTTGGACATGAGAAATAGCTGTGCAAACTCATTAGGAGGAACAGGTAGACAGATAAATGACAGACAGAAAAACCCCAGAAATAATAAAGCCCAGAAAAAACAGTTTGCATGTGCTAATTTTGGCTGACTGTGCAATACTACTTCAGGAGTCAGAGATGATAGAGAAAAATTAAATGTAAATGCAAAAAACCAAGCAGAAGGATGGGGCATGGGCTCTGGGAGGTAAGCAGTGTGGTAGAGAAGGGGCAGGACAACCAGGCTGGAGAGGCTGCTGCTCTGACTGGTATCTGCCGTGCAGGATAACACCACTCCTTATAACCCACCAGGGACATCATTCACTTAATTTGATAGCACAGAAAATACCCTCTTCTTCCTCAGCTCTCCCTCCCCCTGAGAGATGCTGTAACATTGCTAAAAGAGCTGGAATAAGCAGATCCAGCGACTCCCCACAGGTAAATCTCTGTCCTCCCCTAGTCCTGAAATTGAGCATTTCCGATGGAGCACCGGAGTGGGGATGCACATCCTTCTCCCCGGGTCGTCCCGCCTGCCCGGGGCAAACCTCAGCCGCAAAGCAGCTCCACAAGCGTGTGAGGCACAAAACTCACACGTTAAAGCACTGTCTGTACGAGCTACGAGACAGGACAAGAAGTCATCGTCCCTCCTTAACACCCCACGAAAGCCCCACAGCTATCTAAAATAACTTCCCAAACTCTTTCTGGGAAGTTGAGTTGCAAAATCTTTGTTCAGAGGGTGGGTCAGGATAAAAAGATGGAAGAGGAGAACAAGCGTGGAGTCACAGGGGGCTAGGGCAGGGAGTGCCCGAGCAGGAATGCGAGGGCCCGACTATGTGAGAGGTGTGGGAGGCAGCAAAGGCAAAAGAGGCGGCGGCTGACCTGGTCGAAGTAGATGGTCATGGTGCGGTTGCTCATCTCGGAGGGCTCGTGGTTGGTGCTGCGAGTGGCCGAGAAGGCCACCTTGGCGCTTCCTGAGCGCACTGAGATCCCCAGGGAGGAGGTGATGGCGCCGTCGGCCGAGGGGCTGGAGTCGCACACCACCAGGCACTTCCCCTCCAGGACGATGGGCTCCGTGTCGTTCTGCGCCCGCACCGGGCACCCGGCAGGCAGGAGCAGCAGCAGCAGCGGCAGCGCCGCCGCCAGGCAGCAGCAGCAGCCGCCGCCTGTCGNCGCGGGGAGGCGGAGGGGGCTGCGACCTTGCTGCCCCCGCGGATCCCTGCGGCCAGCGCTCTGCGGGACAGTGGCTGGGCAGCGGCGTCTGGGGCCGCACCTTCCTCTCCTTGTCCTCCTTCTCCTCCTCCGCGCGGGGCGAAGGAGCCTCCTCAGAGGGCGGGCGGCGCGCAGCAGCCTGGCAAGGGCAAAGGCGGCGGTGAGGCAAAGAAGCAGGCAGGCATTAGCCAGGGACCTCAAGCCTGGCAGCACCCCTCCGACCGGCAGCACCCAACCGGCGCGGGCTGCCCCCTCCCCGCCGCGGGCGCCTCAGCCGGCACAACAGGTCTGGGAGAGACCTCACTGCTCGGCGTCTCCTCGGGCTTTCTCCCGTTTGCCAGCAGCGGGGGTTCCCGCAGCCCCAGCCGTACTTTGAGGCGGGAGGAGGGGGCAGAGCCTGCAGGTTTCCTCCCTGAACCTACCCAAAGCGGAGCAGCCGGTGGACGCCTCGGGCAGTCCCTTTCCCGCCCCACAGCCCACGGGGGTCCAAAACCCGGCTAGTTCCCACAGCCCCACTTTTTACTACGTCAACCAGTCGGCTTTATGTCGCTGTCCTAAAGCCCAAGCTGCTGCGGAAGGAGATTTTTTTAGTATTATTATTGTTAGTATTATTGTTATTGCTAACTCTTCCCCTGCCTGGAGCTGCCACGCTGTCCCCAGGGTTTCTGGGGTCCGGCAGCAGTCTGGGAGCCGCCGCCACTCTCATCCGCGCCCGGGAGCTGCAGCGCTCGGGCACTGGCTGGTACTTCCCCACCATTTGAGCCCCAGGCTAGGCTAACCCCCGCTGCCGCCGATCCCGATGGCTTACTAAACTCTTTGTAAGGAAGCGGCCGCTCAGGCATCCCCCGACACCCACCCCGACATGCACACACACCGCAGGAGGGAAAGACCTCACCCAGCATCTCCCTGGGAAGTTGCATCTCAGTTTTCCCCTCTCACCAGAACACCCTGAGGTCTTGTTCCTGGGAGATCCCCCCTACACTTCCCCCGAGACATCTCCGCCGCTGCCCTAACCTGGCATCTTATGGTTGTGCTGTCATTAAAAATGGTATTTTGCAGAAGGACCAGCCGGCGGGGAGGAGAATGGCCTTTTTTACCTGGGAGGTCCATGACGGGCGAGGAGTGCTGGCGAGGTAGCTCGTCCGTGAACTTGTATTGCTTAGAGAAAATGAGCCGAGATTGCGCTGGCAGAAAGAAAAGGAAACAGGAGTCGCCTCTTTCTCTCCCGCCCATTGCCGATAATCGCCCCCCCCCCCCCCCCCNGCAAGGATTCACTCGGCAGCGGAGCGGAGTGGGTCCGTGATACCCTCCATGCCCCCCTACCGCAGCCCCAGGCGCCCCGCACCACGGCACAGCGCGGGGCTCCCACCGGCGGGGCTCCCACCAGCACGGCTCCCTTGGGCTGCCCCCGCCGCAGGGGGTTACCAGCGGCAGGGAAAGGCCATAGCCTCGCCCCCTCCCCCTTATTTCTACCTCAACTCCGCTGGGCTGTATAGCCCCTGTACAAACATGCCATCGTTGGGGCTTAGGGGACACTCACTGCTCTGGCCGAACCGCGCAGCATCATTGAGTGGTGGCGATTTGGAATTCGTAATAATTATGATAATAAGTAGAAAGGACACGTTTTTTGGGGGTACTTCAGGCCGCAAGGCTGAGCACCGTACTGACCCCCATACCTGTATCCCCACGCACCTCAGTCTCAGCGCTCGGCGCCAGCTCCCCCTTCATTAAATTGTTTCTAACTCTGCAAGGCTCCGCTTCCAGACCCACAGTCGCTCCTCCATTCACATCCGCTCCCCGATCTGCTTCTGGCCTGGGATGTGCTCCCCCGTTCGAGACCAGATCCTGGCCCAAGATCCGCTCCCCGATCCACACCTGATCCTCGATCCGCACCCTGATTCCTGGGCTTCTCCCGAACCGCACCTGATCCCCGACTCGCTCCCAGCCCGGGACCCGCTCCCCGATCCCCTTCCACGCAGGGACCCGCTCTTGGACCCACTCCCGACCCAGGACTCGACCCCCTCCCAGCCGCGCCCGCGGCTCGGAGCCAAGAGTGGGCTTCGGTCGCCACCTGGTGGCGGCAGGATGCGGCGCGCCCTCGGCGGGGTGGGAGGACACACCGAGGCAGTGGTGGTCGCCGGGAGGGAGGGATAGAGGAATGAAGGGATGGACGGAGGAGGGAAAAGCCGCATCCTTGCCAGGGCGGGAGGGAAAATCCCAAAGGGCAGAGCGTTAAGTTGAGGAACTGAGGGGCTGCCCCCTCTCGCTGCCTGCGGGATGAGGGGACCCTGCACTCGCGGGTCTCTCCTGCCTTACGGAGCGGTAATGGTGATGTATGTCACAGTCAAGGTTATCATCAGATGTTACCGGGTGCAGATGTTTCGTGCATCTCAGCTCCTCATGTGGCTGCTGCTGAGAGGTTAGCGGCAATGCGAGGGAGGGCGAGGCAAAGCGCTGGCAGTGAAGTTTAGTGAAAAAGCGTTGCATTTCAATGCATTTCTCCCCGCTGCAAATTAGTTTTCTGGTTGCATTTGGCATTTTTCCTGGAGATTCTGATACTCAGACTTCAGCATCTGAAAGGAACATGTCAGAAAACTACACATAAATCTAAATGGTAGCTCCTGATATGGAGAAAAATTTGCAGGTCTATCTCAGTAATAAAATTATGATCCCATCTATGAATGAGCACTCCTCTGTTTCAATCTTCTGCTTTAAGCACAAGTAAGGAACCCCTGCGGGTGTCTGCCTGATGATTTGAAATTAATCATGCCCTGAAATCGCAGCTAAGCAGTGTGCAGGGAATTCCTAACCTATAGCTCCTTATTTTAAATGAGAATTTAATACTAAGCCTAAATACTTGTGTTTAATGGTCTTTTTCTTGAGTTCATGCATGGAGGGATGAGAGTAAAAAGCTGAAAAGAGCAGAGCATTAAATGTATGAGAAATCAGAGCAGGAACAAATTTGTGGCTGTAAGACAGCACCTATTTTGCAAGACATTGAAAAGGACCACAGAAATTCCTCCAGAAGGCATCAACACTCAGTCTTGTATGGGTCAGGTAAACTGGGGAGCTGCTGTTATTTCTGTCTAGGTCACACTACTCATTGATTATTATTCTGTTGACAACACACAAGGAATGAAAGCAGAGTCAAAAGATTAGTTCCTTGTTTTGTCTGACCTGAAACTTTAGGCCCAGTGGTGGGGGAATGATGGCACATCATCACTTCTGCCTTCCACATTCAAGAAAGGTGGGCATAAGAACTAAAGGGAACTGAAAAGCCCTTAAATCCAATGTGCATACACACTGATTCTGTTTGATGGAATCTTGTCTTTCATTTAATGCAAACAATTAATCTATGTACAGAAACCCTGTTCTCCTTAGCTGACTAGCAAAAGAACTGTCTGTACAAATTGGTACAGCATGAATGGAAAGGGGGAATAACAAAATGAGGATATTAGTTTCTAATGAAATATGTTTATTAGAAAACAGTTCTATGCATTACTTCTAATTAAATACTGTCCTTAATGGGATAAATCTGCAGCCTTCATGGAGTTATGTAGCTGGTGGAATTATTTCTGCATCTTTACTTTCATTTGTAAATGACAAGGCTGAAAATACAGGTTCTGAGGGTACTAACACAGGGAAATGCAATTCATTATGGAGTGACTTCAGAATGTGTAGTTTATAAAATAAGCAAGCAAACAAGGTATTTGTAGTCCTCTTTCTTGAGCTGAAAATGTTGGTTGTTGGAAAAGAATAGTGTGTAATTAAGCTCATGCCATTTTTAATCATTTTGCCAAGAATACAAACATTTGTTAGGAATACAAACATTTATACCAGGGACATATTGAACTTGATAGTGTGGGAGTTCTGCAAAAAAACCAAAACCACTTGTTTCTTTGGAGCATTCCCTAAGGTAACACTCACCTTGAACTCATTTCTTACCTTGAACTCATTGAATCAAATGCTCTTTGTCTTATTTACTAAATCAAGTTATCAACAGAAAGGTATTTTGATCAGCAGCACCCAAGTGTTGCCCACACATTATTTACATTAATCCCTAACAAAATGGGATGCTTCATTCCAAAAGAAAATATTTACATGTCTGTTCCTGAAATTATTTCATAGATGTTTGTATGTATTATCTCAGTTTTACATATACAGATACAGAGAAAAAAGAAATGTTCATTTGATGTGAAACATAATTTTGTTTACCTTTAATACTAGGACAAGTTTGTGACAGGGACACAAAAACACTTCCATGATCAGCCAGGGTGCAGAAGGCTGAATCTTCCTTTATTAAATAGATTACCATTTAAATTGCTAAACATGGATTATGTGGTCTTTAAAAAACAATTTTAATGTACATCATAAGCAAATGGGATTCAATATATTGGATTCTTTTTTCTTTACAAGAATACATTTGAAATATAATTTGGTAGTGGAGAAAGTGCGATCTTCTGCGCTAAGATCCAGTGACGACCTCCATATCAGCCACCAGTTGTGATAAATTATCCAGGGTATATCCACCGTTTGTGAAAGCAGACCCTGTGTTAAATTTGACCATCAGTGTGACTACAAGAATGCCTTGTAAATTCAAATCAGTAGTCCATTCTCTATCTTACTGGGACAATAGGGCAGATTACATTATAGCTACCAGCTATAGCAAAGAATATATCTCTCTCATAACATGCACAATATTCTCAAGTATACACGAATAAGAAAAAAAAACCCTAACAAATTAGGTTCCATTCACAGAGAAACTTCTATTCAAGCCTCCAAGCCTTACTGTCTCACACATCAACCAAGGAAGTTGCATTTTCTCCTGCATAGAAAGATTCATCATAAGAGTTTCTGAGGTGTCAGTTCTCAATTGAAAAGGGCCTGCTCACATAGGAAGGTCAAGACTATAGATGGAAGATTGTGTGTGACTCATCTTCATAATGCATACATTGTCTGATACAATTTCAGAAATATTGGCATAATATTTTATACATTGAAAAAAATGTGTAATTCCTCAAGAACATTTTATTTGTTCATGTAAAAATATCAGAACAATCCAATAAAAAAGTCTGGTTTAGAATATAAAATTTTAATTTCTTCTGTAAAACATCACTTATTTCTAATGACTTATTAAATAAACAGTGAAAGCATGATATAACAAAAAAAGAACAATACATTAAGATTTTTTATTGCAATATAATTCACCAGAGAGCTCTGATTTAATATCGTTTATTGTCAGATCAGATGTCTGAATGCTGTATCTTTACATTCAAAGTTACTTTGATGATACTATTTTTTCTGCAAATGTGCAAACTTATGAAATCATTGTCACAGCTTTACTTGAATAAAATTTTTGTGTGACTATTATTGTATTAAAATAATGTTAAATACAGCCTTGTACACCCCACAGAGATGAAACATGCATGAAATACTGCATGACTTTGTAATGGCACCAGAGCTCTTACACATGGTTGTAAAGTGATAATTAAATGTACTCTTAGAAGACAAACTTGTAAAGCTTACATGCTGTACATACCTTATGTACTCTACCAGAAACGTTTACAAATAGCCCCTGCATTGAAATGACCACTTAGCAACATGCCACTATACTCTGTTTAATCCCTCTCATTGCAGGGAATTTCAGCTTCAGGAGGAGAGGGGATTAATAATTTTTAAAATGAAAGGTTTTTTGCAGTGTTTTTTTGCTGATGTGTTCTGACTCTGTCATCAGCCTCTGTGACTAACACATTTTTCCAGGCCATTCAGGTTTGCTTGGGAGAATTTAGAGATGAAGACATCATATAATTAGGCAAAAAATAATGCAGAGAGTTTGTTTTTTCTAAACATACACCAATCAGAAATGCTCAGATAATGTGTATGCAGTGTCATATGTCACCTGCATATTCAACACTTATCTTGTTTCCAAGGTCTGGTGCATCCTCAGAGCAAGCTTTGTTCTACGATGATGCTGAGCAGCTCTACTATTCTCTGAAACCTTTCTTCACAGAATAACAGCTTCTAGCTATATAAATGATGACAACAACCCAGTGTGCCTTCCAAAGACTGAACATTTTTTGTGTAAAAATAAAGACCCTTGGGAGAAAAGTTTACTACACCAACCAGGCATTGGGCTTGGCTAGTACAAATCCTTACTCCTTTTACATGTAACACTCAGCATTGCCTGCATGCCTAATTTTTGGGTATGTACTTTCCACTCATACAAATTTGCAATTTGATCTTTTAAATAAAAAAAAGATATATTTAAAATGTAACTCCTACCTAAAATAATTAAAGGTTTAATTTATTCTCTTATATTTACAAAAATGTGTGCATTCACCTAATATCCTCCCTCTCAGCCTCCCAACTGATTCCAGACACTTAAAACTTTAAATGTAGTTTCCAATCAAAAAGTTGGTATAACCACACCACATTTGCAAGTTTCATTACAGAAGATCCCTTAAGGATCATAGCCAATTTATATAATGCCCTGGGTTCAGCTAAGAAAGGGTTAATTTTTGCACAAGAAGCTGGGAAGAGGCCACAAGTAGGATAGACGACTGAACCAGCCAATGGAGTGTTTGCTACCATCCTGATGTCATGCCCACTATATAAACAGGGGAATGCTGGCACAGAGGCCTTCTGGTGTGGTTTGGCATCTATGAGTGGGTCTTGTTTTATATTGCTTGTTTATGTATTGCTTCATTAGTTTTTCTTGTTACTCCTGTTGTTTCTCTATTCTTTCTATTGTTCTATTAAGCTTTTCTTCTCTCAGCTCACAGAGTTTGACATTTTGCTCCTAATTTTCCTTGCCACCCCAGCGGGATTGGGAGACCAGTCTGTAAGAGGTTGTGCAGGGCTGCTAACCGGGTCAACCACAGCAGTCCTTTTTTGCTCCCAACTCGGAGCATGAAGGGTTGAGATAATAAAAAACCTGACCAAAGCATGTTAGAACAAGTCTGTTATACACATATTTTACTTTAGCTAAGTAGTCCATGTTCACAGAGTTAGCCGATATATTCTCGTGGTTGTGTTGTGTAAGTTCTTTGCACGCTTTGTGTTCATCATGGTGATGTTTATCATCTTGGGAAAGTGGATCTGGTCTATCATATTGTTGCACTGGATACTGTTGACTTATGATATGATTATAGCACTGTCATGAGGTTAACCTGGTGTTTCTATATGACATGGTTGCTCATTAGTTATCTCACCCAATCTGAGGATGAGACAGGGAAGGATAACTCCTCAGCTTTTGAGAATTTTGAATATCCTTGGGACATACAAGCTCTAGCTACTGTGTCTCCTGAATTTGTCGCGGGTCTTGAATATAGTTACATACATATTCTCCCAGAAAACCATGCAGATACCTGCCCCAGGGATGAATACTTAGGAGCAGTAGAGTATTTGGGAGAGAATGGGCAAGTGTCTAGGACAGTGGTCATCTCCAATATTTTGGAATTTCACTCCTGAACAAACATAGAATCCTAATAAACTAGTAAAGCATTTGGAAACAGTGTGTTTTCAACTTGGTGACTCTCGAGAGATAGGCCATATCTGGAATATTGTGTCCAGTTCTGGGCCCTNTCTGTGATTCAGTGAAATATGATAACTGAGAGAGGGACTGTTTATTTTTGGAAGTATTTTAAAATGAGACTCTGAAATAACAAGAAGATGCCACAGTCTTCAGTTGAATTACCTAGCTTCTCTAGTTTGTTTGGCTAGATTTCAAAGCAGGCCTTCCAGTTCTAATTGGAAAACCAAGTTATAGAGTTGCATGCTGTCAAGGGTGAAGTCTGGGCCAACCAGCAACCCAATGACAGATGCTCCTTGATATCGCCTCTTCCCTGCCACAGGAAGGGAAAGGGTATAAGAAAGGGAGAGAGAGACTTGTGGATTAGAAAATAAAACTAAAACTACTTTAATAATAATAATTATGATAAATGAAATATATACAAATATAACAAAACCCAATACCGAACTCAACCTCCCCTTGATGGTAACTACATCACCTCTGATACTGCAGCATAAGGCCTCAGCAGCAGATAACAGTCAGGTTCAGGGACTGGATCCTGGTACTGGATGCAGGAAATTAGGGATCAGGATCAAGGGCAGAACAGACAGATTTCTCCTTGAATGCCCACCACCAAAGGGCAGGAGAACAAGGAAGACCAACAGGGAGAATAATCTAGCAAGGGGGAACTGACCCCCAGTTTATATATCAAATATGATGTATATGGGATGGAATACTTAGCTGGTCGGTTTGGGGTCACCTGTCCTCTTCGCTCCTCCCTAAAGCTGCAGCCTTTACCCTGCACTCACCAACATGAGACACAAGATTTAGCAGTGACCTTGTTTTGCATACAAATTCCTGGTAGTAAATCTAAACAGTAAGCCTTATCACTGCTGGAAGCAGGCAGTGTCTTGCAAAAACATGTTGTTAGTTTTAGAAAGTGCAGTTTCTCAGAGGAGCTTTAACTGAAAAGCAAAATCTCTGAACAGAATTGGTTCTGTTCTAATCCAAACCAGGACACATGCTTTTACTGATGCATGAAAATTTGTATTAGCAGAGAAGACACTGACATTTCTCAAAACAATCCACAGAAACAAAAATATATGGCATAGGCAGAAGATCACATTAATGCTTTTATTTAGTTATTTCTGAGTTTAGCATTTCAGAATACAAAATCAGGTTTAAAAAGAAATGCTGTAGAAGATTGTCTCTTTAATGACATAGAGGGAAGGAAATCTATGACTCTTGTTCATACATTTCTTTGCCTCAGTTTTTTGTTGCTTCATTTCTTGATTCTGCTTGAAAGAGTTATACATTTTCTTTAAGAAAGCAACTGCTCTGTAAACAGGTCTCTGCACATTGTCTCAAGTTGCACATTCACAAAACACAAATATAAAAAGCACTACTTGCTTTGGAAATCTTATCCATTATACGGAGCTGTAAACATTATGGTTTACATTTTTTTCCATACCACAGAGGCTTCAAACACTTGGCTGCTAAGACCTCAGTACCTCAGGTGCATTTGGACTGGTAATGTGAGGATGAATTACACTGAACATGATGTTTACAGTATGGGATACACCTGTAGTCAGCTTGGGTCAGCTGCCTTGGCTGACTCCAAACTGCTAATGCCCTGCAGCCCACGGCTGACCTACAATCCTGTCCCAGCAAAACTTGGACACTGAGTCATGTGTTTTTCTTTCTGTTTTTTTTCCACTTTTCCTCCACCAGAGTTCACTATTTTCACCAATAATTAAACTAACCTATCACTGAGATTTGATGTCAGACATTAAGAGGATGCTGCTGCTCAGGCTACATAACTTCATTTATTTGAGACGGTAAAGACTGAAAGTCCTCATCCAAGGAACACTTAATATCTGCTCTCAACCTATGGAAATGGTATTTCATCTAAGGTGAGCATACAGAAAATCCAAAATAGCCAGTGACTGTTGTAATGTTGTCTAGGATGCAGGAGTTCACCTCCTTGTCTGAATTACAGACACCTCACTTCTGTCAAAGCTCTGTGCTGCTGCAGATTTCAGCTCCACTACTTATGACAAAATTTCACACCCCTTTAGCTTTCACAGGTCAGTGAAGACTTCTGTTCTTGTCTCATTAGAAATAGTTCTGAATAGCAATCTTTGTCTCCTTTGAAAGCATCAGGAAACATAGCCAGTCCAGATCCAGCCATTGTGTATCAGTTCAGCATTATGTTGTTCTCTTCCAGAATCTAAAGCTTTTGTCAAAAAAAGGGTTTGGCTGTTGTGACTGTAAAGATATCCTCATAACCGTGGTGATAGACACAATGGCAGCTCTCTGTCACTTTTAAACAATTGTATTGAGTTATGACCTATCCTATGACCTATCCAATTCATCTTAGGGGTTGCTAAATTGGATGTCCCTGAAAACACTTGTGACATGTCACTTCTTTCATTCCTCATCAAAGCAGGTAGGAAAGGAGATGGAGCATTACCTGTTGAACTCTTGCACAATCCACTGTGAATGAATGCTCAGTTGGGCTAGATAAGGGCATCTGGGAATATCAGTATTAGTCTCTCCTTACTATGGACTCAAAGCCAGAGTCCAGTAAATAGCTGAGATTCTCAAGGGAATAGAAAGGGGAAGGTAGTGAGGATAAATTAGAATATTGAGTGTCAAAGGGGTGAAGGGCTAAGCCCAGGGGGGCTGAGAAGTATATGTCACTATGTCTGGAATATTTATCATCTTCATTTTTAACAGCTAAATTAGAAGAATTGAAAATGAATTTTCTGTCCTGAAGTAAACCTTTGGCATACATTAATGTTTGACTATTTCATTTTCTCCTAGGAAGTACTGCTAGACATGAGAGAGATGTTTTTGTAAAGTAACTCACTGATATGTTTTGAAGGATCTTTATATGTGTTTGCACCATAACTCTTAAAAACCACATACACCTCTGATCACATCCTTTAATTTAGGCACAACTCTCAGAGTAGTAGACACAGGTAAACTTTCAGTGTAAAAGGGCTTACAGGGCCTGATATGTGCCTGTCCCAAATATTGAGCAACAAATATATTTTATTGCACAGAAAAATAGTGGCACAGATGAAAAGAGGTGTCACAGAAGCAGTTTTTCCCATCACCTTGTACATTTCCTTCCAGGGAATTGTTGAAATACTTAGTACAAGAAAACAACTATAAATTTCAGACATTTACATTAGGGACTTTGAGGCAGACTTAGCATTTCCAATTCTAATATTGAGACATTCACAAAGGTTTTCACATCTGAAACATTTTCAAAACACTGGACTGAATGACAATAGATTCAATGACTTTAAATTTAAGAAAAATAATGAACCAGAGCTCTGATACACTTTTGGCAAATACAAGAATAATATATATATATAAAAAAAATTAAATACATTTTATATAATAAATCATACTTTTAATTAACAGTTGCTAAATATATTATAAACATTATATAATATATATGTATTTGGGAAATTGATGTATCTATAACCTGAACTAAAAGTCTCAGGCCTGCAAAGATTTAGTCTGTGTCTTATATGAGGCAGATGAACAGTCCCACTGTGCACTGTGCTTTATGTACATAAATGTTTGTATGCCTGGAGCCACAGCACAGGGGGAAAAAATGCCAAAAACATTTGGCAAAATTTCTTTTCATGACTTTGTGCTTGTGATGCTCTTGAATTATTATCATTATTACTTTATTATGCTTTGTCATTGTGGTGACAGTAAGGATTTCAGTGCAGCTCTGTAGAGACTGTTGTGCCACGGACATGTCTTTCAGATGTCAACTCTGCTTTGTAAAAAAGCAGAAACTGCTTCTGGAGATAGGTTTTGGAATGACTGCAAAGCAGCTGGCATCTCTGTAACTGTCACTTTTCAAGACCAAGCAAAATTCTTTGATATCTTTTACTGCTCTGCTTAAACATTCTGTGTGCCAGTGACAGATGTGTTTAAGCTACTTACATATTTTATCTGTGTAAAACTTTCCACCAAAGTACAGTAAAACAAAATGGCTGTTTCTGTTTTGAGGAAGGGAAGGGGAACTCTGACTGAGAACAGCAACACAACCACACTTGACAGAGACTCAGGTCACTCTCCTATGAGGACCAGCTGAGAAAGTTGGGGTTGTCCAATCTGGGGAAGAGAATGCTCTGGGGGTACTTTAAAGCAGCCTTTTAGTAGTTAAAGAGAGACTACAGAAAAGACAAGGAAGAACTCTTCATCAGGGAATGTAGAGGTAGGAGGAGGGGTAATGGTTTTAAACTAAAAAAAGGCTAGGTTTAGATTACATATTAGGAAGAAATTATTTATGGTGCAGGCAGTGAGACTCTGGAGCAGGTTGCCTAGACAAGTTGTGGCAATGTTCAAAACCAGGTTGGATGATGCCTTGAGCAACCTCATGTACTAGAAGGTGTCCCTGTCCATGGCAGAAGTGTTGGAACTAGATGATCTTTAAGGTCCCTTTCAACCCATACCATTCTATGAGTCATTCTACGTCAGCCCTGAGAAAAGTACCAAGCACATATCCTCCGTTTCCAGTGTCCTGTGGCATGGGGACAATGCCCATGCCTCAATTTCCAAACATCACAATGTTCAGCTCCCTCACAGCTACTGTCAAACAAGGATTATATACAAAATTTCCAAGTATGATGATAAAGGGTAGGTTGCTCATGGAAGACCACCATGAACAATTTATCTAAAGCATTGTATCTCTATACACTATTTGTATATACAGTACAGATCTTTTTTTTTTTTTTTTCTCTCAGTGTCTTTCTTTTTTTCTGTTTCCTAAGGACTTGCTGACATTTTATAGTTTACAATACACAGGAATTAATGAACATGGAATTTAAGGCTATATCTACACTGTACGTTCAGGCCAGGTCTAAGCCTGTGCTAGTATCAAAATCTGCTTCCCGTGTTTCCTGTACAGTTGCTAGTATTTAAGCACTCAACTGCACCCTAGTATTTAGGCCTAAGAATATGCTCATCAGAGCAAAGGCACCTACCTCTGCTGGGCACTGGGAGATAGTGTTGCCAAACTTGTGAGTCACAGCGAGGAGGCAGGGATTTCACCTTTTAAGGTCTATCTTGAGAAAACAAGAACTCAACAAAGTACATACACTAAAAAGTAATACATAAATAATTGATTCTTATACTCTAAACCTGTCCAGAAACAGACTGCAAAATCAGAATAACCAAAACGTAAATTACCTCAGAAAGCCTTAGATATTCTTTACTACTATCCTATGGTTTCTCACAGAAGAAAAAATATAAGCTAAATTATGTTATGTTGTCATGAAAGTAAGCAGAGAAATGCATAATTGAATTCCAATTCATCTTGATCCTAAACAAAGTCTTTTTGTCTCATGATGACACCTAAACCCTTTAATCAATATTTTCTTAGCAATGAACATAAAATTTAAGCTGCATAACTGCAGTGTCATATGCAAGAAGAAGGAGAGTATGGCTACCTGAAAAGGAACAATAGAATTTGTATCAAAAGACATGCAAAGATGCAAATAATATTGCCTAAGTCAAACTTAATTAATTAGTTCATGGCATGCTAAACATTAAGCAAGAAATTCTCATTGGACTATAACAAGCAAAAAAGCCAACTGAGTGGAGCTGGTCTCCTCAGGCTTGACTTACTCAAACACTGTTTTATAAGGTTTGGAGCTCCTGAAGCATTTTTGGATTCCAGTTTACATTCATCCACCCATTCTATACCTGGCATATCTGCAACCCTTAAACCATGAAGACTGAATCATCACACTGTGCAACCGATCCCATATGGAACACACCTCCCTTCCTATGTGCCACATGTGTGAGCACATGCACACACACACACAGAGACACACACACTGGTCTTGAGTAAAAGTAACATGTTCTCCAATCTCTTTTCACTGCATTGCTCTACACATATAATTAGGGCACTGGGAAAACACATATCACTAGGGTTGCAGAATTAGCTTTGGTGTTTGCTGAAGCAGAAACATTGCATATCACTATTGTAGTGTGTGAAGAATTTCTGGGAGTGTGTTAGATTTCACCATTTATACTTTTTCAGTAGTAAAAAGGCCATCTAGTACAAAGGGAAATAAAACTACTTTAGCTGCCACTGGAAGGTTTTTTGATTTTTTTTTCATTGATTCATCTGTTTTACTCTTTAATTTTTACTGTTTCTCATCCCATTTGTAACGCACTATATATCTAAGCAAAGTGGAGAGTAGATATGTCTGTCTGACAAGCAGCCTGTAACATGGGATAAAACTTATCTTCACAGCTCTCTGAATCTTTCTCTGAATGTAGCTAATGGTCCACACAGCTAATAGATTAGACCTCTTTTGGGAGCTCCATTCTTCCATGCAGAAAAAAAGTCATTAGGCAGGTAATTACAACAGCTTTGCAACTCCTGGAAAGTTCATCACAAAACCCAGTGGTGTATTATGAAGGCTTAGCTATCTCATCAGTGGGATAGAATCCCATAGTATACTACTGATATTTATGTTCTAGTTGTAAAATAACGAAGACCTGCCGAAAAACAAAGCATTAGATTGTAGCGAGGTGGGGGTCAGTTTGTTCTCCAGATAACAAGTGATAGAACAAGCGGAAACAACCTCAAGTTGTGCCAGGGGTGGTTTAGATTGGATTAGATTTGGATTGGATTTAGATTTAGATTCTTCACCAAGAAGGTTGTTAAGCACTGGAACAGGCTGCCCTTCCTTTTGTAGGACTGAATCTTTTGAAGCTATGTACATTAAGAAATTGATTTTGAGGGAGAAACTTTCATTAAACTCCAGTTCAGTAAGAATCCAGGGACAGCAACTCCAGTTTAACAAATACATTTGACTGTTCTGAGGATAATAGAGCAAAGTGACAAAGGGAGGTGGCTGACATTATTTTGTTTAGACTTTTGAAGAACACTTTACATGTCATGACAGATAAAAGCCATTCTGAAAATAAAGTCTCTTGAGGATAGGAGGAATAACAAAGTGGATTGGAATGTGGCTAGAGGAAAGACACAAAGATCTATGATTTATGTAGTAAACCTGAGCTAAAAGTAATTTGTGCAGTTCATTAGATCATACATGTTAATGATTTTTGTGTGGCTCATAGTTCTTTTTTTCTAGTGGTAAACTATAGAGTTTGTAAATTATATATATATATTTGTAATCCCTGCAAACAGTATGTAATTATCCATTAGCAACCTAATTCTAGAGCCTGATGAACCTAGGTAATAAAATTCTGCATAACCTAAATAGATGTTTAGTGTCAATTTATTTGTTGAACTCCTTTATAAATACTTATTTTAATGCACTTCTAGAATATTGATGGAGAAAGTAATCATAATATTGTACCTTTTTACTGCTCATATTTATCTGCTTATGTTAAAAAAAAGAAATTGAAATTGTGTTAATAATTGTGTAATAAATGGTGCTAATACCTTTCCTGATGCTACTCACTGGTTACATTTAAAGTTTTAAGTTAAACTGTACAGTCAGGTTTGCTTGTCTTTATATTAGTGTTGAACTAGAGACCAATTTGTGTTTTAGAGGTCTAGCCAAAAGTATACCTTTCTATAAATGAAAGGGAAGCTGGAACAAGAGCTGCAGAGAAGTCCCTTTTCTGTAATAAAATCATATTTCAGCAGAGTTCTTATATTGATTTTTAACTATCTGCATGGTCTAGTTAAGCATATTTCTATTTTTGCAGTTTTGACAAATTGTTTCTAAGATGCCTTTCTTTGAAGGAAGACTGTGACTGACTCTTGACTGATACAAGTTAGAGCACAAAGCATTTCAGCCCCAAACCAATACACTATGGGAACAGAGAGTGAAAGAATGAAAAGGAGGTTGTATTTGAAGTTGAGTCTTTGTGCTAACAATGCATGTTCAGCTATGTAAATACTAACAGTAACAAAAGGAAATGAGTCAAAGATTCAAGCCAGCTGCTTTCTTCCTTGTACATGGAATCACACAATATCTCTTGAGTTGGAAGAGACCTGTAAGGATTGTTGATCCCATTTCCTGTTTATTACATCCTGTAATAAAAGTGGAATTTCAAATACCTTTTGCAGCTCTGTGGAATTATTTGGAAAAAAAAATTATTTGAAAAAAGAAAAGTTTGTATGTCAAATGGCTGTGAAAGCTAGATTTACTATTTTTACTGAGAATCAAGTACTTATGATGGGTATTCCAAGGACATACTGAGTAAACATCATAAAGTACTTTAACTCAACATCATTTTTTGACTTTGCCATTACTAAGTCTGGATGACTTGGCACGATACAGTTCTGCAACAGGAACTTCAGATTTTGGATCTATTAACAGCAAGTAAATTATTTATTAAGTTATGGTATATTAGGAGTAATTTGGCAGTTGGCAGGCATCAGCGAGCCACAGATTAACATAACACCACTGTTGTCTATAATACCTTCTGTTTCAGACCAGAATTTTTTAACAGGCACTAATATTTTATTTTTTTACTAAGGACATAAAAGATACTTAAACTTCCTTGCTCACTTGTTGTTGCTCCATCTATAGGCATCACTCTGTGTTTTATATTGACTGAAAAAAGAAATTGATTATGTTGCCACTTGTTTCTGACAGCAACACCACACACAGGTACTTAGCAGATGACGGGATTTCCACTGAATGTGAAAACCAGCAACAAAACCTGGAGACATTCTGGAACAATATTGCAATCTTGTTACAATTGGAGAAAAAGTTACAACAGTAGCAAGACACAGTTGTAGATAGCAGCAGCCAATTTCATCAGAATGATGTCATCAGGCTGACCAGTCTTGTTGAAGAGACTTTGGCTTGTTTCCCCAAGGGCTTGTGCCAGGCAACATTTAACAGCTAAACAAGTGTCACTGTGCTGAAAAAAATATTTTCCAACTCTCCAATTGCTTAACCTCTTCACTTTTACTCTATATCATGCAATTGTGAACTTAAATGTATGTTGTTGCCTTCTCTTGTTGCTGCTGCTTCTCCTCTGTAGAGTAACTGAAAACACTGATAGCCTTTGAGGTTTTTGAAGCACCTTGAACTTTCTAAGATATCTGACATTTCAGTACCATGGATCCTCTTCCTTCCTGAATTTTTATCTTGTCGTACTAGATCTGAACAATTATTTTTGGTTTTTTGTAGTTTTTTATTGACAGAGCTGAATACATGTCACAACAAAGTTTTAGTTCTTCAGGAGAAGCATATTTTCAGTACAACTAGATGTGAGAATGCAGACAATTCTGTTCAAAGTAACACATCTTTGTAACATAGAATGAAGCTGCCAAAATACAAAAAAAACCCCACTAATCTGAAACTTGAGTTCTATGAATGAATAATTTTCTATTAATTCGGCCTGATAAGAAAGGTCAATAAAAAAGAAACAAGGTCATGCAATATTTCTGAAAAAAACCCAACCCCCCAATAATCTGTCATTGATTTTTTACTATGACTGAAAAACCTATGCCATCATTATGTTGATGTTGGCTGAGGTACAGTTTATTACTCCAACAGGTTCTAATTGTTCTTGTGTCATGGGAATGTACCTGATTTCTCTGCTCATGTGTAGTTTAGAGGAGGTTTATTTCTCCCAAATTAAAATAAATACAGTTGGAAATAAGTATTGAAAGCTGGCACTTAAAGAAAGAATGAATACTTTTGTAAACTTTGAAGCAGGTGGTGATACTTAAAAGCCCACTGTCAATTTTTAATCATACTATTTAGCTTGCTTTTTTGCCCCCCCTGCTTTTTTGTTTGTTTTTCCCCTGTACTCTGTTATTATTATAAACACTACCTAAGATTATGGTAATGCAAAGGTATGAGAAGGGGGGAAAATCCATCCTTCCTTACACTTGTCTCATCTGATTTGTTGGCCTTCCACATGCAACAGAAGACTCAAAAGCTAGAATAACTCTTGTAAAGCAGACATATGGGTGAAGGAAGCCAGAACGAGAATTTCAGTGCCTGAAGTCTCTTGAATTCATATATGTATATGTGTGCTCACATCCTTATCCAAACATACATGCTAGATTTAGTTTACCACTGACTACAGATATGTTTCTTATATTTAAAAACAAAAACATAAACAAAACCAAACAATAAACCAAGAACAAAAATAAAACAGACTAAAGGAAAAACCTTTTGTCAGGGACAGACCAGGAACTGCCGGGAATGCAGCAGGCAAAAGAAACCCTGGGCAGAAAACAGAAAGACAATGTTCAGAGAGGGAGACCTGAGCCTTGCAAGAGAAGAACTGACTAGTGTGCAGAAATTATGAACAGAATGGAATGGGTGAGGCAGAAGAAAAACAACTCATGTTATTGTGTGTTAGGGTTAAGTTAGAAGAAAAGAAGTTAGAGAAAATCATGTACATGAACATATAAATGAAGCAAATCACTGAACTTTCACAGAAATTTGTCAGGCAATGGTAGCAGTAGCAGAGCTCTATATCAGATAATTTACCTTGTAGCTAGACTGACTCCAGAAACTGAACTGAAGAACGGTTCTTTACTGCTTTCTTGGAGAAGAGAGAACAAAAGATCAACAGAGAGGGTTTTTTTAAAATAAAAAAATGTTACTACTTTGGAAAGCTGAATTACTGCTTTGCTACCCAGTGACAGAGTATCTCCAGCTTTTGTAAAGAGAGCGAGCCTTTTGTCATATTAATATCGCACTCTAAAGCAGAAACAGAGGTAGGAATCTTGATATTTAACCTAATTCAGCTGAATATTCATATAATGTGCTAAGTATGTGCTACTAATGCCAGAATGGATACAATCTTCAAATTCAGGTATAATCTTACACCCTCTGATCTACACCTTCAACACCTCTGAATCATCCATCACCTATTCCTTGTCCAAGCAGAAAAGGGTTTAAATTTGCCATGTGTCTGAAACCTATATCAGCAGCAGGTTGGGTTGTGGAAGGCTGCTACTACATTTTGTATGATACTCCTTTTTGCTGTCTTTAACATGGTCAAGAGACAGAATCCCTATTTGTCCAATAAGATCAGAGTGAATAGCCAATCTTGAATACGGAGATCCAGGGTGTAGATATTTCCAGTGAAGTTTAAAAGGTAGCTAACTTGTAGTTAACTTGTCCTTGACTCAGGAACAGAATGCTAGTATTTAACCTAGTTAAAATATTAAAACTTCTGATATATCAGGGATGAAGGGAAAATGAAAATTTTTCCTTCCTAAAATCTTTCCAGTAGGCGAGTGGCTCAACAAGTAGCTGGATCTACACCAGCAAGTAGCTCAGTATCAATAAATCTACCAATTGGAATGGTTGTTCCTAAGGATAAAGGGTCCACTCTACCTGTTTTTCATGGCAGTTTTCTTTGGACCTGTTTTAGTTTGTTCCAGCGGCTTGATTTCCCAAAAGCTGCAGGATGGATTTCATTGTGGTCCTAGAGAGCATTTTCCTGAATAGCTTCATCAGAAAGAAATCTAGCTCATGCACTAGCTAATGCACTCCTGAAGATGCTCCACTTTGAGAACTAAAACAGCTCGAAAAGCACAGCTTTCAAAGCAATTTAAGCACAGCCAGCTATTCAAGCTAAAATATTAATGTAGATGCATCCTGCAGAAGCGAGAGTCTCAAACTGTGACTGCTATATCACTTTGAGGAAGAACATATAATTTTTCTTTCTAGAACATGTTTACACTCACTATTGTCCTATGGCTGAGACTGAAGAGATTTCTGCTTCCCCAGAAACGATAAGGATAATGATACTGAAGAAATTTTTCTCCCATCACCTTAATTCCTAGACTCCTAGTAGGGCATCTAGCTTGAGCCAGACTGAATGTTGTATTGATTTGACAAACACTATTTATGATAGCAAACATTATTTTCTCTTTCAGGGAGCTGACATTTGCTTTTGTCATATGGAAATGAAATTATAGAGAAGAGGGAAAAAGGAAGTCACTCATGACTCATTGCATTTTCATTACAACAAATGTGTTTATGGACAGAAGACCGATGCTCAGCACATATGTTTTAATACATTTGAGTTATGATGTCCCACTCCCCAAATTTGTGTGTTTATTGTGTTATCCCCTGAAAGATAGCAGGGGCAACATCTATAAATATCTGCCTAGTTTTGTACACAAAATATGTATCCTAGAGCAGAGCATGTAAGCATTAAACCAAGTCTGGAAACATATGTTTGCTCCTTATAAACCTAAATAATAAGACGTCCTCTGCAGCTTAATTTGCGTTTTAATTTTATTCCAATAATTATCATGGTGTCTGTACTATATCAATATTGACATAAAAGTTACACTTTACCTCATAAACTACTCTTTAAAATATGCACACTTAAGGTATGTTTGTATCTATTTAATGCTCAAGCTGCCATATCAAATCCAGCATAGTACTCCAGGAGACTGTGGTTGCGCTTCTCACTTGGTTTTATCGTTTTGTTACAGAAGTTTTGACATAAGCTTAGAGAAACCTTTATTAAAATATCTGTATTGCTTGAATTTTACTTTTTTTTAATGTCTTCCTAGAATTCAGTTTGTGGTACAAAAGGTTTGTATAAAAGGGCCACAAGGAACATATTTGATTTGGGTTTTTTTGGTCCAAGAAAAAAACTAGTTCTAGGGACATGAAGTTGTGAGACAACAAGAAGCTGTATAATTTTCTGCAAATTCATCATTGTGTACACAAACCTACATGCATATTGTACTATACTTATCTCTATACTTCCCACATAGCAGAGGCTGTCTGCATAAGAGCAGTTCCGCTTTCTTGATAGGCCTAACTATAGCTTTTAAATCCAGTGTGGCCAAAATAATGGTCTCCAAATTAGAATGCTCCTACATATAAAACAACTATTACATTTAAGAATGCATTATTTCTTCAGGGATCTACACAAATGGTTTTATGGTAATTAAGAAATCTGTTTTAGTATGGTTCCTTAAATCTTTTTTACTAAAACACATGCATAGTACTACACCACCATGAATTCTTTGTATTTATGTATAGACACATACAAACTTTTACACATTCACATATTTTTCAGTATATATGTGCAAGCAGTAATATGTGTATAAATGTAAGAACTTTATAAATACATATGAAAACACAGAAATTACTGAAATCTTTTCTTTCTTCTCAGTTTTTTGATTTCATGAATGTTATAATAGAAAAACATAAGTGTTTATTTCTAGATGTACAACATGTTTCAGTATTTTTGAATGTATTTCTGTTTCTTCTCTTCACAATTATCAACAAGTAATATCAAAGAAAATATATACTAAGATAGCAGGAAATATTTTATGCTTCAAGAAACATGTGAAAATTATCCTATGGCCACCTGTGCCCTATTTTCCTGTGCAAAACTTCTACTCTGTTAGACTAGAACAAACAGAACACAGATAACATGCCTGAAAGCAGTGTTTTTTTCCCTGTGAAAGTGCAAGGAGTTGAGATCAGGCTTTTTTCTTTAATGTTTTGAAATGAAGTATCATTTGCATAACTAAAATATTTCTGCTTAAATACTGTTCTGAAAAACATTTTTTAATGACTTTGAGAAAAGTTCTTCAGTATTTTACCTCTGGGGATGATGTTCTGACTCCACCAAAGTCAAAATTTTTATTATCAAGGTTGAAGATGAACTGTTCTTTTTCAAAAGTTTGTATCAGAAGAGAAATAGACATATCTTACATATATACTAAGATTTTGTCTGTAACACACTCTTGTGATGGTTAAAAATACTAGGTCATGTTCTGGATCAAATGTGAATCTTACCCTAACTGGATGACTACTCTTTGTAATGCAAAAGAAAAAAAATCTCTGATCATATAGAGCCAAATATAATGTGTCTATGGAAATACACCTCCTTAAAAATATTCACAACCTATGTATGATGTTCAGAAATAACATTAAAAAAATAAATTACCAGTGATGTACTGCTTCAAAACATTTTGTTAGAGTGTAGAATGGAGAACCAAAAGAATCCTTCTCCACCACCCAATTTTTCGTCTTCAATAAGCTCACAATATAGCTGCCTCTCCATATTTCAATCAGTGCATAAAGTTTGCTGAAATTATTGTTTCTGTAAAGGAAAAATTCACCTGAGAATTTTTGACTTATACTTCTTTTTTATGTCAGAATACACTCCTTTTTAGTGATAGGAAGAATTGTAATACAAATAGAGATGAAAAATCACAGTTGACTTTTTATTGCTAACAGTTCTAACTGGAAGAGCCACGTGGTGCTGAAGTACAAGATGAGCGAACAAGTCATGTCTGTGCATGCCATAAAGGTGGCTGAGACACAATAGTTACACCAATCTTTACAGTCCAACTAGGGGATTCCTGAACAAGTATTGCACAATATGAATCAGACATTCAAGTACAACAAGAGAGCAATGAATCACATTAAAAAAGGGAAGTGTATAGTTATGCACCAGTGATTTTAAAAGGTACTTAATAAATTATGTTCATTAAAATATATTGTACTCTAAATAATTCTTTTGTTTGGAATGTGGTACTATACACCAGGAAGGCTGAGAAGAACTGGCTTTTTGGACAAGGAGCTATATAGATAAAATTGTTTCAGTTCACCTATTTGGTTTTTATTTTTGAACTATGCATAAATATGTCAGTAAAAAGTAGGAAAACTATCAGATTAATCTGACTTTTCCTTATTCTGTGGTAGTTTTACAAACATTCTGTCTACACAGAGATTGTTTGTATCTTAAAAAAAGAAACAAACACCTTAATGTTTCTTTGGTGGGCTTTTTGTGGCACTGAATTCTTAAAGCTTGTGGCATTTTATGAATGTCTTAGAAAAAAATCTCAAATGAACCAAAAAACCCAACAAACAGAACAAACTTTCTACTGAAGAATAGAGACATACTTCTAATATATTGTTATGGAGTCTGTTGATGATTTTAGACAATTATGTTTTTCATTTCTGAGCATTTACAGTCTTGAAAGAACTTTTTGGTGTTATGTCTAGAATGAATATGAATATATGGTTTAAAATGATCTTATCACAATAAGAAAATGCATCCAGAGTGAAATTTCTATCTTGTGATATAATTTTAATGCAATGGAAAGTCAGCCGCCTGTCTGAGGGCTCTTATTATTTTCACATCTTCTAGCGAGAATGTCAACTTTTCCATAAGGAAATCATGCAGTTATGAAACGTCAAGGCTTCAAGTTTCATCTAAATTATGATAATTTCTCTTCTACTCCATCTCAAATTAAATTATCTTTTCTAGCCAGATAGTTCTGTTTAGAATTTTTGTCTTAAAAAAGAAAAAACCAAACCCCCAAATCTCAATTAAAAAACCCAACTCAAACCAAAACAAAACACCAAACAGACAAGAAAATCCCCAAACAAACCAAAAACACTTTAAGGGCTTACATGGCACAAGACAGATCACTGGTCAGAACACATGAAAGTTGGAGCAAGGACCGGGTCAAACTAACTCTTGTTTTCTTGGGAATGGATTTGAGAAAGCAAGAGTTGTGTGTGAATGTCAACTGGAGCACACTGAAAACAAAAAATCTAAAGAAACTGGTAAAAAACAAACTGTAGCATGATGACCTCAAGGAAGACAGAGAATTTTATTTAACAGAGCTGTATAAAAAAGAAAATCTGAACTATGAGCCAAGAAACTACCTTCTGATATTTGTCCTTACTGTGTTTAAAGAAATAACATATTCTCTCCATATCTTCTGTCTAAATAAACAGATATGTACTAGTAAAATATCTAGATGAGTATCTTCTAACAAAAGGCTATCATCATGAGTTTGATTATTAGTTGTCACACAGAAGGGGAAAACATGTTTCAGCATATTTCAGTAAAGCGTTTGACAATGCCTCCCACAACATCCATGCAGCTGAACCGAGGAAGTGTGGTCTTGCTGATTGGGTAGAGAGGGGGATTGTGAACTGGTTGAAGGACAGAAGTCAGAGAATCATGGTCAATGGGATGGAGTCTAGTTGGAGGCCTGTGTCTAGTGGAGTCCCACAGGGGTCAGTATGGGGACCAGTACTTTTCAATCTACTCATTAACAACCTGGATGAGGGAACAGAGTGTGCTCTCAGCAAGTTTGCTGATGACACTAAACTGGGTGGAGTGGCTGACACACCGGAGGGTTGTGCTGCCATTCAGCGAGACTTAGACAGGCTGGAGAGTTGGGCAGGGAGGAATTTAATGAGATTCAATAAGGCCAAGTGTCGAGTCTTGCACCTGGGAAAGACCAACCCCATGTATGAGTATAGCTTGGGGACAGACCTGCTGAAGAGTAGTGAAGGGGAAAGGGATCTGGGGGTCTTGGTGGATGGAAGGATGACCATGAGGCAGCAGTGTGCTCTTGTGGCCAGGAGGGCCAACAGGATTTTGGGGTGTATTAGAAGGGGTGTGGGTAGTAGGTCAAGAGAGGTTCTTCTCCCCCTTTACTTTACCCTGGTGAGGCTGCATCTGGAATATTGTGTCCAGTTCAGGGCCTCTCAGTTGAAGAAGGATAGGGAACTGCTGGAAAGAGTCCAGTGCAGAGCCACAAAGATGATGAAGGGGCTGGAACATCTTCCTTCTGAGGAAAGGCTGAGGGAGCTGGGGGTCTAGCTTGGAGAGGAGGAGACTAAGGGGTGATGTAATTTATGCTTATAAATATGTGAAGGGTGGGTGTCAGAGGGATGGGGTCAGGCTCTTCTCAGTGAAGCCCAGTGACCAGACAAGGGGCAATGGTTGTAAGCTGAAGTATAGGAGGTTCTGTGTGAATACATGAAGATGTATCCCAGTTCAGGTGCCAGAGCACTGGAACAGACTGTCCTGAGAGGTTGTGGAGTCTCCTTCTCTGGAGATATTCAAAACCCCTCTGGACGTGCTTCTGTGTGACCTGGTCTAGGGAATCTTGCTGTGGCAGGAGGGTTGGACTAGATGATCTTTCGAGGTCCCTTCCAACTCCCAACTTTCTGTGATTCTGTGATTCAGTGATATAACCACCCAATATTTTAGGTTGGAGTGACCTCTGGAGGTGATTTGGTTCAACTTTCTTCTCACAGGGACAATTTATACATGTACTGTATCACAGTAAAAACCTTTTCCTAGTATGCAAGTGGAATTTTACATGTTACAGATTATGTTTATTGTCTCTTTTCCTGTCAGTGACCCCTTCCAGCATGAGTCTGGATCCATTTTCAACTATATCTTTTATCAGGACACATTTGAAGACAGGCACTAAATTTCCCATTAGTCTTAATCCTAACATTCTGTGATTCTATGATTCTTTGATTCTCTTCTTAGAATTAACCAAAGTCAGCTGTCTCAGATTCTTACACTTCTTGTGCTTCAGTCTCTTGCCCATCTTGGTGCTTCTCTGATGGATTCACTCTAGTATATCCATATGTTTCTTCTTCTGAAGACTCTTAAACTGAACACTTTGCCCCAGATAGTCTCACAAGCATTGCATAAAGGAGAATACTTGCTCCTGGCTTGCTGGTTATATTCTTGCAGATGCAGCCCAGAATGCATCTTAAAAAGACAACACCATAAAGACACACTTCTGACTCATGTTTAACTTGTGAACCACCAGGATGCCCAGGATCTCTTCTACAGAGTTGCTCTATGGCCCAGCTTGCTTGGTGGTATGGAGTTATTCCTTCTTATGTGTAAGAGTTTTCATTTCATTTTGCTGAGCCACTTAAGATTCTTGTCAATTCACTTCTCTACCCTGTTGAGCTCCTTCTGAATAGCAGCTGTCCACTTCAAAGTATTGACCACTCTCTCCAGTTTGGTCCAGCAATAAACTAAGAAATGCCTCCAATAACCAACTTCCACTTGGATTTTGTAGCTATGTTCACAAATTTTTCAGCCCTGGGCTGCAGACACTTTTCTATCTAGGTTCTTATCCATCTATTCCATCCATATCTCATCAATTTACCTGTAAATATAGGATAGGAGAACACAGAATCACAGAATATCCTGAGTTAGAAGGGACCTACAAAGGTCTTTGAGTCCAACATCTGTTTATGGACAGAACAACCCCAAAGTCATACCATGTGTCTAAGAGCATTGTCCAAGACCTTGGGGACATCAAAGTCAACAACATCCTGGTCTTTCCCCTTGAATAGTGCCAGTAATCTCATCACAAAAGGCTATCATGTCGGCCAGGCTCAATTTACCCTGGGTGAATTAGTGCTAGGTCTTCTTAAGACTGGTCCCAACTTCAGCAACTGAATACTACATATGACCAGGACCCAGTTCCAAGTGGCTTCATTTGAGAAATTAAGTATCATTTTATAACTGAGTTGACTTTTTTAAAAAAAAAAAATATTTTTACAAAATCTGAACATTGTTTAGGTAAAAAGCTCACAAACTTGTTAGTACTTTGTGTTACCAATAATGGTCATAATATGGAAAGTTCATCTTAAACTTATCCCTGGTCTCAAGCACTCAGAATTGCTATCTTAGAAATTAATTCTTTTCTGTGAAAGTCATTTCTGAGACCCATTTAATACTCCACTAGCTTGTACTCTAAATCAAACAGCAGCACAAGACATATTATTACAAACATGCATTGAGGCTGCTGGGTCCTGAAAACTGCAACTCAGGTTTTCCTTTTTCTTCCAACTAAATTAACAGATTGAGGGAGTTTTCCATGTGTCTGACAAAAGTGTATATTTTATCTGACAATGGGGTTTTTTTGAGAAAACCACAGAAAAATCCCAGGTTGGAATTTTGATTTCTTCTCTTTGTAATGGACTTTGGCTGCTACTCTGACATATAATTAAGTATACTGTCAATATATATTGCAGCCACTAGAGAAGGATACTGTGTCAGTACTTCTCCCAAATAAAAGCTGATTTAGAAGCATTTCCACAACTGAATGAAAAAGATAGCAACTGGAAAATACAAAGCTTTATCAATGCATCAGTCTCCTGCATGATTATTCACAGTTAAAACTGTTCAATTTTCTAATCCTAATTGAGATTTTTGGTACTCTGTTAGAGGCAGATCAATAAATGTGAAGAAAATATAAATTAATTGCTAGATAAAGTTCATTCTGAAAAGTAAGAATGGCCTGGCAACTATAATGGGAAGGAGAAAACTTTTTGTGTAAAATTTGAACAAGATTTTGATTTCAAATATTTTATTTCAGAGAAAGGCCAGATAAGCTAAAACATGGCATTGAATGACGTTACATATTTTATAACCCTTAGCTCAATAACATGGGTTTCTACATGGAATTGACCAATTTAGCAGTAATAAAAAAGAACATTATAACTGATTAAACAAAAAATAAACAAATGAAAAAGGATAAAAATAGTAAAGACAAAATAAGAAAGACAAAGGTAAGTGCCTGATCCCTCATAAAACAAAATTGAGGTGACTGTGCAAGGAAAGTGAATTAATATTTGTAGATGTTCTGAAAAGACAACTCACAAAGTAGCAAGCACAGTGTAAGAACCACAGAAGGCTGAAATGAAGAAACTGATTAACATATAATTGCCTGTCTTGACAGTTTAACATTTGGAATATTGGAGTCTTTCAGCCCAGGCTGTATGAAAAAAAAACAAGGCCTGCTAATTAGCAGTGTTGATAATATAACTAATTTACAAAAATGACATGGTAGACATAACAGTGCACACTAGTACATGTAACAAATACCTGAGTCTCGGAGATGCTGCACTAACATCTCTGTACCCTAGAACTAGCTCAAGAATCTCTTACTGGAGTGAAAATGCCTTTAGACAGCATAATACAAAGGAAGAAAATGCGGAGTTATTATTGCAATATTAATAAGAAAGTATGAAATAAAATTTATGATGGGAAAATATTGTCTAAAAATATTGTCTACAAAAATGTTAATGTCAATTGGATTATATTGTCTCACCTGTAATATTAATAGGGCCCCATGTGGACCAAACCATGTAGAATGAGTGCAATTAGAAATGGAAAATTTATTTTTCTTTTATCAGTACCAGAAGTATGAAAATTCTGTCCTTTATGGTCTTAAAAATAAGACACTGAAAGTCTTCCCCTTGATAGGCATTCCAAGATATTGAGGTTTAATGCATTAAGTCACTGCAACATTAAATAGCTTTTCAAATAGCATATAATATAGCAAGAGCAAAGGAAATTAGGTCTTTACCATATGAAGCTGAAGAATTCAGTAAGATACTTTAAAGTGAGTCCTTCTACAGGAACCTTATTGATTACCAGAAAGGCTTTGGCTGCACCATACTAAGAATCAGTGTAGTAAAGTTTGAAGTTTATTTTCTAGCTCATATTAACATATTACTAGGAAATTGCTTGAGATGGCATAAAATAAAAATAAACAGCCCTTCCTCCATGCACACAAACCCCAGATAAGAGTGTGTCATGAGATATTTAGAATATGAAAAATAAAATAGTGTAAAGTGTAGTTTTGCTACTCATACTAAAATCTCCTCAAAATCACATTTAGTAATTTAAGTATCTCAGTTCATGCACAGAAAAAGCACCATAAAGTCCAGTATCAGTCAGTAAAAGGGAAAGGAACCCAGTAAAACCATGTGTTCCTCCTTATTCTGGTATGTGAAGATAAAGCATTTTTAGTACCTTCTTCTGTACTTTAATCTTTACATTTATGTTGAAAAAAGGAGGAAGAGCATCTTCTGTGGAGTTCAGAAAATAATGTGATTAACTCTATCTAGCTGTTCTAATAGACTTTGGACAGAACACCATTATGGGCAACCAGTAGTTATCATCACTGTCTGCAAATTAATGTCACAATACATAGTATGTACTTAAGCAAATAAATGATTGTTTGACCTACATTCAGATTTCTTTTCTCTGCAGAGCTGTTCTGAGGTTAATACATGAGTTTTGCCCCTATTTTGAGTTTGGGCCACAGAAAGTTCAAGAAATTGCATTTTGATATTTTCTGGACACAAGTTGATCAGCATTTCAGGGAGTGTAAGGTAGGTCACAAGGCAATACAAATCATTCAGAAATAAGAGAAGTGCACCACATTAATTATTAACTTAATTACACTCACTTCAAGAGGTAATTTATTTGCTGTCAGTAATACCTTGCAAAATAAAAACTCATCATTAAGCTAGCATATTTTCAAAAACATAACTGTGACAGTAACACAACATCAGACTTACTCCATTCACAATATTTAGAATGCTGCACTAACTCTTACAAAACAGTAACTCACAAGGTTCAATGGAAAATTGGTCAGTGGATGGATATGTATTACAACAAGCCAAGAAAGCTGACAGATCATTTTTGTTGATAGGTGCTCTTATACACCAGAAGACCAATGAAGCTAGAAAAACATTCCTGCTTATAGTCACCTGAAATGGTTGTTTTTCAGAATATGGAGCAATGTCTAGCTGCTCATTGACTTATTAAAAATCTGGTGCTAGTTTTCTCCAAGGAGCACCTGGTTCCTATAATCAATATTTAAAGAAAAGACTAACAGCCATAGAACTTAACAAATTTGTAAGAACTAACAATAGTATCTGTTCAATTCTGCTGTTATATCTCATAATGTAAGGTTTAATTCATCTGAGGAATACTAACTCACCAATAAAAAAAGGAATGGTTTAAATTGGTCCAAGACTGTATTTACATACTTCCAAGTGTGTGTATGTAGACCCTCCTTGAGGATCAAATGTTGCACTAATAAAAAAAGTCACAGCAATCCAAACTCCTCTCCATTGCAGGCTTTAAGTGTAATCCATCATGTATTCCTTCAAGTTATTTTTACTATTCCATAAATTCCCCAACAAGTATTTCTGTGTATTAAATGAAACACAAATAAAATCAGTAGATTTTTTACATTATTAATTTAAAATTCTCATTAAAATAAGGAGAGCCTGTTCTATAAATAACCAAGGCATATAATTCATATTCTTTTAACTTAAGAATTATAAAACATCATTGTAGAGCTTAGAGGAACACAGAGAATGGACAACACAACTGTCCTTCATTTCAAGGCTAAATTACACAGAAAACTCAAGAGGCCAACATCCATAATTATCTCCAAGACGTCACTGAAACAATGTCACAGTTTGTTGGTCCACATTTTGTGGATCACAACTAAGACTTGACTTGAAATCTTTGGAAGAGATAGTATGAAGTAGGTTGTAGGTTGAGTCTTTCATGACTGAACCTTGTTTTCAGTTATGAAAATGCTGTTTTCACAGAATAGCCATAGCATGGAGTAAAGTTGTGCATTAAAAAAGGCTGACATGGGTTTGCTCCCATTATCATTTTGGTTACCATCTTTAAAGGTGTCAAAAGCAAGGAAGCAGAACTTGTAACAACTCTTCTGATTTCAATAAGAGTTTATAGGATGAATACCATAGTGTTTGATGGAAACATGAACATAAGAAGCGCTTTAGAGGTTGGCATCTTTAGAGTGGTTTTGAAGATGGGACTTCCACATTTTCCTCTTTTGCCTTCAGAAACTGTTAAGGACTCACTGGAATGTAGTTCAGTAAGACCCTTAACTACCATGAGTTATATGGTTGATTTACTTCCTTTTTTCTCTTCTATTTCTTATCCTCTAATCCAAAGCATTAAAATTCAGAATGATTATAAATTTTACTCTAAGATATTGTAGCTGAAAGCAGCACAAACTTTAAATAATGGCAATTTATATATTAAGTTGGGTAAAAATAACAACAAAAAAATTATAAATTGATACCTCTGTCATTCAAACATGAAGATGGAAGAAGTCTGAGTCACTATAATGTTTTATTTTGGCCTGGAGAAAATTAAGATCAGCACACCAATGCTCAATTTCTAAATCCCGTGTTATTTTTATGGCAGAAAAAAATGGTACTTTATAACCAGTGTCATTATTCCTAACTGTCAACACTTAAAAGCAATCATTTTAAGTAAAGACTCTTTGCATTATTTTTTATTTCTTTTGTTATATATGGTATTAAGACATGTCTTTCCCAAACTGACATTGTTAATATGCAATGTATCCTCTTTTTATAGCTCTTTTAGAGAAAATTGTTTTGATCATGAAAGGAAGATGTTTTTAACAATGTCACAAGTGTAATGGGACTTTAGACAGCTATATAACAAGGTTCATAAAAAAAAAGTTAACTGTATGATACAAGAAATTAAAGAAAATACAGTCTAACACAATTGCTAGAGGCTACAGGAGCACGAGCTTTCCAGGTATTCCAACTATTTCTGGAGTATCAGACTTCATACAGGGTAACAAAGTTCATCTCATTGCACCCTCACTTCAATAACAGGTTTCTTTGCTTCTCCAAAAATTATCTTTAATATATATTTTTAATAAATTATACCTGTCTCTAAGTCTGAAGCTGAAATTGAAATTTAGTTTTAGAATAAGCCTGAGCAAACAAGAGAAACCACCACATTCATTTTTGGCACATGTACACTTTTCTTTAGGAACTGTTCAAATCTCTAAGGCCTATTATGTTAAATGGCTATTTGTGATGTCTTCAAATGCCAGTAGTACTGAGACTAGTCAGATGCTAATGTCTGAAGGTGTTGCCTATCAGATTTAAGAGTATGCAGAAAGAAACAAACAAAAGATCATAGCCTCAGTTTCAGTTTCTTTTGAGATTTATCATGCTTCCAATTATTTTTGGCTCCCACAGATTTGATTTTTGGGAAAAAGAAGAGAAGCAGTAATAAGCAGACTGATTAAAGTGTTGGGAGCACGAAAAAAATAGTGAAATAAAAAGATAAAAAAAATTTCATACTGTCAGAGGTGGTCTTCAAAGACTTCAAGCCTGAATTCAGGAAAACAGATCTGCAAAAGAGACCTACAAAGTTATTGTCATTTGGTTCCAAATGACTGAAATCACAAGGAACATTTCCTTTGGTTAGTTCAGAGGGAGAGACAAAGGGTTGAAAACAAATACAATATTCTTAGTAGGAATAGGGAGGAAGTAAGGTTTCTGCACAGGGACCTTGTGGAACTGCCAGTGAAATGCTCTGTATGGTTTGGAGTACACGATCTCCTGCTGAGACAGGAATAGGGAGGGAAAGACACCATAGGCAACTTAATTTACAAGAGGAAGTTTCACCTCTGTCTAAATGGATGAAAGCTGCAGATGAGATAATAAGTCCTGCTGATATTTTCTCTTTCCCTTCATAAACATTTATGATATTGCAATGCAGATATAACATGCTAAGAATTTGAAATAACAGACAGTTATTTAGATGGGTAATTTTCAAAAAGTAAAACTTCTTCTACATTATGCTTCTTATATTTTAACTAAAATTTCTCAGGTAAGATAAATTCCTATTCCATTACTGAGACTTTATTACACAGAAAACATGACTCTAGTGTGTGCTGTAGCAGAGCATTCTCTTCAGCACCATTACACAAAAAGAGCCTCCTGGTTTTTTCCCTGGAAAGAGCAACGCATTGAGAATATTGACTAGAAGGAAACCTTTATATGATAGTTGCAACTTGACCATTAAAGGTATTTTAAAGGCCCTGTCCAACATGCACTTTAAGCATTGAGCAGTATAGCCTATTCCTGAGACAATTTCAAGAAATGGATTGTTAAATGGATTAAAAACAAGTTTACCTGGTGAATTAAAGAAACTGCCTTTTACACTTTTTAAAAAAGCAAGTGAAAACACAAATGCTTTTCAAAGCAAAAGAAGCTTTTCTGTAGCTTCCACAATTGAGACCACAGTTGGTCCCACAGTTTGGAATGAACAATGGGACAGGCTTACGGTGGAAGAGAAAAGCTTTTCTACAGTGAAACAAAACATTTTCTTATGAATCTGAATGTGATTTCATTTTTCTGAGGAGAAAAGGTCATATTCCAAAACATAGAAAATATATACCCTAAGAGCTGAAAACTGACTATTAGTGCACTTAAGAAAAAGAATAAACATTTAATTATGTCAAAGAAATCAGTAACAAGCATGCCCAATGGATCATGAACTATTAAATTGCATTTTCTTATGGCACACAATGCCATCCATATATTTTAGAAGAGAGTGATAATGATTCACTTAAGAAAATATTAATTTAGTAAGTAGAATCAAAAGAGAGTGAACACACTTCAACAGAAGAAAACTGGCAGGAATTGAAGTGGTATAAACCAGAAAGCTACCAGTTGAAAATTCAAAGTGTTAATAAAACAAGCTTTGACATCTAAGACTAGAAGACATTTTAGGTGACTGTGTTTTCTGATGATAAAAAGGAGCTAATGGCACTGTCCCCTTACTTATATAAATGTATCCTTTTTTCATTTAAATCTACCTAGAATTTTGCCTAACTTCTACTGGAGGCACCACCTCATTGTTCCAGTGGTTCCTGAGCCCTGTTGCATCCATTGCTTTCATGCCAGCATTATTCCTTATCTCAAAGCAAGACTGTCAAGCATGATTCTCGTCTACATGTCCTGTATATTTTTAAGAACAAGTATATCCTCTCCAGATATTTATGTTGGTGCACTTTTAAAGCATGAAAGACATTATGGATAACCTCTATTATCTTTTAATTAATAGCTAGAAAATGTATTCACAAAATTAGTTATTGTGATTTAGTATTGAAACACATCTGAATTTCTTATTCTGGATGCTCAGACATTATCAGTTCTTCCTTCCAAATGACAATCAAACATAATCTATGCAAAGGGATAATGTGAAAACACCACTTCAAGCTGAAAAGCTCAAATATGAGTTGCTAAGAGAGCCATCCCCCAATAATCCTGACTTTCACTCTCCCATATACACAACTTAAGAAGTAGACATCCAAGGTTCCTTCCCACTACCAAGTTTTCATCCAGCTCAGAATTTATTGTTCATATTCTGAGAGTCCAGTTGTGGGAAACTTACTATAACTGGCTTCTCCTTGAAGGCTGTGTAGTTTTCAGGAATTTCACTACCAAGCTGAAGAGAACAGGTCAAAAGAAATCTCTGCACAGGAGCTCTTAACCTAGGTGGCCTTTCAGGATGGTTCACACATGCACAAGATTGTGTCATTCCCTGTTCTGCCATGTGTTATGATCTTTCTGTTGGCCACCCCTCCGGCTGTTTGTCCTAGTTTCAACATTACATCAATTTATTTTTTGTTTCTTTATTTATTCCCTAAGCATAAAAAGTCATTGACATCTAGCAACTTGCCCTGGATTTCATTAGTGTTTTTCTTCTGATCGTACATTGGTCACTTAAATTTTCCTCACATCCTACCCCTGTTTAATGACCCAGAGGCTTTTCTGGAGAGAAAGAAGACCCCCAAAACCACCATCACTTTAAAAAAAATGAAATCCTTCCACCCCATCCCAAACCAAAATAAGCAAACAAAAGTAATTGCCTATGTCAGAATCAGTTGGGACTTTTGTACGCACTTTTTTCTTGTTCATTGAGAGATTGGTCCCCAGAAATGTTTTCTGTTTCTTGAAGTACATCTCTTTCTAGGGCTGGGAAATCTTTGCATATCTTCTCAATGAAGCGTATTTTTTTGTATTAAGGACTAACAAATCTCCTCTTCCCAAAGGGGAATTCTTCTTTTACACAAGGAGACAAAAGCATCCAGGCATTTGGCTTCCTCTATTTTGGAGCTATTATCTCTCTGGGAGAATCTAGCACTCCATCTTTGTCCAATAGGGAAAATTTGCAAAACTTGTCCCTTTAAAATCTTGAGTGGCCTTGCAACTGTCATACACACTATCAAACAGGAGATCATATTCACCTACACAGAACCACTGCATCGATTAAACCAATTTATTTTCATGTTTTTTATTTTCATTATTATTAGTTCTATCTGGAAAATAGAAAAGCTTAGTTTAATTTACTAAAGGCTATTACTACTAAAGGGAATAATAATAAAAATTATTACTATTACATGGCATTTTCAGAGGAAAAGTAATAATTAAAAAATATTATTATTACTTTCCCCCTGAAAATGCCAAATATAGGAAAGAGACCAAAGAGAAAGCTAGAACACCTGCTCTAAGTGAGGACATACTGTCATAGCTACAGATTGTCAAATTGAAAGAAATTCAGGGACAGCTCTTTGCTCAGGAAGATCTTTCCATATTCATTTTTATTGTTTCCTCTCCTAAAAGCTTTTTTTTTCTCCACAAAGAAAAATAACAGAGAGTAAAAACAAAAATCCAAACCTATCCACAAGCTAAATCTATATTGCCCATTACTTTAATTCAAACTTCAAAATCTGGTAGCCTACAATAATGTGATATAGTTTAAATAAAATTAGATTGGTGTCTAAACACTGAATAATTTATGAGGACATTACATAAACATATTTACATTTTGTGCTACATTTCTTACATTTGGCCTAAAATCCAAACTCTGGAGTTTGACACTTTAAATTATCCTTTTTGGATAATCAGTTACCTTTGCATAAAATGAAAATGAGCTCTGCAACCTTTCTAATTTCTAGAGGTAACTTTTGTCCTGGTTTGGGTTAGAATGTCCTGATTTGGGTTAGAATGAACAGAATTAATTCCGTTCAGTGATTTTAATTCCTAAAAAGTATTCCATCCCATATACATCATATTCAGTCATCCCTCCCCCCAACTCGTTGCCAGAGATACCTGTTAAACTGAACTTCCCCTTTTAAAACCTGAAATTACTGAATGCCAAGCTCAGGCATCTGGGGAAGGACCTTGCCCCCAGGGGGCAATGGAAATCAGAGGTTTTTTGGGACTCTGGGTGGGGTGTTGGGATTTAGTTTTGTGCTGGGGCTAGCTGGTGCACACGTGAAGCTGATACCGGGACTGAGAGCTGGGAGCTGGCACTGAGACATTTGGGACGTTTGCAATTTTGGTGGTGACATAATTATCATAAAGAGTGGGAGTTGGGTTCGGTATTTGGGTCCTGTATATATTTATATATGTTTCATTTAACATTGTTACTATTATTAAAGTAGTTTTAATTTTTACTTTCCAATCCAGAAGCCTCTCTGCCCTTATTGTCCCCTATCTCTTCTGGTTAGGGGGGAAAGGAGGGGTAATAAGGAGCATCTGCTGTGGGTTGGGGTCAGCAAAGCCTCTAACCACGACACTATAATTGTTATGGCTTTATTTATTTTGAAATATATGGTGAAGATATTTGTTAAACAATAACATCCAATCTTTATATGTGTTTTTTCTCCATGTAAACTTTCGATTAAGTGCCTTAAGGTAGATTTAATTCTGTAAATTAATAAGAATATGTTTTATTCAGAGCTACCTAAATACCTGGACAGGAATATGAATAAAATATGAAAATAGCTACCCACTTGCCACTTGTGGCAGAGATCATATGGATTTGGAAATTGAGTTGAAATTTCTTGTTATTCAAGCTCTTTGAAAATTATGCCTGGATTACTCAGTAAAATTACTGTAGCTCTTAAAACTTTCCATTTAATATATATATTTTTTATAAGAGGAATATCTTAAATGCAAAGAAATAGTAAATGTAACTGTATGCAGAACGTTGTCTTCTTTAATTTTCAGACAAGTCAACAGATAATTCAGACACACAAATATGGTTCCACTTGCAAGTAGTCATAAATTTCAGTTTTTAAGTTTCAAGTATAGATGAATGTAAAAAAAAAAAAAAGTGAGACCACCTCATTGTAGCTCACTGTATATATTCAGTATCAAATGAATATATACTGATAATGTATATACCGACAATTGTTCTGTAACATCAACATGAACAATTTTATGGCTATTTTAATGACAAGAAGCAAGTGAGAATGAAAGCCACATAGACAAAACATAAACACAGCTCAGATGCAAAGAGAGAAAGATCACAACAGCAATTTTCCTAAGAGCCTGTGATGCATTCCTGAGCTGGTGAGAGCTCTGAGATGTTCGTGTGTTCAGACCTTCATCTATAGAGAGCTCCCCATAAGGGCCAAGAATTTTAAGTTCTGAAAGCCAAATTTTATTAGACTATGAACCAAGAGAGCAAACTTCAACAAAGAAAATTCGAAGTGACTTGAGCAAGCATAACACAAACACAAGGTTTATATTCAATTGCCTCATATGTCTTTGTGAGTGAGTCTTGCTTCCAGGTTTGGTTTGAGTCACTCAGTAACTGAGCTCCAGAAAACTCAGCACAGCTTAGAAAAGGAGCTTAGAGAATCCTCTCATTCTCTACTAAAACTAATCTCCCCCTGCTGCTTTCAGCAGCCTTGCAGTTTTGATGTTTAAACTGCTGAAAGCCTTTCCTCTACCTCCTCCCAACACCTCTTGCAGTTTCTTCAGTCTTCTGCAGCTGACTAGGATCAGTAGTCACTAAGGAACAATCTCCCTTTCAAGTAACCCTACCTGATCCAATCTTTAAGGAATAAACATAATATAATTAGGAATAAAGAAGGAAAAGACCAATTATCATCTATCCTGATGGCCATCTTCCTATTATGTTGTACTATTTACAGCAAAAAGGCATCAGATATAACAAACAGAGGTAACAAACTACAGTCAGATTCTACAATTAACCAATAATGCACATTTTCCATGAACTCAAAAAGAATTTTGTTAACATTGGAGGCTGGCATGCTTTTCCATGTGCAATCCCACCCACGAACGAACTGACAACCACTTGAAATCAGTCTGCAGCTCCTCCATATAACATTTCAAATGCTCTTGTCAGGTCAGAAATCATGAGTGACCTACTTAAAATAATCTTCCATTCCCCAAAATATCTTCATGAACTCCTATAGGCTCTGCTGACATCAAGGATCATTTTGTGGTTTCCCTCAGGTCCCTCAGATGACCTCCTTGTGTCCAAGACCCTGAAAACAAAACCATGGCTTTGTGAAAAGTGAGTGAACCTACCATAAGTGCCTCGGGAATGACATGCAAACCCAGACTGGCAATTTTCCACCAAAATCTGCCTGTCACACTCCTAGCAGTCTAACCAAATTTACATCACACCAAAGACAATAAAGTAAAAAAGTAATCATTCTGGTGTGCAGTGGGAGCAGTCTGAAAATGTTTAAAAAAAGTCACCATTTTAGTTGCCAAAAATGCAGATTTTCTAGAGGAAATCCTGTACCTACTTAACATGAAGATCCAGAACAGGCAGGTGTCTTACTGCCTTTGCAGATCTGGTGTCCCATACATTTCTTGGTGACATTTCCGATCACATGATTATCAAGTCTCAGAGCCGTTTGTAAGGAATTGAGGCATAAGTCATATTACAAAGTCAGGGTCTGCAAGACACACTGAAGTGAGTGCTGATATATCCGTCCAGAGAACAACTGACTCCTTGACTTCCTCACTAATGGGCATTTACAGTGCTTTAAAGAGACATAAAAGTTAACATTTCCCCACATGTAGACAATTCTTTTCTAATGTATTTCCTCTGTCTGCTTGATCAGCTCTGAGCAGAGGCAGCTGCATGGAAACACCTGATGCCTTTTCTGAAGCTGGATGCAGAGGGGAATGTGATACAAATGCATTAGTTATGCAAGCTCCTTCCTATCAGCATTTTGACCTAGATCCAGCAGAGCACTTTGGGTTAATTTCAGCCTGGAAGAAGTCCTATCACATTCAAAATAGGACAAATTTCACAGTTAAACTAGTGATATCTTAGATGTTTTACTGCAGCAGGAAACTGTGAACGTCCTTCCCTGCTGTGTTTTGGTTACAGTCAAAACTGTTCACCAACAGTCCCAGTAGCCAAGAATGAGCTTCCTACTTTTCACAGACACATTTGGTTACCTGCAGCTCTTAACCTTTCTAAAACTAAATCACCATTAATTGATTTATCACTGTTGTTCGGGAAGAAGCTTAATTGCTGAAAGTGGAGATGATGTCAATAATGCTCCCTTGGGTCAGACAGTGGCTTGGCATGGGATGTGAGAGAACACAAATTAATTCATGCGCTTTCAAGTAAAACACAAAAGTATCTCACAGTGAAGCTGTAAAGATAACTAGTAAATTTCTTCGAGGATAGGATGCCACAGAGCATGAAGAAGTCTTGAGTTTAATTTGCCTCTATTTTCTTCTTGCTCCATCTCCCTCTTAAACTGATTCTGCTATTTCTTTTGGGAAAATAATCCCCCAGAGACAATGAAATAACAAGGTTATTATTTGTTATTCTGCCTATAAAGTGCTTTCTTTTTCTGATCGTCCCTCTCTCCACTTAAAAAACTATTCGAGAGCTCTAGCTACAGCATGTCTGTTGTCTTGCAGGACCCTAGTGCCCTGCCATAGAGCCTGCAAACTCCCTTTTTCAACCACGAAACCTCAGCCTCCTGATTAACTCCACAGATGCTCCTTCCCCTTCATTCTTTTCTCTATTCGTCCCTTCCTCTTGGTATTTAGATTATGCAGTTTTTCCATCTTCATCTTGGTATTTGAATGGCGTAGTTTTTCCATAGTCCCTTATTTGGGGTACAGGTGTCCAGGCACTGGCAGGGTTAGAGGGGCTGCAGGGTGGTCCTTGTGAGAAGAGATCAAGACTGCCCATGTTGAACGCAGCCTGTTCCAACCAATCCACCCAAGGGTGCAGTTGAGTCCCTCAGACATGTATTTAAGAAAGGGTAAATTATGCTGCACAGCAGTTGAGAATAGTGAGAAAAATGTGTGAGAAACAGCCCTGCAAACACCAAGGTGAGAGGAAAAGGAGGGAGAGAGTGTGCTCCAGGCACCTTAGCAGAAACTCCCCTGCACTCCCTAAAGAGGACCGTGGTGAAGCTGATATCCACACTAGAGAGCTGTTAGGAGCACAAAAAAAGAGGAGAAATATAAAATTCCATGCTGCTGATGGGTCTATGGTGACAAGAGCACACACAGGGGCTGGAAACATCTTGCGTTTCATGTTGCCATGGCATTGGAAAGGAATGTGAAAAAGGATCAAAGCACAATGTCTGCTTCCACCATTCTTCAGAAGTTTTAAGGCCAAGTACAACTGCTACCACAAAAGGTTTTGTACCTCTGCTACTAAGACTGTTTTGCATGACCACCACCAAGAAATGTTTTGAGTGACAGATACCCAGAAATATTGGGTACAATTGGTCCACAAGGACAGATGGCTTGACCACAGTCCCACAGACACACTTTGCTCACTTTGCGACCAGGTGTAAGTAATACCCCAATTTCTCCCCTAATTTGGAATCAGAATCTGATACCAAACTGCAGGGACAGATGAATGGGTTTGTCCTCCTTGCCTTTTGTCCTCGACTTCTGTCCTTGACTACACCAAGTATTTCTCCAAGACATTAGCAATTGCAATTGTAGTTTAGAGTCATAACAATTCTGAAGTTTATTCATTTATCACCAGAAATCTTAAAGAACCTGTAGATGATGTGTATCTTATCAATAAAATGTGCCCTGTTCCTTCTTTCAAAGGCAGCCAGACTTACAGCAGACAGGTTGTTTGTGCACCCAGTGCCAGGCTTATAGTTATGGCAATAACTAACATATTTTGCTAAAATTTATCCACAATTTAATGCAACAGGAGCACTCCACACTGGAGCAGGTGAACATGCTCTGAAGGAAGCTGCAGGCTGTTGGAGAGACCCAAGATGGAACCAGTGAACACCATGAGGACAAAAGAGCTTTGACCACAAGCCCCATTCCCTATCAGCGTGTACCGCTGTGTGAAAGGAGGCTCAGGAGACAGGAGTGAAGGAGTGAAGTTGAGGCTGGGAGGAAGGAGGGGTGTGAGAAAAGTGTGCTATTTTTTGTGTTTGCTTCTCATTGCTCTGCTCTATTCTTAATTGGTGATAAATCAAATTAATCTTCCAGAAGGAGGCTCTGTTTTACTCGTGACAATAAACATTAAGCAGTCTCCCTGTCTTTAGTTCAACTCATGAGATTTTCCATCCTATTTTCATCTTGTTGAGTATGTGGAGCAAGAAAGCAGGTAGACGGGCATCTGGCAGCTGTCCATAGTCAACCTTCTACATCCTTACTTCCGCCTCCCCAAAATATGGAAAATAATTAAAATAGGGCCACTACTGTATTTTTCACTCTACTTGAGTACTACAGATTCTTTCAGCCCAGAGTAAATATGATGCAGAACAAACAGCAAATTGTTGGAGCACAAGCTGCTTTAATATTTCAGAACTCTGATTACTATTATTATTGCTTTAAAATGCTCATAATTCAGAAATTATTTCTTCAATACAATTACTCCCAAACATTCTTCCTTTTTTTGTTTCCTACTAAGGGCTTCTTAAAAGGCCCAGTGAAACACTAAGGCTGTTTATAATGGGAGCATTTGCAGAAGGGAACTGCTGCAGTACCAAAGAGGAAAAGACTAGGGAAAATCCTTATCAAGTGCATTTCTCTGTAACAAGGAAACCTCCTGTGACATCACACTTTTTAAAATTTCACTCATGCTGATGGCAGCATGTGCAAAGATGACCAAACTCTGCATATACCACAGCTAAAATGCTACACTGGAGGTTTGCTGCCTGCTTTGCAAGAAAACCACTCCTAACACATCCCTGTGTCCTCATACCTTGTCACTCACACATTTGCCACCAGATTTCTTGTGGCTATGGAACATCACATACTTTAAAATACCTCTTTTAGGCAGCCATTCAAACCATAGACCAGCCTTTACAACAGGGCCTAGAGAAGTTTGCCACACTGTCCTCGGTCAGCAGGGCTGTGAGATGCATTCTTTGGCTCACCTGGCTTTATGATCATGAGAAGTGCCACCCAGAGACTTCTGGTGGTCCATATAATGCCCAGCACAACCTCCTGAATATGTCCATGCAGTAAATAATATATCAGGTATCTGACAAGATTATTTTGGAGATCCTGCTTGTGAAAGTCATTGGCACCCTCTGGTGGTGTGTGTTCCAACTTCTTGAGAGCTCTCTCCCAGGATGTCACTTGCAGTGCCAAAAGTATGGCACCAGTTTCTGACATGATGACAAAATGACTTGCAAGGTCTAGGAAAAATGCCAGAGCTTCTCATATTTGAAAGTAGGCTCTACTACATCAAACTGCTCAGATTTCAAACCACCATGCTCTCCAGGGTCAATAAAAACAATTAAGAAAAAGCCATTCTTCTTCTCAGTGCCTAAACATTTGGAAAAAAAAATGAATTAACAGAAAAAGATCAAAACCAAAACTAGACTAAATATTTACCTTTACTTTGGATTTAAGATGCTGAAAGTTTGCAAAAACACCATAGGCAGTTAAAACTAATTCGAGCATGAAGATAATAGAACTATGAAATTTTCAGTTGCTTTGTTACCCATGTGTCTCTTTCTACAAGGAAAAGTTATGGCAGATTTAAGGTTTATTTTATTTTATTTTGGTTTTACAATAGTAAAGCATCATTTCAATGACAGACCTAATCTCATTCAAGTTTCGGGCTGGTTTGATTGGCATGTAGGAAAAAGGAAGCTGGCTTTACTGATGCCTAACCCATCATGCAGAAGATTATGTAAGATCCCCCAAAGCACTTGTTCATAGAAAGGGCAACACACAGAACCATACACATCACATGTCACGTTATGAAGGGCAAAAAAGGCAAATATTATCAGACCTGGGGCTACGTGTGCCCTCATTCTTCTCTTTTAGGCAACGGAGCGTTACTGCTGACAATATTGAGAATGTCATGGCTATTACTCTGACAGCACATGAACTAGTGGTGTAGAGATGATGGATTTTGCACAATCATGTAGTCTGCAGACAGTACCTCACATTTGTAAAGTACAGGTGGGAGAAGCAGTTTATTCAATGTTGTCCCAACAGCCATCTCAGCTGCCTACTAATAATTGTGGTTATGTATTGGGCAGTTTGGTAAAAAAACCCAAACTAAAACAATGACAACAACAAAAACAAAGAAAACCCCTCAACAACAAAACACTCCAAACATCTTCCACTAAGTCCTAGAATTTATTTTGCTAAGTAAAGGACTAAGAAACAGTAAAAGTAACATTCTCCACTTGATTTTCTTAAACCTAATATCACAGAAAATATATAGGTAAGAAAGCGCCTTTGAAAGTCACATAATCCAATTTCCTATTCAAATCAGAACTAACTTCAAAGGCGTTTGAGGCCTCTGGCTAATCAAGATTCATCCAAAATAAAAATAAATGCAATGATTTATAGAAAAATATTCTCCTTCCTCATCATTAAAACTCTTTCTTTTGAACTGTATTTTATGCAACATATATCTGGAAAGATGGTATATTTAAGGATCATTTATCACTTTTGGGGGGCTGAGGGAATTCCTGTTCGCTCTTCTTTCTCTTTTTCAGTACTGACACCCAGTTAGACACAAACTAGGCTAAAATTGGAAGTTCCAACAAAGGAGCAACTACAAGGCTGCACAGAACCATCAGTCCCAGTGAAGTCTGATAAGATGACAACAGTACTTCATATGTATCAGATACATTTGATAAAAGCTTCATTAAGTATTTTTAATGTTAGTGAAGAAAGAATATTCTCTTTACTTGATGGTAGGGTGTGAATATCCTCATTTTTACTGGACCCTCCCTGTGATCAGCTAAACTCTCCACATTTTATTTACAAAGATTATGTCAGGTGGTTAGAAGTACAGAATTTAAGGCTGATACAGGTTTAATCTTGTTGCCTCAGGACAAGGAGGCAATGGGAAACAGAGTATTTATTTAGTAAGGCCATAATTCAGGTATTGATTGAAATAGTTTAAGAAAGGTATTGTTTCCATCACAATTCTAAAAAAAACCCAATTCTAATTGAAACATTCTAAAAATCTAATATGTCTTGGTTTATATATATGTGATATTGTTTCATCTCTAGCATCACAAAATACTGTTGCAATATTAATTTTATGTTTACACTAATGTTCTTTAGTCTGGAAAACTTTCACATGCTCTGTGCTTCTGCTTACTATAGCAGTAGTCTACAATTGTCTGAGACATTTAGTTTTAGGTCTCTTCATGCAGCATGTGGTATTTAGAGTCAAGCTGAAGGGAAGAATTCTGGAAATGTCAGCTAAGACTTTCAGTGTAGGTAATATTGTTTGCTAGCATCTATCATGTGTCCTCAAGTCTTTTCTTTCCCCATAATGAATAGGCACATTTATTTTTCTTCAACTGGTAAGGAAAATTTAATATATTGTTCATCATGTTTGCTTTTACTTTCTATTTCACATTTTCTTCATGAATGATTATGCTGTTTATGCTGAATGCAGATCTCAGCTGTAGCTACCATAGTCATGTAGAAATGAAATTCTGGTCTGTCCTGTCAGCTATTACCTACTGATTTTAGTTTTGAACACACAAAATTTAAGGACAAAAAATATAACAATCCATGCATACAAGACATACAAGAGAAATCACAAAATTTTCTTTAGATGAAAATCATAGTTCCTTTTCCACAGACCTATGAATAAAATAACCTTTTATCCAGTTGGCAGACCTACAGCAAAATAATGTTAATGCAAATATTTGAACCTAGGACATGTATGTCATGCATGACACTTGTTTAGTCTCTTTCCCCTGTGAGTCTCTGAACCTTTTGCCATGTTTGAGGTTTTGTATGAATGATATTCTAAGGAATAAAGATGCAAAAGCCATTTCCTGAAAGATCCTCCAGAACTCAGAGTCTGCCCACCTACTTTACATTCCCTTCAAATCCTATCAAAGGTAGGAAGGGACCTTAAAGATCATCGAGTTCCAACCCCCCTGCCAGGTTGCCCAGGGCCACATCCAGCCTGGCCTTGAACACTGCCAGGGATGGGGCAGCCACAGCCTCTCTGAGCAACCTGTTCCAGTGCCTCACCACTCTCTGGGTAAAGAACTTCCTTCTAATTTCTAGTCTAAATCTCCCATCCTTCAGCTTATATCCATTCATTTTTGACCTATTGCAATTTGACAAGCTGAAAAGTCTTTCCCCATCTATCTTGTAATCCCGCTTTAGGAACTGAAAGGTTGCTTTAATGTCCCCACAAAGCCTTCTTTTCTCCCGGCTAAACAACCCCAACTCTCTCAGCCTGTCCTCATAGGGGAGGTGCTCTTGTCCTCTGATCATCTTTGTGGCCCTCCTCTAGATCCACTTTAACAGGTCCACACATTTCTTATTCTGAGCAGTACTCCAGGTGGGGTCTCACAAGGGCAGAGAGAGGGGCAGAATCACCTCCCTTGACCTGCTGGTCATGCCTGTCATCACAGAATCACACAGAATCACCAGAGTTGGAAGGGACCCATTAGGATCATCTAGTCCAACTCATGATGCAGACCAGAATACAGTTGGCTTTCTGGGCTGCGTGTATGCATTGCTGGCTCATATCCAGCTTTTCAACTATCATGACCCCCCAGGTCCTTTTATGCAGGGCTGCTCTCAACGAGTTCCTCTCCCAGTCTGTACTTATGTCTTGGGTTGCCCCTACCCAGATGCAAGACCTTACACTTGGACTTATTAAACTTCATCCAATTTGCATGGGCCCACTTCCTAGGTCCCTCTGGATGGCCTCCTGCACTTCTGGTGTAACAACTGCACCACTCAGCTTCATGTGATCTGCAAACTTGCTGAGGGTGCACTCAATACACCTGTGTAGGTCATTAATGATCTTCCGAGACACAGATCATATATGATCATATATTGTGCATGTATCAGCAGAGATCTGCTTGCTTTGTGTTGCTCTGGAACTGCTGATGACTCCTAGGTGTAGGTAAAACTAAGCTTGGAGTTGGGAGCATTGTTAAGGCTAGCAAAGAAGGTAAAATAAGCTACAGGCTGTGTCTAGAGAGACTGGCTAGTTCAGAATTAGTGCTGCAACCAGCATGGGTTGGAAATCCTGGTCCAGTGGCAGTGCCTGGGGCTACCAAGGGTGGCCAGCTTCGAACAGACTCCCATTGTTGTCACCTTTCTTGATCGTTTTTGATTTTGCCAAAGATGGTTCCATTGCTTGGGCTATCAGGGCCTGGTGTACCATTGGCATAGCCTTGGCTCCTGCCTCCAGGAGAAATCAAACAGCTGTTAGGAAAAATCTGTTATAGTTTGGTTTGATTTTGTCTTGTTTTCTAGAACTAGCACTGGGTAGAGGAAGACTTTTCTAGAGATCTGAAACTTTAGAGCTTTAGCTATTTGTATGTATAAATTTAACACAGGCATCTGCAGGGCCAGCCAGTTTTGTGTTGGTCTGGCAATGACTTTATGGCTGCAGTTAAAACTAGGGATGAAGTTAGGATTAAGACAATAGACAATCTCTGGGCTCAGGTGAATTTACTGCATGCAGATAACAGTCTGAAACCAAGCAATTTTTAGAATTTGTGCAGGTGAGGTTTGCTGTTCAAATTTTTATTGTTGTTTCTTAGTGTGCTTCCACGTGATGACACCACAGGTCTTGATGTCAGTTTGTATGAATTAGATTTAAAATTTATCCTGGCAAACTGAAGACTTGAAGGTCATTGTAAGGAGGAGGTGCTGTAAGAGTGGGGAAAGCTCTTGGTCAAACCAAGCACAAAGCTTTAGAATGTGATAGATTTCTCTAGTGATATGTATTCTCTAAGGAGAGAGATGTAAAAAGAGCAACAACCTATGAGTTTATCTGTTGCCTCTCTATCAGTAGTAAATTTAATGATAAAGGAAACAAAAAAAGGAAAATTGGAAAATGGAAATATGCTGTATGTTAAGCTTCTCTGTGTTTATAAATACAAGCAGGGTGAAGAGCTTACTTTTCTCTGTGGTACACAAAATTTCTTGATTTGTATTTGCTGATACTGAAATTAAAAAGGAGGTTAAAAAGCACTTGCATGACATATAGCGTGTTTATATGAAAATGTAATACAAGGATTAGTATGGATGAGAAAAACCATTAAAAGATTAGAAATACCATTTCTGAACAGGAGTTGCTCAATGAGGAATAAAACAAATCTTTAATTTCTGCACATTTGATGTATTGTGGAAGAGACATTTTGACTTTTACAACCAAGAGAGAAGAAAAGGGAAATGGGATCCTTTATTTTTCCTCAGACTTCCTCCTCTTCATTTGTGTGGCTAGGACAGAGTAGGAATACCTAGCCAGATAACACTGAATATATTTTTAAGTAGAAGGTTGTCTATAGAAAGGCAATTAAAGAAAGAAAAAATTCTTAAGCCTTTTGGAATGAACAATCTTTTAAACACTTCCTCAAATAAGACAGAAAATCTGTTCATTTTTCAAGCCAGTCTTATAGACATGAAGTCAGTAGTGTTCTACAGCAATTAATCTAAAAGCAAAGAAAACAGAAGTGAATTATAGCATAACTATGTAGTTTTATGGAGGTCTTTGAATGTTTTGTAACCGAGGTTGGCACTTTCACATCAGGCTGCATTATAACCCTACAATTTACCCTAATTAAGAAACAGCTAGAAATTCCTGGAGGCAAAGAGGTGACCAGAACACCTGTCTCACTTTTCTCTGGCTGCTGGCATGAGTACTTGGCCATAATCTGTTTCCTAATTTCCGACTCTTTGGTCTTGTTGGTGCTTGAACATGGAGGAGGAGACCTCACAGTCACCCTTGTTCCTTTGTTGATAAACAGAAGTAACAGCAGCCAGTCGTGTATTTTCTTCTCTTGTGTAACCTAATACCTTAAACACACTGAAGACTGTCCATGCACTTCTTTCTCTTATAATATGAGAGTTCAGCACATTTTATGCAAATCTATAACTCCACATCACTTTTATAAATGTTGTAGACTGCTGGTCTTTGCCCATTTCCATTCTGTACTGTACCCAGAGACCACATTATTTCAACATTTCACCTCTACGTATCACTGTGATTTTGAAAAGCTCTTTCTTGATTCTGGCAGAGTAGCATTTGCTTAGTGAGGCAGGAATTCCAAATGTTCTGAGTTTCAGGTACTGTCTGTAGTTGTTTTTTATGTGAATCTGATGTGTTTGTATAAATTTGATCTTTGCCTGCTACTAAACAGGCAGAATTTGATTTTAAGTTATTACTTGATTTCCACTTTCACTACACTTCAAGGAAGAGGACAGAGAGGGTGATTCCTTTTCAACTGTTTTGTTTTCTTTTTAAGAATATCCTTGGAATAAGTTACTTCATATCTTCCTAATTGTTCGGACTTGAGTCAAAAACCTATTCAATGAAGTTGAAGTTTTGATAAAGCACTATATTTTGATCGAAAGGTTCTTTGAAATAAAACAAAGATATATTTCTCTCACAATTAACCAAGCATTTTTGCTGTGATATCTCTATAGAATACAAGAAAAAAAATTAATATGGAAGTGAGAACTTTGAACCAAAGAAGCAATCAGGTAACAACTAACACCTACTGTTGTCCAGTGCATAAATTCATATCCTTTCCCCGTCTATCTATATTATAATCAGGCTAGAATATCAACAGGAAAATTTCCTTAGAACATATCACTTATTTCCTCCAATTTCCCTGAAAGGAATGTTTTCTTCAGGATTATAGTTAAACAATTTCCCTTTCTTCGCCATTAGGTGTCTCTGTTAGACTTTGTAAAAGACCAAATGCTACATGGCTTTATCAGTTTCCTTGGGGGGTTTCTTTATCACTCTCTCGTGCTTTTGTTTGTAAGGGGGAACATGTATGTTAGATGACAGAATCCATCTCTTTTTACGTCTTTAGAGTTTACACAGGACAATCAATTAGGAAAAGTTTTACTGTGTTACATCTCAACAAAGAAAACAAGTAAAATTAAAAAAATCAATTAAAATATGAAAAAGTATTTTTTTCCAGCAATTTTCTACGTCTTCCCTCAGCATACCTGTTTCTCAAGTGGAACAAAATGGGGAGATAAGGTTTTACAACAATTAGGTATCCAATCTCTCTTGACTCACTATGTCCTCTGTATTATCTGGGCAGAAAGGAAACTTCATCTGCCAGAGTAGCCCAAGTATAAACTTCCTACAGCAGCAGCCCACAGTACTTTCTGAGGGGTGACATGTGACAGCAGTTCCAGCTGTGAGCTTGTATGGGCTCTATTCGGCTGAAAGAAATACTTCAAGTATTTTACTGGCTAGCATAAGAGAAGGATCTGCTCTATTCTCCTTAACATATTTTTATTTTGGTCCTCCTTTTTTTTTTGTTTTTGGTAAGACTAGTACAGATCTGGGGACTGAGCTAGAATCTGTGCCTGACTGTATAACATGAACAAAATTGGTACCTAAATACTCATTACAAAGCCTTTTTCCTTTGTGGATTCTGGTACTATTAAAAATAACCATATTTTGACAAACCATTCAAACTCGCAAGCAGTTTGAAAACTCAGTTTGTACCTTATAAATAAATTGTTTCATCCAAGAATCATTAAGAAACAATAAATGTGGAATCCACAAAGTATATTTTACCAAAACCACTTTTCAGAGCAGAAACAAAACATTTTAATGTCAACAGAATGCATGCTTTATGTTGAAGAAAATAAAAAAAAAGCTTAGTGTACCATCTGTTCCTCTTCATAGCAAATGAACAACATGAGTTGTAGTTAATACTGTTGTTTTAAAATATAAGAATGATGTTATAAAACTGCCCACTGACAGATATATACATGTTTTGAAATGTGAATGAGCTCAAGCAAGTCAACATGCAACTTTTACCAGCCAGCTGTTCTCAGAAGATAAGGAAACACCAGAGTTGTAACAAATACCGTGCCAGGCAAATGTAAGCTCACTTCACTGGCCCACAAGATGATGGCAGAGGTATTTCCTATCTAAAGCACACATAGGATGACAGGTTCAATCCACTTAAATCTTAGGGGAAATAATTGTCTTGTACAGAATTGTCGCACTGTTCACAAGCTGACAGGTGTTATGAAAATGTCATCATGAGTATATATATATATTTTTAGAAGAGACTCTTGTGACAAATTAAAGATTTTTTAACAGAGATGTCTAGAAAAATCCAAATAGTACTTCTTCATGTGTTGCCTGCCATAGGATGCTGCAGTGAGACTAGTAATAACACAGCTCTTGATCCTGTAATTGCTCATGTACTGGGACGCATCATGTAAATAATGGCCCAGCCAACATAGATTATATGTCCCTTTGACAAGCTCAATACTGAATTACAAAGGAGTGGATCTGTATTACTTTTCCCTATTTTTAAAATATAACATTATACCCCCTCTGTATAATATTCATTTCCAAATCTTTGGATTATCAAGACTATGATTTAAGAAGTTTGTTTAGCTTATTGTCATTAAAAATGTTCTTGTTTCCCTACTGCTAGATGGTATTTCATTGCTTTTGTTTCCTGTGAAATGTCCTTTCTTATCCTGGGTATTGCATGTTATAGTTACTTATCTATGGACAGGTAGTCACGGAGACAATAGCTTCAAACAATTAACATCAGGGAGGTATATTGACACAAAAATATCTCATCATAAACCCTGCCATCAATAATGACAGTGATCATACTCTATTAACTCTTTTCATTTTTTAATAACTGTAACACAACCACACTTATTAAAAGGAAAATAAATAATTCACCTTAAAGGAAACCAACATACCAGAATTCTATTAATATTACCTGGACTCCATTTTCTTTTAAATACAGGTATGTGGATTTCTTTCAGGAACTACTGCTTTAGATGTTAAAAAGTATGCTCGTAATGTTTCAGATCTAAAGCCATTTCATTAGCTCATAGCTGGTTTTAAATTTAAATCTACAATTTTTAAGTCTAGTTATACATAGAAAAAATTTAAGTGCAAATGAATTAGAAATAGCAATTTAGGTTTGCTCATTGTGATCACAAGCTTTCAAAAATCGTACTGAAAGCTCTTTCCATAGATACACAGTTACCAGATACGCACAAGGTGTTCTTGGTCTTCTCTCCAGGCCACAACGCTGCCCATGTTTATCACTAAAGCAGTAACTATGACAAAGACAACAGAGAAATTCTGTAACTAGACTAGTTTAAATATGTATGCAGACTATATGTATACATACTAAATTATGCTGGGAAGAGACTCTTTAAAGCAAGTGAAGGCATTCTTCAGCTTTGAAAGATGCTTTAGATTTAGTGAAAAATGCTATAAAGCAAAAAGATTTAGTCTTTTAAATATGTAAGACAGTAGCAATTGCTTTTGACACAAAAGTCCAGAAGTAAATGATACTTGAATGAATAAATGGAGTACCCTGTGGTTTGCTTGCTGGTTAATTTAGACACCAACCATACCCTTTCATACTTCACACTGGAACACAGTTTTCTTCATTATAGAAAAAATGTGCTATTGTTCCACTGGTTACAGAAATTGCCAAGATTTAGAAAGGATTGACTGATGAATAGGAAAAAATGATCAGGAAAAAAGAGGTTTGGGTAGGCTGACATAATAAAACTGAAATTAATAGATTAATCTGATAACACCATTCTACTAGCTTAATTTAAAGTAGAAAAATACTTCTAGTGTGCACAGTTTTGGGTTTTTTTTCAATACACCAGACTGCTTGAGATTAAAGGATTAAAGAATGACAGCCTTTTTGTGAACAAAGAAATGTAAAAGAATTATATACCAGGCAAATATATTTTGTTAAAAAAACTAATTTATAGTGAGCAGACTGGCAGTTACACCTACCCTCACAGAAATATTACAGCTCATGGAGCAGACACATAGCCTAAGACAAAGGAGTTGCAGTCTGCAAGAGCCGCTATGGTAACACCTTGCGTGAGGGTGCAGCAGGAATCCTTTCAGAGGTAGCTTGATCCCTTGTTATGGGCAGCAGCTCAGTGTTTGGGGATGTTGTTGTTTAGACTATAAGTTCACACCAGCTCAGATATAAAAGGAGCATTTTGGTCTGCATGGAGTTGGAATTTCTAAGACATCTGTGTGAACACCTGAGCTACCTGTTGTCAGGGAAGCCTTTCCATTGGGATCAGGACACCACCCAGGGAAACTTCTGCAGGTTAAGTGTCCTCATCCCCTTTTGGTGAGTGGTTATTAGTTTATGGAGATCCAAACAGGGAGGGTTTTTCCCCTTTTTGAATGAGTGTACACATAATTGTGATTTGTCTTGTCTAGTGCCCGTACTATTTATGGTTAAGAATTGGTTGCATGACAGTTTAATCCCCAACTGACACCCCAATTTTTATTTATTTTGTTACAAGGAGTGATAATTGACCTTGTTCCATAAATCACCATTTGGTTAAGCAACAGCTATGCGTTTTGTGGTTGCCTCTGCAACACAGACATGACACAAAACGTGCCATTTAGTAAATTTTTTCAGATGTTTTATGGATCTAGATACTCCATAGTTCCTTAGTTGTTTTCACAATTTGTTCCTGACTTTTTCTAAGAAGGAATGTGGCAATGAAGATTATGAAACCAGAACTGTTTTTTTCTGCTCTAAAAGTGAGAGCCTGAGCATGCAAGGGGATGAAGAAAAGAGTAAAGAAGACTCTGCAGGTCCAAGCTTGTGGCTCAGAAGGGTATAGGACAAAAGTCAAGATCATACTGCTGCTCTCAACCCCAACAGTAACTAACGAACTCCTGGTATTTCTCTCTTTTTCAGTTTAGTTGTTTTGCTGTGCACTGCTGTGACCCAGGTGGTAGGATAACAGCCCTGGTAATCAATTACTTCACTCATGTCTACAGTCTTGTGCCAAGGACTTATTTTTTACCTCCTTGATTGTAATTCATAAGTCTTCCTTATATAGGAAAAAACTTTCTCTGTTTATTCACTTTGCCCAGAGGGTCACAAAATTCATTACATTTCATTCTTCAAGTGTGTCACTCTTACCCTGCTGGCAGACAAACTCTTAACTCTTTGCTTTCAGGCTCCCTTCTGTGTACACTAACTAAAACATGAACTTAGCCACAAACTTTTCAAATATCTTAAATTTAGTCCGGTTTGAGAGTTCATATAGTCATTGTGCCACTTCTTCCATAGTCATATTCAGGAGCACTGAGAGTAGTGCATTTCCTTGATCTAATTTAATATCAATGCCAAGTAGTGTCAAGGATGCACTGTTTTTACTGATTTTTAACTGCAAGTCAATCAGCTGTCTACCCAGTTGGTTTATCAGGATTTTCAGATCCTTACATTTTATGTGGATTATAGGTAAAATATAACCATAAATTGTCTTAGGGATCTATAAATCTGTGCCTGTTAGTCACATTTTTCAAAAATATTTTATAGCTCAGAAATATTCAGTAGGTATTGGATTTTTATCACAGTCTACACTAATATTCTACAACATTTTTTTCTGTATAAGAGATAAATCCATATAAAGGTGTCAAAAGTAGACTATTGTAGACCATAATGAGGAAGATAGCTTTATTTTTCACTTTATCTGTCATTAATAAAGTTTGTAATTAAAGAAGAGATAGCAATCATTGTCTTCCATTAATTTCTGATTTTTTTAACTTTCAAAGAAAAGACTCTTTATACTCCTTAATTTAAGCTAGTTATTATTAAGCTAACAATTCCATGGAGGTTCTGTTAACATTTAGCACATTGCTGTTCCTGATGAGTTAACTCTCCCAAATCTCCAATTTATAAATATTAAACTAATGGCTCAGGTAGTGCAAAATGAACTAATCTAGGAAAATAACCAAGCAGACAAACAAACCCCATAAAAACCCAACCCAAACCAATGACACCACCCCTTCCCCATCCCTTCTCCCCCCACATGGTAATTTTCTCTTGTCTATGCAACTCAGGCTTAAGTTTTGGTAAAGATTTTTCAGGAGAGGTTTGAGATTTTTTCCAGATGCACTTTAGAGTTTCCAAAATTTGAAGCATGCATCCTAATTAGAGTGTTGTCTTAGGACTCTGTTGAATTAATTTAACTTCTGCTTGGTCTGATGTGGCCATTAATAATAATCTAGAAGAAACTAATAGACTTTATTTGGCTGAAAAATAGGGAGGCAAATGTTCCTGTGCAAACTTTCAGATAACATCTCCTTTGTCCTCAACAGGAAGCAAGTCTAATGTGTGGAAAGGATTGTTTTATTCTGTTTCTTTTTTTAGCAGAACAACCTCAGGGAATGCTCTTCTTTGCTGCAAGTTCCCAGGAGATGAACTGCTCCACTCCTCTGAATGCCTCCAAAACACCCACCCTGCCAAGGGTGCATGCAGATGAAAAGCACCCTTGAAGCTTGTATTACTGGATAGAGATAATTTCCTGATATGAGACCTAGATCTCACATCTACGGTTCCCTTCCTTTTCACAGAATCAAAGAATCACAGAATCACAGCCGATTCAGTACCTACCAGAAGGTCTCTTCTCCCTGGACAGGGGACTTTGCAACAGTGGCAGCACCAGAAACTTGATACAGCTTTTACAGATTCCATCGCTATTTACTCAAGTCAGAAACCATTTCAAATATTTTCTACCATAACATAACATATAGAAATATATTTCCCTAAAGACAGACATCACAATGCTACTTTGAGAATTATATTTTTATTGGAATCAAGGGATTCATACCACCATAGTGGGTACACACTTTTTATGTAGATTCTTTGGTCTTTTCACTTCCCAGATAGAAGGGAGGGATCACACCTGCTTCTATATCCTTCCAACAATACAGAACATACGCTTGCCTAGTTTGGCTGTCAGACACCAATGGAGTTTTACTGTTGACAGTTCCCATTTATACTTTAAAACTATACTGGAAAACATCCTGCACAATAGGAAACACCTTACATAGGAGACAAGACTTAACAAGGAAAACATGTTTTCATCATTCTCTCTTGCTCAGCTAGAAAACATGAGCACAGTTTGACTGTGCATCTTGAAACTAAATTTAAACATATTTTTATCTGTTAAATTTAGTTGTGTTTGAATTTCCAATATCATATTTAGAAGATTCATTAGAGATCTCGACATTTGACATGCCTATATTAGTCATGTTTTTAATTCCCTTCCAGTGGGAAGGATGGAAGGAAATAATTCAGGTGAATCACCCTGCACTTCTTCATGCTTGTCTTTGGATGGAATGAGTCACTCTCTAGAGAGGTCTATACATTCCTACTGGCTGCAAGGGGAACCAAGTGAAATGAGACATAAATAAACAAACTATGATAAGGCCAGCATTTCATTCCAGAATGACACTGAACACAGAGAAAAAATTCCCACCATTGTCAGATGTTATCAGGCCTCCATCCTTTGTTGTGTGAACTGCCAGCTGTAGGAATACTGCCGCCAGCTACACAATAATAATGTGCCTTAGCAAAGTATATATATTTATTTTAAAGTGTGGTCAGCGGAAATTCTACAAGCTGGTTTTCCAAATCCAGAATTTGTTTCATATTCACTCACCCATAAAAACAATCCTGTCTGACTGTTTTCATTTATATTTGTTTAATTTCACACCCTCACCCACAAAACAAAGAGAGCAAAACAAAAAAGCTATAGCTAACTTTTACTTTTGTCTATAGTGAATGTAAACACCAGAGGTGAAATCTGGCTTGTAATCTTTTTGAATTTCAGTAAAGCCATCTATACTGTCTCCCACAATATCCTTCTGGGAAAATGTCCACCATGAGCTAGATGGTGGATGAAAAGCTGGATATTGGTGAATGAAAAGCTGGATATGAGCCAGCAATGTACACTCGCAGCCCAGAAAGCCAACAGTATCCTGGGCATCATTAAGAGAGGAATGACCAGCAGGTCAAGGGAAGAGATTCTGCCCCTCTCTCTGCCCTTGTGGGACCCCACTTGGAGTACTGAATCCAGTTCTAGGGTCCTGAGCATAACAAAGAGGTGGACCTGTTAGAGTGGTTCCAGAGGAGGGCCACAAAGATGATCAGAGGACTGGAGCATCTCCCCTATGAGGACAGGCTGAGACAATTGGGATTGTTCAGCTAGAAGCAGAGAAAGTTTTGTGGGTAACCTTATAGCAGCCTTCCAATACCTAAAGAGGGCCTATAGAAGAGGGGAAGAAGGAGTCTTTACCTGGGCAGAAAGCAATAGGACATTCAGGAATGACTTCAAACTGAAGGAGGAAAGATTTAGATTGGGTGTTAGGAAGAAATTCTTTTATCCAGAGGGTAGTGAGACACTGGAACAGATTCCCCATAGAGGTTGTGGCTGCGCCACCCCTGGCTGTGTTCAAGGCCAGGTTGAATGTGGACCTGGGCAACCTGGTCTAGTGAAGTAGCATCCCTGCCCATGGAAAGGGGGTTGGAACTAGGCCATTCTATGAATCTATGAATGAATCTAGATAAGTATATAATAAGATGGGTGAACAACTGGCTGATGGATTGGGTTCAAAAGGTTATAGTCAATGGGGTTACATTGGGCTGGTGATCAGCCTCTAGTGAGGTTGCATAGTCCTCCATCTTGGGGCCAGGACTGTTCAATATCTTTGTAAACAACTTGGATACAAGACAGGAAGGTGTATTAAGTTTGCGATGACACAAAATTGTGAGGAGATGATGTCACCCCTGAAGGTGAGGGAGGCCCTAGAGAGACATCTTGACAAACTAGAGAGCTGGACAGTCACCAACCTTATGGAGTTTATCAAGAGAAGTGCTGGATTTTGCACGTGGCGTGGGGCAACCCTCCATATACATATGGACTGTGGAACAAGGGGTTGGAGAGCAACCCCACAGAGAGGGATCTAGGGGTTCTGAACAACGGCAAGCTGAATATGAGTCAACAGAGTACTCTGACAGGCAAAGGGACCAACTGTTTCCTGGGGTGCCTCAAGCACTGCATTGCTAGCTGGTCAAGGGAGGTGATACTCCAACACTACTCTGTGCTGATGTGGCTTCATCTCGAGAATTGTGTGCAGTTTTGAGCACCATGATGTAAGAAGATTATTAAATTGTTGGAGAGCATTCTTCAAACACATTTTTGCCAACACAGGTTTCACAGGAACAAAGCAAAATTGTTGCCTTTGAAGTAAAGTGAAGTTTTTGCCAATCTATTCTATGAAGTTAATCTGCATTGAACATGTTTTAGTTTTAAATAGTTCAGTCAATTTTAGATGAAAAGCAATAGTGACTCCACATTGGTGATGCTCTGGAAAAAGCCTTACTTGAGCAAATAGAAATTTTTTCTTTGTTCTAAGTAGAATGAATATTTTTAGGCACAGTATCTGTAATACTTGCTAGTAATCCATTCACATAGGGAAGATTACATTAGCTCTGAGAAAATTATAAAAGATGTAAGAGGTTGTCATGTTAAAGATAGAGGTTTGTTTATTGGGCAAGAGAGAGCCTTGCTCTGAAGAATGAAGTAAAAGGTGACTAGCCATACTAGAGCCACAGATATTTGCCTCAATGCAAAATGTTGGTTTTCCAGGCAAGTAGCAGGCTAGAAACTACTTCAGTGAGGCTGCTTTATAAAACTGGAGTGTACAACTGTGTCTTTACGGACAGCCTATTGTGAAACTATTAGGTACATCTGAGAGCCATTTAAATACAAATAGGATGTGAGCTTGTCGGCGACTAAAAACAGTCTTCCAGGCAACAGGTTTTAGTAATCACAAATCATTTGGTATCATGAAAGCATACAATACTTTCAATATTTCCACAGGCCAAAAGGATGCATTTTATCTCCTACAACAACAGAAACGCCTATGCTTACACATTAGAGCTCTGACAATTAATTTGCAAAATCATATTGCTCTTTTTCCTCTGGGTGACTCCTGGAAAATAAATAAATGAGAAGCCTGGAAGAGAAAGTGCCATCAGCTACAAAAACAAAATTTAAGACAAACAAAACCAGATGACTACTTGACAATATGAAGGAGTCTACTTGAAACCTTTACCTCATTTTTACCTGCTAAGATTATGAAAGACATAAAGCAAAGTATGAGTTTGTTAGCTTACCTGTCAGTTCTCCTTACAAAACTATATTTGTAGTTTTAGTATGTGGTATTTAGAAGTGAATTTAAAAGAAAGTAATTTATCTAAGACCTCTCTCTTCGGCCCCTAAAAGCTCAGTGTTTATGGTTTTAATGTTGCAGAGACTAAAATGAAAATATTCTAGTCTGTGAGTATAAACCTAAACTATCCTTCATCATTGTTTTCAAGATAATATACCTTATACAATATATGGGCAAGTCAATAAAAAAAACCCTAAACCAAACAAAAAACAACTAAAGCCAAACAAAAACAAAAATGAAAAAAAATCTGACAACATATAATATGAAATTTATATTAATAGTTGCAGTAATTGTCTTTTTCAGCATCATCATAGAATCATAGAATCATAGAATGGCTCAGGTTGGAAGGGACCTTAAAGATCATCTAGTTCCAACCCCCCCCGCCATGGGCAAGGATGCCAATTACTATACCAGGTCTCCCAGGGCCACATCCAGCCTGGCCTTGAACACCGCCAAGGATGGGGCATCCACAACCTCCCTGGGCAACCTGCTCCGGTGCCTAACCACCCTCCTGGTAAAGAAATTCTTCCTAATCTCCAATCTAAATTTCCCCTCCTGCAGCATATTCATTTTACATTTACAATTTTCAACTTCATTTGGCAATTTGTAACAGCTGATAAAAATATAGATCCTCAGCTCCAGAATTTATTAGTGATAACCACTTATAAAGGATATGGAAGAGAGTTATATTAATATATTTCATTTTGAGAGTTTCAGTAGTATAGAGAATTAATAGGAGAGGCCCACAGAAGTCATGTGCAGGATGCAGGTTTTATGCACAGTGAAACTGTCGGACCATCCAGGTCTGTGTGTTTATCAAAATGAAGAGGTGGTTGAGCCACAGCAATTCTGACCAGTTCACATGGGAATGATTTAACAGAGCCAGCAATGCAGGTTGCCAGGCTGAATACACATTTTCTGCAAATCGTCTTAGAACCTCTACTGTCATACAGCTGTGTTTCTGGAACCACATACTGTAGAAACTAAAGCTATTCCTACCCCTTTGTGACAAAAAGAGACCAGACTACAAGGTTTAAGCAAACAATTTATATGAGCTTCACTTATAGGTTTAACAGCAAGGCTCAAGCAAGTGAGCAATTTGAACTTCATTCACAGAACTAATATGCCACTACTACAGGTTTACATAGATACAAAAGAAGAATGCACTATTAGACCTTAAAAGCAGGAATATACTATAACATGGGAAAAAAAAAAAAAAAAAAGGAAGGCTAATCATTTCACATGTGTTAGTTAATTACCCAAAGTTACAGATGTACAGCATGCCAAATATTCACTTATTCCTTCAGGTAAGGGCTGTCAAACCCAGAGAGGTAACTTTTGTCAGTGTCCTCACCAGGATGGTAGGAAGGTTCTCCATGCAAAAATCCATTGTGAGTCTCTTACATGCACTAGACATTAATAGAACTCATTTACAACCAGGCCAGACAATCCACACACCATTATTCTTGTATGTGCCAAAGACATATCTCGATTTGCTGCTCATATAATTGATGGAAGATCTTCTTTCAAGAGCATCTCTCAAAAATAAAATACACTAGAAGTACTGAAGCTGAGTCATCAAAACACTGAATAGCAAATGTATCAACTGTGTATGAAGAGGGTGTCTGAGTGTCTGTCTGCATCTGTGTGTAGCATGTTTCCACAGTTCAGTTAAGGAACACTACTTTCTCCTTCATCGGTTAGTTTGGCAATGAAAACTAACTTACAAGCCCTCAAGACTCGGGATTTCCTGCATACTAGTACTTTGGGGTGTACCAACTCTGAGCAATAAAACTGACTTCCAATGACATAAAGCTGTTTGAGACTATCAACTGTGAATCAAAATGGTTATTCTGCTTTCTGGGTACAAACTCTCAGGTTAGGAGACCTTGATATGGTTATTGTCTAACATGCAACACTTCTGTAAAAAATCAACGTTATCATTCTCAAATACTCACAAAAGAAGTCTCTCCTCATTAATGGATTGTTTTATAGCCTTATTTAAATCAATACATGCAGTATAAAGAAATCAATAGTTTCTCAACAACACTTTATTCAATATCCCTCTGTGTAGCTGTTTAAGTAGTTCATTTTCATATCAGTGCCCATTTGTTATCTTCTAGTGTATGAGAAGATGAGTCGTTTTTCTGAATGCATTTCAGATATTGTCCTTAATAAACCTTGATTAATGAGAAAACAAACTTATGCAGGCATTCAAAGCCCTGTAATTTTTGGTTAATTTTCTTTGCCAGCTTGCCCATTAAGTTTTCTAAAGCCTATCAATTTCACCTCTATTCTCAGCTGATGCACATACATTAATGTGATACAAGAAACTAACAATGAAATATTCCTTATATATTTTCATACATAGATTCATAGCTAGCATCACTTAAAAGATTTTTAAAAATAAGACTATGGTAACTCTTAGATGGTCTGTAGATAACGAAATTATAGAGATAACATATACGTTTCTGTAGAACACACTGTCTGATCTGGAACAATATGCAATTTACCACACCACAGAAGCATACTTGAATGAATACTTGCATCTTGAATGAACACTTGCATTGAGGGACCTTGATAGGCTGGAGAGATGGGCTGATTCCAACAGGATGAAGTTCAACAAGGCCAAGTGCCGGGTCCTGCACTTTGGCCTCAACAACCCCATGCAGCGCTACAGGCTGGGGACAGAGTGGCTGGAGAGCAGTCAGGTGGAAAGGGACCTGGGGGTGCTAATTGACAGGAGGCTAAACATGGGCCAGCAGTGTGCCCAGGTGGCCAAGAAGGCAAATGGCATCCTGGCCTGTATCAAGAATAGTGTGGCCAGCAGGACGAGGGAAGTGATCCTTCCCCTGTACTCGGCACTGGTGAGGCCACACCTTGAGTATTGTGTTCAGTTCTGGGCCCCTGAGTTCAAGAAAGATATTGAGGTGCTGGAGCAGGTCCAGAGAAGAGCAACAAAACTGGTGAAGGGACTTGAGCACAAGTTCTGTGAAGACAGGCTGAGGGAGCTGGGTTTAGCCTGGAGAAGAGGAGGCTCAGGGGTGACCTTATCACTCTCTACAACTATCTGAAAGGAGGTTGTAGTCAGGTGGGGGTCGGTCTCTTCTCCCAGGCAACCAGCAACTGAACAAGAGGGCACAAGCTTAGGCTCTGCCAGGGAAGGTTTAGGCCAGATATTAGAAAAAAGTTCTTTAAAGAACCAGTAATCAGGCATTGGAATGGCCTGCCCAGAAAGGTGGTGGCTTCACCATCCCTGGAGCTTTTTAAAATAAGACTGGATGTGGCACTTAGTGCCACGATCTAGTAATCATGATATGTTGGATTAAAGGTTGGACTTGATGATCTTGGAGGTCTCTTCCAACCCAGATAATTCTATGATTCTATGATCTGTGATTTCATATTTATGTGTTACTTCAAAGACGAAAAGAAGGGGGGGAAAAGTAATTTGTTTTAGGTAGACCACGGTCCTTCTTCTATAACATCACTTAATCACACAGCTGATCCTCCAAATCCTTATTCATACTTGCATACGTATTTTCCTTGTATGATTTTTCTTGCTAAAGCTGTTGAAAGGTTTATAGTCTGTGCCCTTCACAGTTTGTTAGCTCAGCTTTACTGAATTAAAATCTAATAACACAGATGACAGAAATCATTTACACAGTATAAAGGAAAACTATTCCAAAACTTTTCAGCAGTGTTATCATAGTATTTTTTCAAGAATATAAAGAGGCATATCACCAACATTCTTTTGTAAAACTGGAAAAGAGATTCATTACAGCAGGCAATATATTAATGCTTTTAATCAGTGTTCTTGCAATAAGTCTAAGAACTAGCAATAAGAAAATGATAAACTGAAGTGAAGAGACTATGCAAAATAGAGGAAAAAGTGAGTGTAACGTTTATTAGGAAACTTTACAATGTAAGAGCAACCTTCAAAAATCAGTAGCACAAAGTCAATATCAAGACCATATTTATAATTTACCTATGCAGCTTTACAGTTTAGTTGCAATATAAATTACATCTATGTCAATCTGTCCCCCCAAAAAATAAATTTGCAGAACTAACAGGGCACTTTTGCAGTCCCTAAACAGAATTTTTCACTTATATAACATTGTAAAATTCACAAATGTGCTCAAATATGGTCACATCACCAAAAGAGATCATCTCAGAAGCACCAAGAATCTGCCCTGTTCTATTTGTTCACTAGAAATGATTCACTGTGTCAAAGATTACGCTAATGAAACACTACACGTAACTCTCTTCAGAGGCACTAGATAGGACAAAAGTTTCAGAGACATTTTATTTCTCTCTATGCATCTCTTTATGCCTAGGAAAGAAACACAGAACTCTCTCTTAAAAAATGATGATTTTTGACTGAATTTTCTACAAAGTACCAGAAAGCAATTGCTTCAGGCTGTTGGCCAAAAATGGAAGATACATGCACCCTCAGGTGGAAGGAGGAAGTGGAAGAGAAGGTATCAGGAGTGTCTGGACTTTAGATGTGTCTGAACATGTGGCAGAAATCTTTCAGGCTTCCTCTTCTCCCATTTGAAAATCACTTGCTTTAGAGTTGTGGAAATTGCAATTGGCACTGTCCAGGTCCTCTCAGTGTTACAGAAAGGATAACTGGAAATCCCAAGGCTTTGTCAGCCACTTCACTTTTGTATCTCTATTCTAGTTTACAAGTTTTTTCTTGGTTATAATCACAAGGTTTTAGGGTTCTCAGTTTGTATCAACTAGGAATGGAGAGAAAAGCAAATCATGTGTTCAAATGTATGTATGCATTTTTGCGCTGTCAGAATTATTCCTTTCATAATGAGTTCAGAGTGGTAGGTTTGGGGTTTAGTTCATCAAATTGACTTTAAACCACTGCATGTGTATGGTAAGTTTTCTGCCACAAAAAAAATTCTATCTGTAATGGAAATTTTGAGCAACTATCTCAGACACAGAGACAGTCCTACAGATTTCTAAGTCAGATATCACATAACTAGTCAAGACTCATGAGTATGGTTACCTGTATGGCTCACTGCTCATAGTGAAGTATGAGTACATTATTGTCTTCAGGATCTTCTAAGATTTCAGGAAAGGATGCCACTTGCTTACACCAGACTTCTGCTAGGAGTCTGTTCATTTTAGGAAGTAAAGGCCTGATCCAAACCCCTCAGAAGTCAACAGAAAAAGGCTCCCATTGACTACAATGGGCTCTGGATCATGACCTAAGTCCAGTCTTTTCATTAACTCAGGATTAATAATAAGATGTTTTTCTAGTAGCCTGAAGTACCTAAGGTCCTGACAATTTCAGCAGAATCATTTCACTTTTTATTGCCATCCCCTGGAACCTGAAAAGTGAAGCCAATTATTTTTTAAGTAACAAGAAAACTTTAACTGGGAGTATTTTCAGTTCCTAGTTATATTCAATCCCACCAGTTCAGACAAAATCCTTAAGCATCCTAATAAGAAAACAGCAAGAACAAGTGAAGTCACAGAAATATAAATTGTCCAGTGCACACTTCAGAAATATAGAGTAGACTCTGATTTGATCAATGAACAGATGCACGTTGATGCTTTTGGAAAAATCGGTGTAGAGTCTGACAACATAAAACAAATTAAAAGACACATAGCAATAGCACAGTTAATTATATAAGATTTTTTAGTTGTATTTTTTTAAAAACTAACAGACAAAGCAAGATACAAAGTTTCTGAAAGTGTTTTCTCAGATTAATCAACAAAACACAATCAGTTTATAAATAATAAAAAGTGGCATAAAGATATTAACACTACAAATAGCAATAACATGCCTAAGTTCTCAGAACTTGCAGATGTGGATTGTGAATGCTATGTTAATACAAACTTTGACAGACTGACAGAAAATGGATAAAACTGATATAGTGTTATTAAATCAGATATAAAAATATATCTGTATAATCATCAGTTTAATATAAAATAAAAATCTGAAACAAACATATTTTGTGCTTTTTTGTTTAAAATTTGTGTTTCTGGTAAACCACTGGAGAAATTAGACATTCCAAAAGATCTCTAGCTTTATCCATTGCTCACATTTCATTAAATTTCCATTAGAGGTATTTACTGTGTTACCTTGGTTATTCACACTGACAAGAATGGACCAAAAGTAGAAGCATTTTCTTTTTGCACTTGTTTAAAAATTGTTCTACAATATGTCCATTACAAAAAAAAAAAAAAGAAAACGAATGTAAGTTTACCATAATTTCAACAGGATTTGCTATTAAAAGATCAACACACTCCCTGACCTACCAATGCTCGCAGACATGTCACTGTCCTCCCACCAAGCCAGTAAAACAGAGCAGTTTAAGCTAAGTTTTGAGCAAAAAAGGTTTTGCATTCACTTTTACTTCAGATATTTTACCAGAGCTATTTCTGCAATATTGTTTGACCACTTAGATTTAGTTTTAAGATACTCACAAACCTACTGATAACCTTTACACTAATTAATTTTAGGAAAAAAGAAGCATATCTTAAATCTCTACATCAAAATATGCCTATTTCCCAGAAAAATAAATTTATTTTGCATATGAATAAATATGAATTTGCTAATCAAAGGACTCTCTTAAAATACAGGAGAACCTCCAGTTTGGATCCATGGTTTGAATGACCTCAGACTCATGTGTTCCTCTCCAAAACACCTGAGTACTGTATTAAATAAAATGGTGTGGTTTGGGTCTTTTTCTTTTCCTTGTTGAATTAAAAACCAAAAGTTAAAACAAATCAAACCAAACAGAAACAATCACATGATTATATTGCTGTAAAATAAACTATGACATTTTACAAATGTTGCTGGCTTCTGTCAAAGTAAAAACTGCCTTGCTTTCCCACATAACTTTAATCACATCTAAAACTCAAATAACCATGAGTGACATCAAGGAACATCTGATTTGAGGTAAGTATCTGTGACATTTGTTGTTTCTTTTTCTCCTTCATCTAATGAATTCTGGCCAGATACATTACTTCAGTGTTTACTAACACCAAAAATCCCCAACTTGTTGAACAAATGAAGCAGGAGGGTTTTTTTCGGTTTAACTCAGCATCTTTTTCTATCCCTTTACTCATGTTTAAATTGATATCTAGTCAGTACTTTTTCATTCAAACCATAGTCTCTTAACCTTGATGGAGAAGATGAAAGCCTCCCACCACGTGGATCAAGTGAAAAAAGAAGAAAATTCATGCTGTTTATATGCTGTTGGCTGGAGACAATATAGGCAAAATAAAGTTTCATATCCATTTGTTTAAATAAAAGGCATTAATTTTCTTTGATGTGGTTTTCAATTTCTCCACGGATGCCCATTTATCACTTTCCAGATGAAAGATATGGCTATAATTAGCAAGATCAACAGATATCAAAGCTCTCTAAGCAAGCCTTTTTAAGCAAGTAACTTGGCTACCAAAAATTACTCTGGGTCATTGGATTACATATAACATTTTGCTCTACAGCTCCCATTTAATTTAACTAAACAAATCTTAAATTACTGCCCCTAAAGTCTCACAGTGACAATGACCAAAATTCAAACCCTGAAAGCTCTTTAGGATGTACAGTGCATAGAAAATATTACCTATTGATTTTTAGATAGAAAATATATAAGTGAAGATAAAATACTTTGCTGGAGAGGGTTTCACATCACAATGCTGTACTGAGCAAAGTTCTTTCTTACTCTTACTACATCTACAGCAAGGAACTTAAAGCATGCAGGAGGATGCTTAAACACCTTTATCAGAGGGAAAAGTTAATGCCATGATGACATCTGATACATTGTTTAAGATAGTTCTAGGGTCAATAATTAGATAAAGGTATTTGTACATTAAACTGCTGATTGCTTTCAGCAGTTCTAGGTCTTTCAATATAAATGTGAGACAGAAGCTTCCAGCCAGTCTGTAATACTCTCTAGAAACATCAATAAACAAAGCTATAATGAAATCACAAGACAGTTTTGTCATTATAAAACCTTGTAAGCAGCCAACAGTTTAATTCTTACAAGGAGTGAGAACTGCTATCATGCAGCTTACACCCTAGATTGTAATTTATTTTTTTAGAATAAAAAAATTACTTAGTTATGTTGCACATTGTTAGAAATAACTTTTTACTGACTTGGCAAGTCAGTAGATTGGGTGGGATTTTACTTTCTCCCTTACTATCCTTCTATACTTAATAAATGCATGTAAAAATTTATTTTTTCATTAATTTGAGGTAACCTACAAATGCCTTCATCTATCATTTTGCATGTACCAATGTGCTGTGTATACCTGCACAGAAGAGAGGGAACAAGTGTTTTTTTGACCTTGCACAAGAGGCCTAAGTTAGTAACCATATGGTAAAATCTTAGCTTAGACCAAAGTTCTGATTTTCAAACACACACCTGAAAGAGGGCAATATACATTCATTCAAGTATTATCCAGGCAGTACTGATGGTATATACACTGCAACCCAACAAGTATCTGGTCAGTAGAAAAAAATCTGAATGAAAATCAAGCCAAATAATTCTGTTTCTCTTTCTTTTCTTCTTTCCACCACTCAGGTAAATATTTTCCTTCTTTATACCAGCATTCAAGTTTGTTTTTAGACGTGTCTCTCTGCCCACATCTCTTCTTTCATGCTCTTATCTGAATCTGTAATCCCTGGTGTCACATTCTTTTCACCTGTATTCTCAAAGCATAACAACAAATGCTATGAACTAGATAAAAAAACATTACTTTTAGTTGTCACTGATGTAGAATAATAAGCACTGATCTAAGAGGTTGAAAAAGAAGTATGAATGGATATGAATGTGATGAGGCTTCAGAAATGAAATCAACTATCAGTAATACTAATCTTGTTTTTACAATGAGTGTTCTGTGAAATAGAAAGGAGGTTTATTTTCTCTGGAAAGCCTTGATGAGAACCGTGATTCTTATTAATCAAATGCATTCTTCTTTTTTTTAATTAAAAGAGGAGAGAGTGCACTCTTGCTCTCATATCCCTTATTCGTCATCTCATTTCCCAATTTGTCCTCAGGCAAGCACTTTTGGTAGATTAGAATTCCACTAGAAAAAAAATCATGTTTGTATACTTTCTTTCTTTAGAAGCTATCAAAACTGAAGCATATCCTGAAAAGTTTTAAAATAAAATACCCCCCTTTTACCTATACACAAACAAACTCCTAATTAAAACTGAATGAAGAACAGAAGCAATGACACAATATCAAGGGACAGGTAGATGAGAAAGAAACATTCACTCTGAGATATTTAATATTTTAATTGGTTTTCTGGAAGAAACAAGAAGCTGTGTTTATGAGTCTGATTCTAACCTTATTAAAGTCAGTGGCAAAAAGCCCGGTGAGTTCAGTGGGGCCAAGAAGAAGCTCTAATTGAATTAGGAACCAACTTCAGGTAAAATATGTTATGTTCTTCCCTTCATCTTCCCATTTTAACAAAAAGAAGTAAGGGAAATTTATTGAAATCTGTCACAGAGGCAGGTAATCAATTTTGTTTTGACCTGGATCAAAACAGAAAAGTACTCATGAAGAAAGTAACTTTGACTATGAATTTATTAAAATAACAATGCTGGACTGAGCCTTCTAATAGCGACTGCCCTAGTAAATGATCTAAAATCTCTCCTACACTAAAACCTGAGGTGCCTAATACCTTGCTGATAAGGTATCTCAGTTTAAGACCAATAAATACTGAACCTTTATGTGGAAAAAAAACCAACCCAAATATAATCGGTTGAGGGGAAAAAGGCATATGCCATTGTGCTTACAGTTTCCTCTGCCAGTTTACTTTTGTCATTTGACATTAATTAAGATTGAAAGATGTAAAAAACCATTGCAAAACACAAACAAAGTGAGTGTGGAGTCGTGATCACAGATTCACAGAATCACAGGATGTTAGGAGTTCGAAGGGACCTGGAAAGATCGTCTAGTCCAACCCCCCTACCAGAGAAGGATTCCCTAGACCAGGTCACCCAGAAACACGTCCAGGTTTTGAATCTCTCCAGATCTGGTAGAACAGATGTTTTCTAAGCATCATGACAATTTATCTGCATCTGGTGGAATATGGGTTAGCTGGTGGAATATGGGTTTGATGGATGGACCACTCGGTGGATAAGGAATGGCTCAGTGGCCACATCCAAAGAGTGGCTGTCAATGGATCCATGTCCAAGAGGAGGCCAGTGACAAGTGGAGTTCCTCAAGGATCAGTACTGGGACCAGGCTTATTAAACATCTCCATCAGCAACATGGACAGTGGCATCGAGTGCTCCCTCACCAAGCTGTGTGGACCAGTTGGTATGCTGGAGGGGAGGGATGCCATCCAGAGGGACCTGGACAGGCTGGAGAGGTGGGCCCATGCCAACATCATGAAGTTCAACAAGACAAAGTGCAAGGTCCTACATCTGGGTTGGGGCAATCCCAAGCACCAATACAGGCTGGGTGCAGATTGGCTTGAGAGGAGCTCTGCAGAAAGAGACTTGGGAGTGTTGGTGGATGAGAAGCTGAACATGAGTTGCCAGTGTGTGTTTGCAGCTCAGAAGACCAACTGTATCCTGGGCTGCATCAAGAGGAGTCTGGAGAAGAGAAGGCTCCGAGGACACCTTATTGTGGCCTTCCAGTATCTGAAGGGGGCCTACAAGAAAGCTGGTGAGGGACCTTTTAGGAGGTCAGGTAGTGATAGAACCAGGGGAAGTGGACGTAAGCTAGAGGAGGGTAGATTTAGATTAGATATTAGGAGGCAGTTCTTCACTGTTAGGGTGATGAGACAGTGGAACAGATTTCCCAGAGAAGCTGTGGAACCCCTATCCCGGAAGCTTTTAAGACAAGGCTGGATGGGGCTCTGGGCAACCTGATCTAGTGGAAGGTGTCCCTGCCAGGCAGGGGGTAGGAACTAGATGATCTTTAAGGTCTCTTCCAACTCTGACAATTCTATGGTTCTATGATCTTTTTTTTTTTTTTTCCCCAGAATAAAACACTACCAGTATCTTCAGAAAGTGAACTAATATATCTTTTTAATTTATGTTCATCATCATAGCAATTCAAATACATTTTTTAATGCCAAGCATGAAATATTCTGGAAATTAAAGCTTCCTTTCTATGTGTCCATCCATCTTCTTTTTGCAATATCAGTCCAAATACTTGCAGCATTGGCTTGGGCACATTTGCAGTTTTCAGCAATCTGATGACTGCTTATTGCTGTCTGAGGACATATACGCTCTTCTGTCCATAATGGAGCATCCATGTACCTGGGAGATAGGCATACTAAGTGATGGAAAGCACACCATATTAGAAAATCGATTGCATATGTCAGCATATGCACCACATTTTCACAAATTAGGCTATGTTAAACTCCACTATTTGCATGACTGAGGGGAAGGATTCAAGACTTTTGTTCAAACTTGAGTTTCCTGAAAACTTTTAATCTAGGATGTATTTCCTGTTGACAACAGCAAAAGCAGAATGCTGTAATATTCTCATATCATGTTTATTAGATTTATGAATTTTATGAAACTTCAATAACAATCTGGGGAAGGCTTGCATAAGCATCAGCACTACATGTTATGATTGAAAGCCTGTATCAGCACAGAATTCTCCCCAAACAATACATCACCCAAGCAGCTGATGTAGAGATAGGCATTACTATTATCACAAAAGAAAAAAGTATGGCTTACCATTTGTTGTCCTTTTTTACTTCACAATTCTAGTTATAATTTTAGACATGAAAAAGGATGAACTCAAGCTCCTCAGAAATAACTCTGCACTGCTAAAAAGTCCTTTTCCAGGGTTCTGTGCATTGAGAGCTTGAATGTGACCTTATATTACATCATCACATTATCCCCCATTTTTTAAACAATGCACAATGGCTACAGAACTGGCTAGATGCCATAGCTATGCAGTGTTTTGCTAGGATCAACAGGAGTTCCATAGCATAATTTCTGTTTCTATATGATCTACAAAATATATAGAGGAGAGGAAGGTGTTGAAACTGTCTGGCTACAGGTTTTAAACGTATAGTGATGTAAAGAGTCTATAATTCTCAGAACCAGATGAAGCAAACATAAAATTAGCAGGCCATGTCTGATCCATGTCTAAAAACAAACCCCAAAAACTCATCAGAGGATTTGCAGATTGTCCAAAAGGAACAGAAGTGACATTAATTTTATGCACAAGTGTACAATGATTTATTTAGTTATCACTACTCAGGCTTTAGAACTGGGTTTTTTGTTTAGTTCGTTGTGGGGTTTTTTTTGTTTATGTCTGTGTGTGTGTGTCATTTTGTTGCTGTTGTTCTGGTTTGGGTTTTTTGGTTTCGTTTTTGTTTTTATCAGCTTATTTTACTTTCCACTTCTCTTGTATGTACTTTGAAACTAAGGATAACGACTGTTTTCATACAGCAAAAATAAAATTATGGCACAAACCTAGCTAGTTGAAACTTTAGGTTTTGTTTCTTCTCTAACAGTAGAAGGATGCATATGGCTATAGTACTCATATTGTTCTTCCCACTGAGAAAATATACTGCCAAACTTCAAAGGCAAAGACTTTCATGTTTCTTCTGACCTAGCTAGTATTGGCAAGTCTGCTCCAAACTGGATAACAATTCCTGAGAGGCTTGGAAAACTTTAAAATGTTAATAGATGTCAGTGGGTACAGGATGCAAAAATTTAGATCTCCGGAGCTTCATGCACAAACAATGTTGTTTGAGTCATTATGTTCAATAAGAAATATTTGAGAGCTGTTTATCAATAAACACGTCTCAAGAACATTGAAGAAAATCCAGAGTGATAGCATGTAATTTAAATTACATTAGCTACTCTGTTATTTCTACTTTGACTGCCAAAATACAGAGGCAGTTACAGACAATACAGATATATAGTTAAGACTCAACTGAACCAAGTTCTGCATCACCCACTAACCTCTGTTATTAACATCATAGCTGGACACAGGATTTGAAGTGTTAATAAAAATGACAATAGGGCTGTCATGAATAGCATTGTCTATGAATAACTAGCCCATTTAGTGTCAGCAGCAGCAGAGGGTGGTGAGCCAACCCTCACAGACTGGGTGATAAGATCTTGATTCAGGAACTAGACAAAAGCCCCAGTAAAAAAGTTGTTTCCTAGTGACTTCAATGGATATCACCACTTTGGTATGCAGCAGCTGGAGACCATAAACCTTATAGGAAGGAAATCAAAGGGAGATGTTAAGTTTTGCAGTATTTCAGGGTAGCAATTACAAAGTTCAGAATCACACGCTGTACTTCTAAACATTTTCGTTACCATGATCTGCTTCTGTTGCTTCTTAAAGCTTGCATTTTATATCTCCTATTTAATTGTTTTATTCATCATGAAGCACAGATGAACACATCTGTTTGGAGTATATGTTTGACTAATTCTGAGGTAGAAGAACAACTCATTTTTTCAAACCATTAAGAAGTTCCTAAATGTTCCTCTTCTTTTCTCCATGTACTCCAAACAGATGTGTGTTTAAAACTTTGTTATATGAAGTTTATATCACTGTTTATATTTCCATAAAAGTTTATGCCTGTTGAGATTCTTTTCTTTAGATCAAAGCCAGTTGAATAATAAAATCTTAGAGAACTAAAGTAATGCAGAACTTTCAGAGAACTTACCTATTTTTATTGTTGTGCATCTTAGATCTAAACATTTTCCAGCAGCACATTATGTGATTCTGCTAAACTCTAATGACATCTGACAGACTTTTTTTAAAAAGCTGTATGTTATATGTTATCAGAACAAATATTTTTTCCTTTTGAGTCCCCAGCAAGATAAAACTACTGAATTGCAAAAGAGATGTTCATTCAACAGACATTTACAGGGTACAAAGTTTGAATTACAAAAGGAGGAGTAGGAGTAAAACTAAGAATTCTATCTGAATTTAAGGAGAGGAATCACAGATCTGAAAACATCAGCCTATGTAATAATAATAATAATAATAATAATGTCATATTATCTTTGCTCTCTTCTGGTATCAACAGAAAATTCTGCATGCCAATATCACACACATTTTCTAAATCACCATGATAGTGATATTAAAGATAGAGATGCCATATTCATACTACTTATAATATTTTAAGATTTAAGTTATTTACCAGCAAACTAATGTTCATTATTTGCCTAGGCTGGTGTAGACTTTCCACCACACACTGAAAGTTAACAAGATCCTTTAGGTCACTGAAGTTACTCTCAAATGACCGCACAAGTCTCTAGGCCTGGATCTTTGCCATGCAACTTATATAACAGCTGAAGAAATTCCTCCTGCAGGCAAAGCTGTAATGTACTGTTTCATTACTAAAGAGGTGCCCGATATGCTCAGAATATCAAACAAAACCACCCCATGTGAGTTTTAACACCAAAACAGTCAGTAGAATGTGGGAGTGAAAAAGTTGGAAAGGAATTTAAAATTTCTTCCATTTAGCAAAGAAAACTCAAAACACAGAGACTTGGTTCTGAACAAAATAGAACACAATAATTCTTTCTGGTCAGCAAAATCATCTGCATTTAAAATGTCTGTCCCAAAATAAAGAATTTCAGCTCCTTGTTACAGACTTTTAAATGTTAGATTTATAATTTTAAACTGCTATACAGATAAAAAATTGCTCAGAATCCCCAATTTTATGATAATATGATTTTTTAACAGAAATGAGGGTTAAAAATGGGTTTGTAAAGCAATCAAGTGTTCAGCTGTTAGTCTTGTAACTTCAAAAATATTTTTGCTGTCTTGATCCTTGGTAAAATAGGTTTACTTTAGATTTATGGTGTTCTCTTTCATTGTTTTACTTCCTTTTCTGACTTACATAAGTCATTTAAGTATAAGTCATTTAAGTCATTTAAGTATAGAGCATTAGGTTTGCTTTGATTTCTTAAACAAAGGGAAATAACAACTCACCCATATTTTCACTGGTGTTGGAAACTGCTAGTGCTAAGCAAGAAATGAAGAATGAAGCTCTCCTTCCCCAATGTAAATTGTATTTTGTGCTTCACTAAAGACTGTGAAAGACATTTGCTTTCAACAAACTGATTTTTTCTAATTAAAATTTTCAGTGAACTTAGAAAACAAAAAAAAGGACCTAGAGAGATGATATAAATAGAGCATGAATCAAGCCCTACAATTTTATTAGCAAAATCTCAGGTGGAAGGTGTCTTCAACATCTGATGCACTTGATGCAGTTGAATGGTTCCTTTAACCAGACCCATGTATTTAGGATCTGTGCAAAAAATACCCAAATTATTTACTTATTTTTTTACAATAGGTGCAGCAAGTGCCATGGATGTTTTTCACATCCAACTAAATTAAATGCCAAGTAATCACTTTACAATTGAAACCACTATTTTAGAAATAATTATGTTTCCTATGTCTTTCACTGGAGCTGATGAGGACAGACTGAAGAAGAGTAAACCTAATAGGTTTAAGTAACTAGAGCTGTCCACTGCTCCTACAGGCTCAGTAAGTCCTTGTCTGCCTACATTTATGCCAGCTGTTGTCAAGTTCTTCCAGAGCCCTGAACAGAATCACTACTCACAGTTGTGGTATCCTGATCCCAGGGATAAAGAAGGATTGCACTTCACTCTGAGAATGAAGAGATGTAATGCTGCTGCGTCATGTTGCTCAGGACTGTTACTTTGGTAATGAAATCTGAGTAATCTTGTTCTTTCTGGTTTTCATTATGGGCTGCTTACATTGTCACTTTACTTCTAGTTACGGTTTGTTGCTTGAAGGGGTTGGCAGCTTCTTTTTTTTCCCACAGTGACTTTGTTGGGAGATTGCAGATCAGCACAACTCCTTTTCCTGGGAAAGAAAATGGAGGGAAGCAGCAACTTTTGCTTCTCCTGGTAGCTGATGTTCTTACCTTGCTGATGATAGCTCTGCCACACCACTGGTGGATGTTTGCCACAGTATGCAGCTCCAATGTGTTTTGATAGCCACGTGAAGGAGGCTAGCACAGGGTTTTGCATTGTGTGGAGGGACATACTAATCTAAATACAGCGTAAGAGAAAACACAAAAACACTGGGAAAAAACTTGGTTTGACAATGGTGCAGATATCACTGGGAGAATAAAAGTGGTGGAGGTGAGTTTCTCTTTGCAGCACACTGAGGTATGACCACCATAGGAGCTGGCATGCCAGCCTAGAGGTAGACAGCTTAGACCACACTGATGCACACCTTAAAATACAAATCCAGTATCCCTGACATGACCATACTCCAGTCCAATGCATCTTCACAGTATTTGTTGCACTGCATAAATTAAAGGTAATTTAAATGGGCTGCAATCACATGTTTTCATCTTGCTGTTTATAGGAAGGTCAGGTTTAAGATGGCTTTGAAGCAATAGATGGGAAAGAAACAAATGGATGCAGGGGCAATACAAGGACAGAGCTAATAGGATTTCAGCATTTTCAGTGAATTTGGGGGAGAAAAGAGAACAAAACTAAACTCACTGTGGATGGAAATGAAAGGCAGCAGTGGTAAGGATGTAAAATGATCATCAAAGAATAGAGAGATGATGTAAGGTTATGAAGAGGAAGAGAAGTGGAGTTCTGAGTCTAAGACTTTACAACAAAAGTTGAGTCAGAAGTGAGGAGATAAGACACTTCCAGACCAGATACAGACTTCTGCTTTAAAAAGTTTTGAATGGTGCAGTTTTCATCTTTTGAATCACTTAACTCTTCAGCTGTTCTCCCTCAGCTGTCATATCTGTGTGGTAGCAGGGAGATTGCACATAAAGCAGAAGACATGAAAACACAAAAGAAAGGACAATGTCTAGTGCATGTGGCATCCCTGCCATGGCAGGGGGGTTGGAACTAGATGATCTTCAAGGTCCCTTCCAACCTCAGCCATTCTATGATTCTCTGATTCTATGACAATTGTTTCTTGTTTCCAGGACAGTGTTCTATAAAGCACAGACATTAGAGTCATCTTTTGGAGTTGGACATGGACAGTGGATGTTCATCTGGTGACTAAGGAATTTATCTGTCCTAAATGTGCCTGTAAGTTTGTGAATGGGTATGAGCAACAATCTTTCAGACTCTTCTTCTAATTAGTATACCTTTCTCTTTCTGCCTTTCTTTTTTTTTTGGTGGCAGCAATTTCTTTTGAGCAGGAAACCTTTATACTTTCTCCCTTTTTCTTATTCTCTCCCATTTGTTACACTGTTGCTGTATTCAGGAGAATATCTCCAGCATAAAAATGGAGGAAAATAGAAGGATAAGGTATTAACATTTCACAGAGCCCCAGAGCCTTATTATTTTTTTTCTAAAGCTGCTTTTAGAATTGGGAAAATTGAAAAAGTTTACACTGGGCTGGTTTACAAAATGGAGTTCCTGAGATTTAAATGATGCTGCAGAGAAAACTTCACAAATTGCAAAGGCTGTATTTTCTGGAGTAGAGAAAAATGGTTGGGAGCAACTGTTCACATTATCATCTAAAAAGAAAAGTTTATATATATCACTACACCCATGGGGGGCCAGGGGGGTGGGCGAGGAAAGTAAAACTATGAAGAATATGACAATGCAACATGATAAAAACCCCTCATCTTTAAAAAATATATAAGAAATAAGCATACTGTCAACATGGCTATACATCACACACATTGAGCCAGTCAAACAAAAACAGTTTAGTAACTAAAATTCTTTGTTTCAGCTTAAGGCAAATGTGGTAAAATGTATGAGGCTAATGCTACAGATCAGCTAATCCACCGTACTTCACAAAGCTGTACAGAATACATGTAGCTGTGTTACTTTAACAAACCAAACCTTCTTTCCACAAAATGGAAAAGTTAGAATAGAGTAGGCTAAAATTCAGTTATAGTAGGTTGCCAAAACCCAGTTTTGAATATTCTCTTTACGGTTGATTAAACTTCCATGAACTCGAATTTGCTTGAACTAGCTTGTCTGATTCAAGTAGCTTGTTTGAACTGTTTTCTGCTTTTAAAAAAGTGGCTTCATAGTAATAAAAAATACTCATAGGAAAGGTAAACTGTTTAACTTCAGCAACAACCCCTCTTATTTTAACTTTTGAAGTTTAATAGATCATCCTAAAATATCCTACTGTTATGTGGTACCAACCAAAAGTTATATTTGTTCTTTGCAGTATAGTGGATTAACCTATTATTCAAACTGACTATACAGAACATAACTACTTAAAATTAAATATTTAAATTAGAATCAGTTAATGTAGTTTAAAATTATTTTTTGTTTATTTTTTAATAGATAATTTTATAATTTGACTCTGTTCCCCTGATATATTTTGACGCAATTCTGGATTTGTTTAAAGGCTACACTTTGCTATTAGAAGAAAATTTTTTAAGGAGTTTCCAAGATCATGTAAGCATGACAATTCTCACTTTATTTGACTTGCTCTTTTTACACGTTTTTATATTTCTCATTCATTTTTCCTGATGAAATTATTTTTTGTGGGGGTGTCTTTTTGTTTGTTTTGGGTTTCTTGAGAAAACTAGGATATGCATGCAACATAATTAATACTCATGTTTTCTCCAATTAAATTCTCTCAGTCAATACTCCACTGGAAAAATCAGAAAACAGATTATATTGTGTGCTTATCTAGGAAGGACTAGACCAACTCTGTATTTCAGTGGGATTTAGGCACTTAAACATATAGCAACTTTAAAATTCAAGGCTCCAGAATATTTTAGGTGAACAATATAATTCATTCAAAGCTAAAATCACATATTTAGATGTCTCCTTATATATTTATTTATGCACTGTCTCTATTAGCAAATATTTATAAATATATATCTATCTGCATATATATGCATTTCTTTCAACAACTCTTTAATTCTTTCTTGATTTTATAATGAAATGACAGATGCACCCATTTTAAGAATGGATGTAGGAAATAATATACTTAAGAAAGGATCATGAGGTAGGACTTGGGAAGATTAAGGTAAAAAGCAGTGATAAAGCATATAAACTTGGAAAGAGATACTAATCTGGAAATGTACATGCTAAAAATCCATGTAACTGAGAGATGAGTCAATGACTCAATGGCTGTGGAGGATAGAGGAGTGTTTTTTTGCAGATAGCATGTGATAACAAACAAATTAATCAAACTAAAATCAAATTTTGTAAAATACATCACAAATATAGTATTAAAAAAAGGAGGTAAATATGTGAAATCCTTTTTCTCATGCAATTTCTAAATCTTATTTGAAAAAAAAAAATATAAAAATGAGACTTCTCTGTATTTTTAATTATGTAAATTAGGTACTATATATTCAAATATCTGATATATAGACTACTCTAATTTTTATGTCAGTATTTCAGGCTTTCTCTTTTCCCATCTATTTATACTTTGGGAAGATCCATGGAATTCTTCCCACTAAAACTATAAAAACTTTTATACAGAAAACCCTAACAATCATGAGTGACAAACTACATTTAAGAAGGAACTAGAATTTGTTTCAAACAGAATTTGTAAGACAACACTTGAAATAGATAAAGAAATTATTATTATTTTATGCATGGTTATTTAGTTCTTAAATGAAGGGAGTTTCCACTTTATATAATTGTGGCTTTTTCAACCTACAATAACTAGTTAATAACTTAACCTCCCATGTTTTATTTCAGTGTTGGTTACTAGTGGTTATAGTTTGAATTATGAATATAGTTTTATCTTGCATAAGAAAGTGTCTTGTATGTGTATCTCTAAAAATGGAGCCCAGTTATGACATTTGTATAACCTATACAAATCTGCTGCTCTGTTACACTGAAGCAAACTTCCTCATAATTTCCATGGAAATAAATTAGTTAAGACTACAGCATTGAAAACAAAGGTTACCACAAACCTTTTAACTGTTATTAGGTGATCAATTCTATGTTTTATGAATTCATTTCAATCTCAAAAAAAATAATGTATTCTGCTTTTCAATAAGTGAGGGATGAGAGAGAGTTGATTTTCTGATGTATTTGGGTTTCAAGTTCCTAGAAGCTATGTTTTGAGCTTAATCTTCTGAATTACACAAGTTTTGTAAATTTTGTAAAAGAAAATATTGCCATTAAACTCAAGGTAAGAAATTACTATACATTGTTTTATGTATTTTTATATAAAAAGTTACAAGTAGCAAGCATATGACACAGAAATGGAACAGTAACAGCAATAATTGTGAATTCATGCTTTTTACAATGTATCTAATAACGGGATTTTTGCCAACTCAAATATTCAGTAACATACATGCAGATTATTTTCTTGGTGTCAAATTCAGTCATATTGCTAGATGCTTATCCAATAAACATTTCTATTGGAGTGATTATGAATGGCTAAATACCTGATTTCAATAAATTGTTCCTGAAATTGGGAATTCAACTTGCAATGAATAGAAGAGAGAAAAAGAAAAAGAGAAATGACCTATAAGCATAGTAACCGAAGTCTTATTGCCTTCTAGTAATTTTACTCAACACTGGTTGATGAATTTTGTCATGATATGAGAATAGCTGGTCAGAGAGTCCATAAAACCTCTAGCTGGTGTTTCCAAGGACGATAGTTTCACATTTCATTGTAGCATGTTCAAAATCACCCAGGAGCGCACTATTCTCAAGCAGTCTATATAATGAAAATAATGTACATACAACAAAAGTTCATTGTAAATCTTCTTCCACATATCACACAACATACAAGTAAATGACAAACATATATCAACGGAAATCAAACCAAAATTAAAAAAAAATTAAAATAAAACGACAATCTCAGTCAGAAGAAATTTCCTCTTCAAGTTTGTAAGAAATGTCCAAATGTATTTAAAAACTAAGGAACACTTGGTGGCCAGCAACCAAATTACAAAAGAAACATATTATTGCATAATGGGAATACCTTGCTAAGGAAGTAAGATATGTCTGTACTTCTTAGGTTTGGATGAAGGCAAAGAAATGAAATTAGAAATATGTCCACTCTCTCTTTTAGACAGCTGAAATAATTCAGTATAGATTTTTCCATTCAGGGTTTTCACGATTGCATGGATAAAAAGCAAAACTAAGTTAAAATATGTTCCCTTTATGAGGAAAAATACAGAAAAAATATTTACCTGCCCTACCTTGAAATAATAAAAAAATTAATGGAGTCTTTCCCAGTAAAATAGCTGTATACATATATACACATATAAACATACATATACATATATATATGTTTATATATATATGCACATAAGCATGCATATAAACATCTATGTTTATATCTACATACAAATAAACATGAATGCACACACATATCTATGTTTATATGTATATACACACACATATACAAATTGAAAGACTAGTAGCTAGCTATGACTTCATTATAAGTATCTGAGATTATGTTTATTGAGATTAAATGCTGGCAACAGATTATACAAAATGAAAAGCCTAGGAAAAGACTCAAAAAAGGAAGTTTAATTTGCAATCATAAACATTGGTGCTACAAATTCTCTAAATTTGTCATTACTAACACACACCTTTCCCTCAACACTTCACAATGTTGAATGAACAAAAGGAATTCAGAACAGGGTTAGATTGCCAAATTGTATAAACTATTTCACATACTGAGACTCTTATTTTTATTTTCATAAATAATAGTAATAAATAAATAAAATCCAAACAAACAAAAAAACCCACCAGAACCATGCAAATCATTTATCTTTATAATGTGTTTGGAATGAAGATTATATTTAGCTATGGGATGATTATAGTGTTGTCAAAAATAAGGAAAGAATTAATAGATTTTGTTTAGTTTACAATGCTAACATGGTCATCTGTCTTTCAGTTTTCTCAGTATTTAAACCTGGTTGTCTCCATATAGCATGGCACATAACTTGAGAACTAACATGCATTTTAGCAATATAACAAATAAAATGGGAAGCAACAGATAGTTCAATTGTTGTACAGGTATGTTTACTTACCTTGAGTTTGTCTCCTAGACCCTAGTTGTGTTGTACTCAGTCTCATGTTTGCTTAGAGACCCAATGAGGCAGAACCTGGAATGTTATGGCTATTTCATTCAAAATAATAATGTTTGCATTGAAAAAAAGAAATATATGCATACAGATACTTAATTAACAATACACCTTGATAATCTGATCAATAATAATGAAGTCATTTACATTGGCATGCAATTAGATTAAAATAATACACCCCAAAATTTTAATTTAAGAGACAGAAATGCCTTAATGTGCAAATAAAATATGGATGACACGTAAAAAGTCACAAGTAGTGTATAAATAATGCATGCAAAAGAAAACACAGATATATATAAAAAAGTTTGTGTCCTGTTTGAAATGCATTGTTCATAAATGTTTTTGCTTTTCTTTTGTAAACTTTTAATCATTCATATTTGCAGTTAAAGTGCAAAATACAGTAGAAATACCTCTTTTATTAAAAATACCATGCTTGTCTACTTTTTCATTGATTAGAAAATTTCTTTTAACTACATTCCGATATGTAAATAAATGAGTATTCTCTATTCACTATGCTGTCTCATGATCTTATTGATATATGTGTTAATATGACAATCCAAGATACTGTGATTAATAATGGAACAGATACAGTAAAGTTTTGAAAATATTTTCATTCATTATATAAAAGATAATGTTCCATGAGAAAAGGGATTTCCTTACCCCAGGATTGTGTTTCTCATTATTATGCCATACATCAAACTAGATACATGTATTTTTTATTATTTATTTAGAAACATTAGACCAACAGTGGATGATACTCAAGGCCACCTTAGTTACAAAGAAACCACATGTATATGGCTCTTTCCAAAAGTAGGTTTTCATTAATTCTTCTTTGGTTTTTAAAAATTGTACCTGTTCCCTGGTTACCTGTGTGTGTAAGAATATGAGTATGTGTAAAATAGAGAAAGACAAAAAAAAAAAAAATGAAGTAGAAAGGTAAAACTTAGACACAGTATCCTTCAGGAAACAAGAGCAGAGATGAGAGACAGGAAGAGAGAAACAATATAATGGTATGTGCTATCAGTAAACAGAATTAAAACAATAAATAAAGAGGAAAGAAAATATGTTTTTACTGAATAAAGAGTGAATATATTTGGAAAATCAAGTCCTTACACAATAGTCTTCATCAAAAATCTATTGATACTGACCGCTGGACAGCTTTATCATGTCTGGACAGCCTGTGACTTGTGGTTGGTACCTCTTCAATTTCATCTATCTCACACGCATCTGCAGCATCTTGAGAGTAGCTATGCTTCATGACAACGATATTTCTCCTGTTCATGGGCTGAATGAGTGGTTTTACAGGCTGGGGTTGTATTTCTGTCAAGACAGAAGCATCTCTTGTGCTGAGGTTACTACGGCTGCCCTTAATGCTAGACACTTGTGATCCACAGTGATGGTCATGAATGCATTTTGAAGATGATCTCCGCAGTTTATGATAATTTTCAAAGTCATCTGCAACATCAGCAAGGTCAGCTGTATGGCCTGTCCCTCTGAGGGTGCATAACTCATAATGAGGAGGCTCAAACACCTCCTGGAACACTGTTTGGTCAAAGTCCATTTTCCGTTGGACAAATTTTTTACGAGGCTGCTTGATCTGTACTATAACAGAGATAACAATGAGGATGATCACAATGCAAGAAGTCACCCCAATTATAGTCCCACTGGTATTGGTAAGTTGGTCCAATAGGTTAGCTTTTCTTTTTTCTGTGTGACAGGAGAAAAAAAAAAAGTACAGCATTAGTTGCAGTTCAGGTATAAAAGCAATCATGATGGCCTCACAGATTACTGCAAGTTGAGCCTAGTCTATGTCTGAGTTCACTTAACCAATCTCACAGACAAAAAGAAAAGAGGAAGAGTTCAGGTATTTGTGAAAGCCAAATAAACAACACACAGGTCCTCTGTACGCCTATTCACTTGGAAAGTGATTTATTCAAGGTATATTGCAAACTTAATTAGATGAAAGAATCATTCACATTTTTTATAAAAAGCAACCATCACAACAAGCAGATGGCTTTAACGTCACCTCTCAGCTTCATTTGCCTGCTAAAACCCCCAAGACTGTTACAGATATTCTCTTCATTATTTTCTGTCTCTTTCAGTAAGTATATGCAACTAGGACATTAAGACCAATGAAAGAGCAAGACTTCACAGGAATTAAAAAAAAAAACCTCTTTGCACTGGGAAATTCTGTTACGTTCTAATTTTCATGAGCTGACTGGGACTGTTGACAGTGTTCAATGAAAAAGCTAAATCAGGGGAAAATAGAAAAGTTATTTAAACTGAGGATTCAGAAAGGAAAACAAAGACATGTGCAAGTAATTTCTTTTATTCCTGACTTATTAATTACCACAATTTTTTTAAACACCCATAAAAGTCCAAAAGCTGATCTGAACCTTTCCACTGTTCTTTTCTCAAGGGCCTCTAGGGGTCAGCCAGAAAATTCAGTGTTGTGAATTAAGAAAACCAGAAAATATGTAGTAAAATAATAAAAAGAAAACAAGTTTCACCCTTCTGTTGTGCATATTTCACTATGACTTGCTTTCAGTTAGCTGCAGGCATATGAGATTGTGACCGAGCCTTGTAGAAAACCAAGCTGAGATCATTCAAATCAGTCTGTTACAGGGATAGTAAGACTTGACAATTGCAATTAAGTTTCAGCACTAAGTTTAGTGTAATTTTTCCTAGCAACCTAAAACACACTAAAGGACTTAATAAAAAGCCTTTGAAATGAGTTATTGGCACCAAAACCATATCATCCATCTCTTCATGATCTTCTAGATAACAAAAATTAACTTTTAAGTACTCGTCATTGCTTACTTTTGTAGCTTCACCTGGGGTTTCTCTAACTGATTGCCAGACACACTAAGGAAGTAACAGGATTAGAAAAAGAAATACAGCAGCAAACGACCTTTTTGATGAAATCAGCAAACCTCTTGATTTTAGTCAGAAAAAGAAGATAAGTGCACAAGACCAAATAAAAAGATACTTGGCAAATGATCAGTGAAAATCACTCTAAAAATTAAAGAGTGGGGAAGGTTTTCTGTTTTCCTCTGTTCAGAAGTAGAGAACAGATAATTATTTCCCAGTCATGTGTTTAGTTTCTTTGATGAAAATTATGCCACAGCACTGTTTTGCTATGTTCTTTTGAATTATGCTTTCATTTGTGTTTTACCCTCTTGCACTGCTTGTCAGGATTCTACAGGCTTCTGCGGACTTACGGGCTGACAGCTAATCCAACCTATTCTGATTTCTTTCTTGATTGGTTCCTAAATTTGGCATATCCCATGTATCCAGGAACAAATCTGCAGTAGTGAGGGGGAGGGTGGGAGGGTGGGAGGGAGGCAAGCTGTCTCCCTGGCCTGTGATATAAGTTAGCTAAGGGGTTTTTTTTCCCTGAAGACAATAGAGATGCTGTGGGCTTTCCTTGCTTGTTTGTTTTTTTAGTTTTTTTTCCCAGAAACACAGAGCAATACTTAGATACCACTGTCAGCACCTAGTTAGGAACACCAGTCCCTATCTATAAAACAGAAATTACATATAATTTCCTGTGCTTGTTCCTTGCTCTTCAATTTCACTTGGTTAGAGGTAGATATGGTTGCTTTCCTACATTGTTAATTTCACTTCACTTTGGCTTTTTAGCCCACCTAGGCTATTATGGTCATTGCTTGCAGCTATCCATAAGTTACTCCACTACAAAAGTAACTATGACAAAGAAATCAAAATATGACTTCTAATTACACTCTAGATTTACGAGAAACTGAGACCAAATGATCACAAAGCCTGCCAGAAGGACATAACCAGCTAGGATATAACCAGCCATAAGGACACGACCAACCCAAGTTTACACCAAGCAAAACAAACACAAACACTGGAAGTAAAATCTGTTGCTAGGTTTACCTCTCCATTTTATCAGTTGCTTGATGAACGTTCTCCCTGAATTACTCTTCCTGATCTTTGCCCATCTGGCACATATTTAATAAGAAACTAGGGGTTATGTACTGCATCCCAAACAGTCTAAGTGACTTGACATTTCCAATTCTACACATTACCTTTGCAGTGGTTTTCATCCCAAGGATACACACAGTTCTGGAGTCCATTGCAGACCAATGTATTATTAATACACATATTACTGTGGCAAAAAAATGAGTTGGCTTCACAAGGGGCTAAAAATAAGAGACAAAAAGCCAATATTAAGTAGTAAATCATTCAGGTCTTTGCAACAACACATCTAGGAGTGATCATGTAATCTGTAATAGGACAAAGCTATACAGCACAGGTTCCTTGAGCATATTTAATACTTGACATGCAGCACTGAGAGCACTGAAGTCACACTTTGTTATTCAGTGGAAAGAGATTTTCAGTTCTAAGATGGATGGACTTTCCCATACTCTGACTCTCATGGCTGTAGTGGGTTGGTCCCCTCTACATTGGGGAGGAGGTGGTCATTGATGTGTTATCAGCAGTTTCAGCCACATATCCAAAACACAACATCCTGTGGGCTGCTACAAAAAACCAACTAGTCAAAAAACAAACAAAAATCAACAAACAAACCCAAAATGATACTATCCCAGCCAGATCCAGTGTATGGAAAATAACTTGTTTTAAAGTTTGGTGAAGCACCAGTTTTATGAGAAAACTTGTATGACTCAAAGATATGTACTTTAATGTCCTTATCAATGTTGCCTGAACACAGAGAAACTAAAATTATTTTAAAAACCTTTTGGTCATCAGAAAGGTAACAGTAAAAAGTACTACTTTTATCACAAGTGTGAAAATTTAAAAAAAAAAAAAAGTCAACAATCTTCAGTGTCCCTAAAGCCCACGGTCTAGGAGAATCATGCAGATTAAAGGTGTAGAATGAAGTCTTTACTGAAGGCCATATACTATTACTCTGAAGAAGTAGCTGGAAGCCATCAGGAGCAATCGTACGCACTGCCAAACTGAGCTTCTTGCTCAAGCATTAAGAGATCTACAGATGTAAAGAAACTACTCCAAAATTATGTAACATAGTAAATATAAATTGCTCTTATTTCTTTTATTAAGACTAAACCAGAATAACTTCTTATTACAGAAAAAAACCTCAAAATTTACCAGTTTCAAATAAGTGAAAATGAAATGTTTATGTATTTTTTTTTTAGCCCAAGCAATGCAAAAGTTTTATTACAATTATTTTTAAGAGAAAGATAAAAAATAACTCAAGATCCTTAGCTTGTTGCAATGGAGTTATGATTCACTTTGATAATTCATGGCGATTTTTCTCCTCTGCAACTTCAAAAGCAGTCCCTATGTCAACATATTTGTATAGTGCAGAGACTGGCTTAGAGTAGATGACTGCTTCAGTAGTTTGCTAACGAAGGACAGTACAAAGGATTTATAGCATAGAACTTAATGACTCCATATATCATGTCAAGAAATCTACTTCTCAGTAAGTGCTTAAGTTCAGATATCTATAACTGACTATAATGGCTTCTTCAGAGCAGTTATGGGCTGTTAAACAAATAGTAAATGTTAATAAAACTTGTGCACACCCCGAAATAGACAACTATATACTCAGCTGTAACAGTATATTTATATTGTATCTTTTAGCCAACAGAGAAGGTAGATCACCTGGACTGGCTCTGCCCACTGTTCAGCTCTTTTGAAATATCTAGTATACAATCTCCTAAACTGCAGTGACCTTGGTCAGGTGTTAAGTTTCTTACAAGAGTGATTTTACTTTAAACTGGACAGAAAGAGCAGAACAGCACATGTGCATATTAACAAGGCAGGATGCATTGGGATAATGCTTATCTGTTTGCTACTGTCATTTGGGGACAGCAGGGGCTGAGCCTGGAGGGTACTTTGTCACATCACTATGTGATACATCATATAGAGAACCCACCAGAGGGACTATCTATCATCCTTTCATACTCTAGCTGCAACCCTTGTTTCTGGGCAAGGATTTTTTGGGTCTGGTTCTTTTCAACACACAGAAAGAGTCTCACTGCCTGCTCTAAGAAAAAAAATGAAACAGAGAGGAAGAGAGAAACTTAAGAAGATCTGTATAGCCACACATTCCAAATACATAGTAATAAGTAGGAAATGCACAAGAAATTAAGACCCAAAAAGCAAATGAAGAAAACACAGGGAGTGACAGTGGAACAAAGGAAAAAGAAACAAACAAAAAAACCTCCCCAAAACAAAAACAAAACACCAAACAAACAAACAAACCCCCAAAAGTGCAGGAATAGGAAAGTTTATGTTAAGACAGCCCTAAATAATTTTTAAAAAGCCACCAAAGTACCAAGAAACCCCATGAAAATTGGTGTGAAAGACCTTTAAAATGAAGTGTTGAGAACAAAGTGCTGTTTCTGAGCAGGCAGAACCTCTTGGATGTCTATGACTTGCTCTTGCACCTTTAAGACCAGTCTGATTTAATCCTGAATACAACAACAAAGTAAGAATTAATAGGGGAAAAACAACACTCAAAAGAATAGAGAATGGTTTAAAGACGGGAAAGAAGGACAGTTGTACGAGGCAGAAATAAAGTAATTCAGAACTATAGTGGTAGTACATAGAAACGGAGAACAAGAGGAAGGTAGTAAAAGAAGTGAAAGTAAATGGAGAAAGACAAAACTGCATAGAAGAAATAGATGACACTTCAGGCATTCTGCACTGGAAGAAATTATAAGAGTTTTCATATCAAATGGAAAATATTAAGAAATGTTTCAGAAATAAAAGACAAAAATAAGGGCAGTACAAAAACCAGGTTTTTTTCAGATCTAAGAATAAGGGATAATTATACAAAGTGATGTCAAGGAGATTTGGAAATGAAAGACAAGGGAAAGGAAGGAAAAAGAAAGAAAATTTCACTTTCTGTAAATTGTGCTGTTCTACTCTGGAAGGAAGAGATGGTATGTGAATAAATGTCAAAACTAGATGAATAGCAAGACGGGGCAATTTCATAGTAAGTACAGCAAACTTAGCATGAGAGAAACCCAAATATGAATTCCTAAATCTAATGACAAACAACTGCCTCTTGTTCATGTTTATAAAATCAGTATAGTTAAGTCCTCTCTGTGGCCCCTTGAACCTGGAGTGGCTAAGCTGGACAAGAAATCAATATATTTTCTGCATGCTAATGAAGGCTTTTTGTTGGAATGAATGAAAGTATTAAAGGAAGATGAAAACTTGTCAGTCCCATTGTAGATTGGAGGAATTAGGGGTTTTGCCCTTGAAAAGGCACAGCAAAGGGGTATTGGCATGTTACATCAAGGACATTCTAGTAATAGCAAAAAGATAAATGAACAGGTAGTAAAGAGAATTCTTTTACATCAAGACAGATCTGGCCCTGTTGCTTTCCTGAGAAGCTGTTAGAGAACCCGGGGTGGGAATGGAATCAAGCAGACCAGGCATCTGGCAGCAATACTTGATAATTTAAGTCTTGAACATCATCTGTGGCAATGCCTCAATATGTAAATGTTTAAACCTGAGGAAAGACTGTGGATGTTTTCACAAAATGAAACTACTGCTACCATTAGCTTCAACTGGATAAAGCAGAAGAAACCTTTCCACACAGCAGAAGCATTAGTCTGTCAGTCTACAGACTTTCCCTTGACTGTACAAATGACCGTTATAAGAAAGAGCAGCAGGAATACGCAGAGCTCTGCCTTGGGTTGGACAGGAAGCCAAGTGAGAGTTTTGGGGCCAGGATTAGTGGACAAACCAATGTCAGCCCAAAGCTACCAATACTGTAGTTGTTTTCTGTCTGCTACAGACCACCTGATCAGGGACCTTCTCTAGAGAGTTGGAAGAAGCCTCATGTTCACAGGCCCTGGCCCTTATGGGAGATATTAACATAGGTGGACAAAAGCAATCCGAGTTCCAGAGAGTGTTGACAAGAACCTTCTGACATAGGTTATCAAGGAGCTGATGAGGGGAGCTCTACTGGGCCCTGTACTTTTATAAACAAGGAAGAACCAGCCAGGGATCTGAATGTCAGGTGCAGCCATAGGTGCAGTGATCAGGAGATGGTGGAATTCAGGATGCTGTAACGAAGGAATAAGGCAAAAAAACAGGATCACAACTCCGGTCCTCAAGATGGAACTGCTTGGAAGAATGACACGGGAAGTAGTCCTGTAAAGACTAGAGGACTAACTTGGAGAGTGAGGGGAGAGCAGTGGATATTATTTGGAAGTCGTGTTTCTTTACTTAAGAAAAGCTTTCAACCATGTTTCCCATGACATCCTCATAGACAAACTGATGAATATGAGCCAGAAAGATAAACAAGAGATTTGGATTAAAAATGGCTGAACTACCAAGCTCAAAATGTTTTGATCAGTAGCATGAAGTCCAGTCACTACTCACATACCCCAGGGGTCAATACTGAGGCCAACACTCCTTAACCTCTTCATTAGTATCCTGGAAGATGAGAGAGTCTATCCTCAGTAAATTCTCAGGCTGTGCAAAACTGGGAGAACTAGTTGATAGAACAAGTGTTTGAGTGACTGTACAGATGGGCCTCGATAGGCTGGAGAAACAGAAACTTCAACCAGATCAACAAAAGGAAATGCAAAGTCCTGTGCTTGGTACGTGCTGGACATTAACTGTTTGGAAAGCAAGACTGCAGAAAAGGTACTGGTGTGCAATAAGCTGACTATGAGCCAGTAACATACCCTTGTGACAAAGAAGGTCACCAGTATCCTGGGCTATATTAAAAAGCACTGTCAGTAGGTTAAGAGATGTGATCTTTCCCCTCTACCCAGCACTGGTGTGGCCACATCTGCAGTGCTGTCTCCAGTTCTGGGCTCCTCTTCACAAGAGACACATAAAGGTACTGGAAAGGGCCACAAAAACCACTAAAAGTTTGGATCATTTGACATATGACAAGACCCTGAGAGAGCTGGGACTGTCCAGTCTGGATAAGAGAAGGCTCAGTTGGCTCTCAACAATATGTAAAAATACTTGATGGGAGACAGTAAAGAAGGCTGAGCCAGGATATTCACAGCGGTGCCCAAACGTGTAACAAAAAGCAATGAGTACTAAATGAAATACAGGGAATTCTGCTTCAACGCAAGAACAAACTTTTACTTTGAGGGTGGTCAAACACTGTGCAGGAGCTGGTTTCCCAGGAAGGTTGTGGAGTCTCCATCTTTGAAGATATTCAAAACCCAACTGCATACAGCCCTGAGAAATCTGCTGTAGCTAACTGCTTTGAGCAAAAAGATTGGACTAGGCCATATACCAGAGCGCCTTCCAACTTCAACCCTTCTGTGACTCTCTGAAAAGACGGCTTCATAATTAGATTAAAAGTAACAGCTGGGAACATACAGTTGTGTTATTTCTCCTGTGTCCCAAAGCTGAAATTTTTGGGTGAGAATAGCCAATGAATTAAACTGTATGATGTTAATTGCCATAAAACACTGTATATCATCAGTTTTCTGGTGGCCATATGGCATGTCAAGATTATTACAGTAAAAAACCACTCAGATTAATGAAGGATGAACTTTGATGTAACTGAACAAAGTGCAGGGATGATGGAACCAGATCTGGCTTCAGTGTATAATGTTTCAATACCATGCACTATCTTTCCTGCCCTGAAAGATTGTTATGACAGATAGAACCTAAAGTCATGAACTAAATGAACTCAGTGGTCATTTTCTAAGGATGTTCCATAGACTAAAGGAATGACAGCTATGTATATACATCAGGAGACATGAAAGGTGATGGCAATTAATTGGGATGCATTGGGAAGTGAGGGACCTGGACCTGATGAAAATGGTGCAGAATTAGGTATGGATTCAGCCAGGAGAGAGTTAATTTTCTTCCTAATAACTAGTATACTGCTATGTTTTGGATTTAGGGTGAGAATAATTTTGATAACACACTGATGTTTATAGTTGTTGCTAAGTAGTGTTTATACTAAGTCAAGGACTTTTTAGCTTCTGCGAGTAGACTGGAGGGGCAGAAGAAATCTGGAGGTGGGACAGCCAGGACAGATGACTCAAACTGGCCAAAGGGATAGTCCATAGCATATGACATCATAGCCAGTATTATAAACTGGAAGGAAAGCTAGCTGGGGGCTGCTATGTAGGAATTGAATGGACATCTGTAAATCAGTGATAAGCAATTGCATTAAGCATCACTTGCTTTGTATATTCTATCTAATTTTTTGTTGTTATTGCTGGTGTTGTAATTTTATTGTTATCATCATTATTGTAATAATTATTTTCTTGCTTCTCTGTTCTACTAAACTGTTTTTATCTCATCCCACTGGGTATGGGGGAGTGAATGAGTGGCTGCCTGGTGGTGAGTTACTGACTGGGGTTAAATCATGACAGCTGCCTTGAGTCAAGCTCAGCCAAAGTACTGGCCTAGAAATAAGTGAGATAGTGTATTCAGCACAATCAGCAATTCATAATTATTATAATACAAGTGAGCAAATTAGAATTATGAATATAAGTCAACCTGATATAATTTAATAATTAAGTCTTTGATAAACTGTTGGATTTTTACAGCACAAAACCACTGTAACTTAAATCCAATTAAAGAAAAAAAATATTATTAAAGGTTCTTTTTCCAGGATGGATTTGAATAAATTATAGTTTATACAAAATACTATATACAAAAAGAAAAACTTAAGCACTTTCATTCTACATTATTTCTAATTATATTTTTTTTTTAATTATGTTGTATGTGGATACCTTGTATCATAATATACAAACTGATTTTGTAGTACAACAGGTATTTCTTCTGAACACAAGGTGGTGCACTTATCCTAAAAGATGTATACGCAAGGGGGTTAACAGGAACAGAAATGATATCTCAGAGCATTTTTCAGGTTTAGGAAAACTAGGCTTCAAAAAATGCTGTAATGCTAACTCTTTTTCTGTTATCTGACATATAAATATATTTTTGTTATATAACAACTTAGAAGACTTGAATGATCTTATTTCCAGAAGGTTACCATCACAGTATTCAAAAAACTTTTTTGTTTGTATTTGCTTTCAATATTCATAAAATTAAACCAATGGAATTGTCTATGTATTCTTATTATTGAAAGGTTTTCAGAAAGCACATTGAGTCAATAACCTACACTTTTCCAATTATTAATGCAAAATTATAACTTTTAATCTTGAATAGCCCTAAGTCAGAGAAACATAAAAAGCATTAATAGTTCTTCCATATGCCATGTTTATGAAGTAACATGACATAAAAGCAGTCACATTTTGTATTTATTAAAATAATGCTTTTACTGAGACAATGAAATAATCAGAAGTAATACATGCATTATAAAATAACAATATTTATAAAGCACTATAAAAATTAAATATTCTGCATGTTAATTATTATACTACTGTGATGTGTAATTAAATAACATTATCTCTGTATGCTGAACATCATTTTGTTGGGCATTACAGGATACTTTGGGTATAAAATGTGAATGTGACTAGGTCAACACATTGTTAGGAGACAGTCATAAGCTGACGTCTCATGGACCTGTTGTGAAGCCTTGCGGTTTCACTTCAGTGCAGTGCTTTCTCTAGTGTATTGATGCTGTTCCTCAACACCATGCAGAGTTAGCTCAACTCCTTTGCTCCTAGAGTGTGAGTTAGCTCTGAGCAAGCTAGCTTGGGTGTCTATGTCATACTTCATGGAACCATGCAGATTTAGCCTTTGAGCCTGTTTCAAAACAGGGATTTCACTCCCGGACTTGCTAAACTTAGATGAATGCCCTACCCTACTTTTTATTTTTAGACCTCTCTCTTCTCCACTTCCCTTCTTGTAACTTTCTTGAAAGGCCTTGCTTTCTCCTTAGGGTAAAAGGGAAAATTCTGATATTTTTAACAATGGTTAAATGTGAGAAATACTTTACACTGAGCTTGTTAGACGTTTCACACCTGCTCCTCACCTACTCAGGACAGCTCATTGCAACACACTCTGAACATGAATTTTTTAAAGGAAAAATAGAGCTTTCTTTCCTTAACAACAGAAAAAAAGTATAAATTTTTTCAGATGGTCCTTGAACCCTCCTTGAAAGACAGGAAGAAGATTTCTCCCAGTTTCTCCAAGGAACAGTTCATCAGTCATGCTAAGAGACAGTTTCACTTACTTTATTAAAATGATAAAATTATTAAGATGGATTTGGTACTATACACTACAAGTATATTACCTAAAGTGAATTACTTATCTTTTCATTTGCCACTAATGAAAAAATAAATTATTAAATCATAGCTATTAAAAAACCATGAAAACAAAATATGTTCAATACTGAATTAACTTTCTCATACACCTTCAGACAGCTCTCTTCAAGATAAATCTTTTACTGATAATTAATAGCAGATACGCATGGATATTCTAATATTTAAAAAACACTTATGTGTAGTTTCATAGGGTTTTTTTGATCTATGAACTCACCAGAGAATGGCAGCTCAGGAGCATGTGCTCAGAGCTCCAGTCTGTGTTCAGTTTATACACTCTAGGCACCACAAACAGTTATTTTGTTCAGGGTCAGAGAGTCATTGGGATGTTTAGCCAGTGAGGGCTTTTCACTAGAGATAACTGTAAATAGCACAGAGGGGAAGAAAATCACAGTTGAGTGCTCACCAGTAAGGAGGCAATCCTAATGTTTCCTTGTTTATATGTTAGTGTGGAAGCAGGGAGCAAAACCAGCAAAACTGCAATCTATTTACACTACTAAATGCTTGCAAAGAGAAATCATCTCTTCACATGTGCTGCACTTATCACTTTGTTGTTTCCTTTCTCAGTAGTTCCCTTTACCACCATAAACACAGTCATTAATACTGCATACCTGCAGTGCCTTTTCCCCATTACAGAACTGCCCGTGCTGTGGTGATCATCTGCAGGGATTCTGGATGTAAACAAGGACTTGAATGCTGGTACTCAGTAAAGCTGTACAGTACTTTTCTAAACATGGCCTTAGATTTCTACCCAAACACGGGTTTTGTTAGAAAGAAGAAAGTAAGAATGATAGAACTTGTGCTTCTTTAGGAAAAAGAAAAACAGGCTGAGAGCTCAGGTGCCCACATAATAAGAGAAGGGATGATATTTTTTCAGGTGTGGGGTTTGTGATGGAGGTTTATGGATGGAGAAGGAAGCAGTGCTACCCAACAGCAGTCAGAGGTGAGAGAACAAACACCTTGCCTACTGTGTATGCAGAGGGATTTTCTCTCATCCCATATGCTCTGGTTCTACAAATCTGCTTTTAGGTTAAAGTGTAGGTGTGCCTGTTCAGGAGCAGCTCTTTGAAGAAGCTGTAGGTGTAGCATGTCTGTCATTAATCAGGCTGGAGATCACTCTCACAGTTGTGGAAAAGGAAATGAACCATTAACCAGCAGGTGAAAAAACAAACTCATTTTTCAAGTTGACTTACCAAATGAACCTTTGAATGCCACCCCTTTTCTTGTTTTCCTTCTTCTGATTCTTAATGTATTGAATATATGAAATCTACTGTAAACACTGACTACCATACACAAAAATATGATTAACTATATATGTGCTTAGAAGATATATTAAAGATTAAAAAGGTGAGTACATAAGACAAACCCTACAATGATAGTGGGAATAGTTAATAATGCTGATCACAAAATATCAGATTATAACACTAAATTATCAGCTATTAATAATTAATTGATTAGTAGGTGTTACTTAGAGCTTTACTACTGTTTTGATGATGTGGGAATCATTACTGATTTTCTGGTGTAGGAAATTTAACAGCTTCTTGTGTTATATGCCTTTTCTTCAGACATCTATAGCACTGCTGCTCTGCAGACCATCACTGCTAGAAGTTTGGAAACTTGTAAGACTACATTTTAAACACCAACAGAAGATACATATATATTTAAAACACAATTGAATCACACTGATCAAAACATATGAAGATATTCCGGTAAGAAATCTCTTTAAGATCTCCCTGTTCTACACAAATGTGAAATCCCTAGGAAATGGGCCTACAAAAAGAATTAACAGACTTACACAGAAAGAAAAGATTCCTCAGGCTAAGCAGCCTGTTTCCAGAATAAAACCCTTCCAGTTCACAGAGTCCTGTGTAAGGGAAGACTCACAATCTCAACAACTGAGCTCCACACTAAGGAGAGGAACTTGGAGAACTATGGATCACACCACCTCCTGGTAATTCCCACAGAAATAGTAAACAGAGGAACTTTACTTTTTCATTCTTTCCCATACACATAACCACAACATAAATGTCATCTTCTACTTTGTTTATTTGCAACTCTAGGGTAACAAAATATCTTTTTTTCCCTCCTTCTTTGTCCCTGAGTAGAGATACAGGTGTCTGTTCCCTGATGCACATCTCCCTGAATGAGGTCTGACACTCCTCCTTTTCCATGCAGATGATCTAATTATTCCCTCACACTGTGGAAAGACTTTGTGGTTTACATGCCATGAGCTGTGCCTTGCAGTGTGCACTCTGGACATATGCTGTAGCTGACTCCTGACAGCTCCCGTGGCACAGGGCAGCACTTACATATATAGCTGACACGGCACAGAAGGTAAAATCTGCATCACCTTTATATCTTTAAAGTCAATTTCCAGCATTCAAAACACAGAGGCAGTTTCTCCTACTACTTATGAGCAGACTGTGGATACGTAACTCAAAGCACACATTAGCACTTCAATTTTCAGCTGTTAGCAAAAAGTGACTGTTCAGAATAAATGTACAGAAAACACAGTATGTTAGTATTTTCAACTCCACAGTCAGAACACCATGCAGCATAAAACTAAAATCTTTTTGCAAGAATGGTATAGCTAATAAGATGTACCTTGAGGTAAACATTAGGAATATTATAAGAGAAAAATAACCACTTTTCTGTATTTTCCTTTAAAATATTAAACTTGTGCAAACATAAACTTATTCAAACCTTCATTTCAAGTTAGTCATCTTTGTGCTTCACTCTCCAGTTCTTTATATGCTGTGAACCTCCAGTGTCTATGCAGTTGTTTCTAAGGTAACAGATCAGGATGTCTTGCGAAAAAAATGAATCAGATCTTGAATATTCAAGACATCTTCAGTTGCAGAAATAAGAAAAAGACAGTATCATCTCAGCTGAGGGTTCTCAGTGTATTTTAGACCTTGGCCTGATTTACAGACAAGAAAAACATAATCTAGCCTCAGGCTACAATGTGAGAGTGCAGTGGTGTCTGCAGATTCAGGAATGTAGACTGTCAGAAATTTTTAATCAGAGCCATAATTAAGGAATTACAGAGGCTGTTCTCATTGCCTCATTGCAGGGTACACACACACAGAATACAGATGAAGAAGGTGTTTGGTAGGACTGAGCTTTCATTCTAACCACTGACAGCCTCACAGAAATTTTCCTGTCAGACATGTGATGCACAAACCAAAAATGCATTAAAAATGAATGTGAATCAGTATGTGAAAATAAATACGCATACTCCTTCCCCAGGAAACTAAATTTACATTATTTCTATCAAAGAAAACCAATCAGTATCTTTCCAAGTGATTAGATGAGTCAATCATTTTCAGTGAATGAGATTATTGAGTTTTGTTGAGGTTTTTTTGTTCTTTTGTTTAAAATGTTAGAACTACATTTTGTTCCTTTCAAAGGCTGTGTTGCTTATTACCTGAGTCTAGAAATCATATAAACATGTGAATTCTAGCAAGGTGTATAGAAAAAACAAAATATCATATAAGGCTTTTAGAAAACTTCTGTTGCTACAGAAGATTAACTGAATTAATTGCTTAACAATATCTGACATATAAGTGTGTTGATATATGCATTCTGGAAAATGCACAAACACCCCCACCATCTGTGATAAAATAACTGTAAGGTATTTTTCAAATGTGCATCATAATGAGATCTAAAAAAATCAAATTCATAGGAAGGATCAGGCTTGATAAAAATCTTCAGAGCTGTATTATTTTCCACATCCTGTAAGGGAAAACTGAAACATAGGGGCCTGGCAGCTTGGAGACCAGAAAAAAGTTTCATTCATATGACTGGACAGGTCACGACTACTAGTACCTGTCTTCCTGTCTCTGAATTCTGTGCTCTATCTATTTCATGACAAATTATTGAACACTATAAATGCTTGAAATAAAATTGTTCTGAATATTTCCCAAACATATTATATTTGGGAACATTCTTCAGTGACTACTCTGCAGAAAGAAAACATTAACAGTTTCTGGGACTTGTTTAAGAAACGGAAAGGTAGACACATTGATTAGGGTCTTACGTTCTTGGAAAGATGTGAAGAGCATCTGGAATCGGCTGTTTCGACTGCCTTCGTCTGCCCACATGCGAATGACACCAAGACCTGTCCGCAGCATGACATCATTAGCAACAGTGCTGCAAAACTTCGCTTTCAAATCCTCCACAGAGCTGCTTCCATCATAGACAGCTACAAAATTCCTTTTGCATTCATTGGAATTCTGCATCTCATAGTCCAAGAATCGCAAATAGATCTATGAAATAAACAACAAAGACAACGTGTATAGATATTGGAGAATGACTAAATAAACTTTAAACACCTTTACCTTGTGGGAGAAAGACTACACAAAATGACGATTAAAGGGACTTTTCTGGAACTGGTAATCCACATGCCACCTCCCTGGAAGGGCATTCATTAATATGGAAACTGAGCACTGTTTATACTTCCTGGTATTCTGTCTTGCATCAAAGTAGAATCTAGCAGAAAATCTAGATATTTTTGTTCTTCCTTGCTGTAAGGTCCTAATTTCCAAACATAGACCTGCCTTTGAGAAGTATGTTCAATCCTCCTTCAAGCTGAAGGACAGATGAGCTAGAAATTTCTTGTTTCACTGGCTGGCACAATATTGCTTTATTATTTGCCTGACATGGAGAATAATAAGGCAAATAATTGCTGCTCCCTCCCCAGAGTCAATATGTGTCATCTTTGTGAGATGTCTCAGCTACACTGATTCAGGAAGTGAAAATCTGGAAGCCAGACAGAAATCAATCATTAATCTTTTTATGTTTTCTCAAGTGATTTAACAACCATCTCAGCTTTTCTAAACAAAGCATTATGGTATATCTCTTCATAATTTAACAGGGTTTAAATTAAGTGTCTTTTGTTGAAACTGGTAGAAACCTGGAAAGTTTTTAGGAAAAGTCTCTTGAATACAAAGTAAGTTCTTTCATAGATGTAGTAGATGCATTGCTTTTTGCAAAGGTATCTTTAAATCTAGCCCCCAAAAAAGGAGGGGTGATGAGAAAATGCTATTATTTGATATCCAATTCTACATGGGTTTTAATTGGAAAAAACCCTCATTTTAAAAGCAATTGATAATACAAGTGGCATGAAATATTCCAGTACAGAGAAGGCCAGTAATATTTTCAATAAAGACATGATACATAGCCAAACTTCCAAGCATATGCAGGAGGCTTTGGGAGAATTATACAAAAAAGTGAAATAGGGAAAAAATAGCAAAAAAAGCCAGTCAACATATCCAGCATCCAACTATATGCATCTTCCCATGAAAAAACAATCAAAAGTACAAACTCATGTATTAAACATGAGACACACTTCTTTATAGGCTTTTCAAATTCAGGTAGTTTTTATATGCACAAAACATTTTCTTGAAAAGCAATAAAATACACAAACATAGCATATCCTAGTAGCAACAGGACTCGTGACTTTACCTCATTCATCTATTAAAGCTCTACAGTTTGAGAATTGTGTGATATTAAGCAGTCTGCCACTGTTTAATAATAGATCAGATTTCTTAATGAGCCTTTTTAGGTAGTGCGTTATGGTACATTTTTATTCCTTGTTATGCTTTGCTGTTGGTCTCTGAAAAAAATATTAGCAAAACAATTCTTACTAGCATATGAAAATTAGCATACCATGTTTCATTCTGCTTACCTCACCATTCTCTAGTATGTTATTTCTTACAGCAATCCTTACTCATGTTCCAGCAATCCTTACTTATGTTCCAACATTCTCATTTTACAGAAGAACTCCAAGGAATATATTTCAATTAAATTGCAGTTAAGTGGATTCTACTTCCACCTTGTATCCTGGTTATTAAATATTATAAATTAAGGAAGCTGTTTGTATTGATGTCTACAAAATGGATTGTTGAAAGCAATACACAAAGTAATATTCAGATGGCAATCCCTCATATCAAGGAATACTTTTTATAGTGTTTTTCATTTCATTTACTGGTTGCTCTATTCCTGCAGTGTAATGAAAAATTACTAGAGTTACAGCACTCAGTATTGCTCAAATTCTCTCACAGTATCCACCACTTTTTTATAAATGTGTTGTCTTTAAATGTTCTACCATTTCCTGTCCTATGGGAGGACGTGCAATTTCCACTCGTGTTAAAACAGGTCATGTACTTCCTTGGTGAAGTCATGCCTAAAGGCTTGTTATGAATTCTGAAGACTTGTTGAATGCAGAAAATGCATTTCTGAAGTTCCTCTGTAGCACTGGCTACATCCCTCTTATACCTGTCTCTCATTCTGTGTTGCCTTCCTCCCTTCCCTTTACTCCATCTCATGCTCCAAATCTTTGTTGGTGTTCTCTGGCTATTTAAAGCACTTCTGTCTTGCTGATACCTGACTTCTTTAGCCCTTCAGTTAAACCTAATCTTCAGTGTGATTCCTGTGCTTTTCTGTTTATATAACATCAACTACTTCCATGGCCACCAGATAGATTGTTGACCTGCACTGCCAACTACTTCCTAGAAACTGTTACTCCTCTGACAGGAAATGTATGAAAACATGCACAAATTAACTGGAACAAAGCATAAATGAGCAGCAAAAGGCTAGTGAGAGAACAGAAGATGAGAATTTTGCACCAGTTTGTGACTTGAATGCAGCCACGTAGAACTGGGGAGAGCAATGTGAGATGGGCTCTTACTTACTTCTCACTCTCATGGTTTGATAAGACCCTTTTGTATTAGCAGCCCCTGAGGTCCAGCTGGCACAGGCACACTATTGTTATGTCAGAGCAAGACTGTTCTTGAAGGAGAGAAGGATGTATGGGAAGAGGCACAGCCATTATACCCACACCCAGCAACTGGCCATATCAGAGAGCGGTTTCTGTGCCCTAGTAACCAGTCACTGCTGCTCAAACAAGAGAATAGGCACTGTGAAACCCTGGCACCCAGAGTCTCGTGTGAAACCACTGAGATAGTCAAAGGTCCATTTCTGCATAATATTTCACTTAGAACAGGGAGTTAAATGTGCACCTTGCTTTTCTTTCCTCTGCTAAGAGAAGCAACCTCCTTTAGATGGGTGCTTGCCAGCTTTGTCGTGGGTAATGCAGTAAAAACCTTCTGCATTGGATTATAAATGTCTCATAGGCAAGCATGGAAGGCTTCCAACATCCTATTTTCATGAATCATTACTTTCGTGCCACATAGGCCTATCATATATATACCATCTATATGTTACGGTATACCTTACATAGACATGCTAGACCATATAGATATAATGCAATGTACATATATCACATTTTTGTCTTATTCCACTCTTCATGAAAGCTCTTACTTAATCCAGAAAACAAAACAAAATTTAGTTTGCTGAACAGTAAAAGTATACTTTACCTAGCTGGGGAAAGACCTCTTATGCTTGCTTACATGTTCTCTATTTCTCCCATGTTGTCCTATATATATGCATTTATATGTACATATGTTTGTGTGTATATGTACATATAAACACACATATATCTTGAATAAGGTAACCCATTTCAGTATTGAGATGTAATTTGTATCAGTTTTCACTCTTACAAGAAATGTGTGTTAATCTTCACTGTGGTTGTAAAACACTAGCCCTCACAGCAATTTCCAATATTCATTAATTATTCCTGATCTGTTCAAACAGATTGTTCATGCAACAGTACAGCCAAAGTCTTATTTCTGTGGGTTTGCTATTTGAAGGTCTCCAGTTTCTTGTAGCATGCTAGTCTTATAAAACAATAAAATATTTCTTAGAGTAATATTTATAAATGCTGAAAGGGAATCAAGAGAACAATAACTTCACAATTCACTTTTGAGTCTTTCAGTTCTTCCCAAGCCTGAATTCTACTCTCAGTCACACCAGTTTATTCTTCCCTGTGATAATTTCAGCTAAGATCATAACATATATAGACTTAATCGGTACTGGAACCACTAGAAAGAAATATTCTACTTAAACATCTATGTCTATCCTTCAGAAGAAAGATGGAACTTTCATAATTTGTAGAAAATAAATTCTTGATATTCTGAGGTGAGTAGGGGTTTCATTGTCATAGTCTCCTTTAGAGATGACTATTCCCAGAACTTTGTATAAAGTAATGAGCACTTGATACAAAGCTCACTGAACTCTGTTGAGTATCTTTCCATTTACTTATTTGGTTGGACCAGACTTGTGGATTAAGACTGCAGTGCATTTTTAAAAACTGGAAACTGATTGTACACACTGACAATCTGATATTGGATTAGATTTTATTTTAAAGAGCCAAAATAATTTAATTGCATCTGCGTGCCTCTGCCAATTTTTATGTTTTTATTGCTATATATTTGTTATTGTTCCTGTCACTGGCTGTAAGACCTACACTGGCAGAAGAAAATGACCAATAAATAGAGTTCCCTAGGGAGAGAACAAAACTGATTATATGACAAACTGTTCTCTAATGCAAAATATTCCTGATACATAGTTTTCTGAATTCAGCAGCAATATTTTTATTGCTTTCACTAGTATGTGAATCTCACTAACTTAAAAAAAAGCAGAAAGTTAAAAAAAAAATTACTGATATTTCTGGTTATTTCATTTACTAAGATTTTACTCATTACTTCTACCAGCAATGGATGACAAACTTTGTTCCCCAAAAGAAAAAAAATGAACAAAAAAGAGGTCACAAGCTCAAATGCCACCATCCGCCTTCATTAAACATATTTTCATTGATGCCAGTGGGAGCTTTTGGAATGATAACGTTTCCATAGATAGACACATTATATTAGCATAATCAGGACATCTTTGTTGAAGAGAACATCTTATTTGAAAGGAGCAGCATAATTGCCACATCTTCTTATTTCTCATTTTTGTTGTAAAGTTTTAATAAGACACTTCCCTGAAATCATCAGTTCATATTGCTTAGAAGAACAAGCTGCTAGTGAACAAGTATTAGCTTTTACTGAGTTTTGAGGTGTCAATGCAAATGCCAATGCCATTAGCAAAAAAAGCCTCACTGCAACTGTGGCATCTATAATTTACACACAGTCAGATCTTATTTGAAATAATTGTCTTGTCACTTTTAAGGTTTATATTGTCATTATAATAATGAAAAAGGAAATGCTGGATAAGCTTTACTATTAGTTTTCTTTAAATTTGAAAATAACAGAAATCTGACAGCATATATTAGGAAGAAAAAAAAGTAAACTATGAATAATATATCACCTCAGTGAAATGGTCAGATTATAATCTCCTCTTAGTGAATCACTTTTTATGAGTTCTGCTTTTTAATCACTCACTGAAGGTTAGGGCTGACAACATGATTGATCATGCCAGTCAGAAAAGCTTCAAACTATATCCCAGCATATCAGACTTAATGTATGTGCACAGACATTCAGACCTTTAAAACCAAATCAAAGAAACAAAAAGCCATCGTTCAGCTGCCATAAGTAATTCAGATGTAAGATAAACCATCCTCTTCGTCATGGCCAGATTTCACATATTCAGCTTCTAGGTTCAATCAATTGTCTTGTTAAGCACAGGATCGGGTTAAATGGTCCTATGTCTTTCCCCATTGCTTAGTGATTAGTTACACTTGCTTGCTTTACTCTGCCTCTTGTTCAGCTCTATGTGATTAACAAAGGACTTTCAAGACCATATCTCCAGTATTTTGGCCAGAGAAGCCCAGTTGTTTAAAGCAGATTGTGCAACACTAATTCTCCTTCAAGATAAGAAGATGACAAGTTTACCAACCTAAGAAGTGTATTACTAACAAGGTTTGAATTTGACTTCTAAAGTGGCATCTCCTGTTGCTTGGATCCTAAACATTTTTTTTTTCCTAATCAACATTGCTTCAGCCCAAAAGTGTTAACAGTACATGTTCTGCTTGTTTGTTTGTTTGTTTGGGGTTTTTTTTAACATTTTTGGGCCTGCTGTTACTAGTTTGGGACCATGCTGTGCAAATGGAGAACTCCATATTTCATATTTTCCTTCCTCCTGAGGCTTGGAGTATGCTGTCGAAGGTGACAACCTTACATGATACTTCTTTCTAGCACTCTGTGTGATTCACAGCCAGGCTCAGGCATCAAAATAGCATTTTCCTGGACAGGCGAAGCTCTTTGGATTTATTTTCTTTATCCTATTTGTTTCTTCAGACTTCTGTGAGTCCCCAATAACTGACACTTACTCTAACTGTCAAGCAATCTCATTTTTCTCTCGTACAGTGGCAAAACACTCACAACTGACAATCTTTACAGCTCCTTGGTGCTGTTCTGCTTTTTAACACTGAGAACTGTAGATCACATCCTGATTCTGCTGTTCTCTTTGGCATATGTTTTATTACTTTCAGCAGCAGCTGGGTTTTATTACATTTCCTAACAATTACTTGGTTTGAGGATGCTGAGGTTGTTTATATTTCTATACCTGAATGGAATAGATTCACACTATCTTAAAAGTGGGGGTTTTTGTCAGTGCTAAACTGGCATGTGTATTACCACACTTGCTAGAAGAGCTTCTACATATACACTTCTACACATTTCTTTTCACATGTATCTTCATTTTAAAAATTGTTCCAAATAAGTGATTTGAATAGTTTAACATAAGTAAACAATATTTTTTACTTGCTTAAATATGATTTGTTCACCTTGTTCCAGTGTTGCCATGTAAATGTGTTGGCTTTTTTCATTCATAATATTATTTGCCTTATCTGTATGTTAGCAAGCTTCAGAGCTTCACCATTAGGTTTTCAATCTCTAAATTTCATTTTTCTATAACATTTCAGGAATCACCACTCACATGACTCCTATTAAATTTTAGTGTACTACTCAAAGATTTTCTTCTAAACCTGATTAATAAGCTTCCAAAAATTCGGGTTATACTAGTCTGCCAGTGCTAACAGCTTAAACTGTTTTTCTTGCAGGTCTCATCCAAGAGCATCAGTTTCCACTTCACATATGAGAACAGAAAACGTTTTGGTTTAGTGAGGCTGTTTATAGAGACTTGTAGCTCTGCAATTTACTTCACTAATGTTTCTTTCTTACTGTCTAGGAAATGCATGCACTACAACCTAGTGTCTCTCCAGACCATATTCCATTCAAAGTCAGGCACCTGGAACCCAAAGCATCATCTCTCTATTTGGTCAGGTACATAGATGCAAGGTCCACCATGAAAACAGTGGCAAGTGATTTAGAGCTTCTAACAGGAAGCAACATCTCCCCTTTGTAAATGCATAGCTGTCTTGGTCCTGCTTGGGCTTTTGGCCTATATGTGACCTTGTATCTCACCACCCCAACCTCATGCATCTCTTAGTGGCTGCCCAGCTTCACCTGGGGTTGACACCATTGCCATGAGTGAGCCTAGCCACCACCTCACGCCAGCCACCATGGCTGGACCTGCCTGGGTCTCCTCATTGACCATGATCTGCCCCCATGGCCATCCTCACCCCATCTCTCTTCTGTGTACTGCACATCCCCCTCCTACTGCTCCCCAATAGCTCTGCTTGAGACACACGTCACCACTTACAGGCAGATCAGGTTTAACGACACTGCAATAATATTTCAAAACTCGATACTTGTTAATAAATCCTTTGAGTTTCTTAAGCTTTTTGGTAAGTCTTGGATGCTATAACCTGTAAAGATAGTTTCTTTGCCCAATAGCATGCCTAGGTGAGGCTGGAGAATTAAGCATCATTTTGCCTAACTAACTTACAACTTCATTTTATTTCTCCTGGTGCACATATGGAGGGTAGGCTTACTATTTGCTCAGTCTAAATGTACCTCAACTTCCACTGAACCAGATTCAAATTAATGCTTATCTATCTGTAGTTTCGATGCTCTTTCCCCAGCTGCCCAGAGTTTCTGATTGCAAGCACTGCTAGCTGCCCTTACCTAGCATTAGAACAACATCTTTTTAAATTTGTTGTGACATTTACTGTCAAATTCTGCTTTTTAAAATCTTTTTTCCCTGCAAAACCTCTTAAGGAACAAGCACTACACAGTGCTACCTTGCTGAGAAGGTTACCCACCAAAGAGAGCACTACCTGAGCACAAATATGCACAAATGTGCCTTGTCAAACTCTGCTGACACATCCAGTACAGAAAAACAATTCTCATTATCTCCAAAATTTCACCCTTAACAGAAAGTGAGAAAAAAACATCATGCTTTTCATTTCCTTTATATTCATAAATAGAGATTCTTTGCTTATCAACTGCTGTAGTCAATGATATCCCTGCAATCTTTCAAATCCCAGTGCAATAAGCTTATCCATTTCCTCCTATTGACTTTGTTCTTCAGTGAAGACTTTTGGGATGGGGAGGTTCCTCCAGCTCTTTATGCACTGGGTGGGTTGGCACACTCATTTGGTCAACTGCTCTCTTCCTCATTTCAGTTCTTGCTCTGATTTCTGATTGAAGTCAGCTTCTACATGAAGTGCAGAACCCCAGTATTCCTGAACTCCAGATTCAAAGCAGTCTTACTCAACAGGAACTGACTTCAAATTATTACAAAAAACATACTCTACAAACAGTCACTGTCAAATATAAGGCTCCAGGTCTGTGTAGAGATTGAAGTTTTGCCTAAGCTTCCTCCTGCTGTCTCCTGCACTTCCAGAAAGTTTCAGATCTTCACACATTTTCAGCATTTTATCTTTTGTGCTGTAAGGTAATCAGTAATGGCTCTGTTGTAAGTGTGAGCAAGAAAACAGCTGTTCTCTGTCCCATTCCAGCTTGCTGAGGAGAGCACCAATGTCACACCCAGACTGGCAGTTTGAAGCTCAGACTTAGAAATCTCGAGTTCATACTCTCTGATTGATCTCATTGCTCATATATTGAGCTCAAACTTGGCTTGAATCAGGAACTGGAAAACAAGGAAAGGACTTGCATCTTGCTTCTGCATACAGTTTAGATTGGATCAGCTTACACTAAATGAAATTGCAAGCAGCCCACGTTCTGGCACAGTTTAATTAAGGAACTAAAGGTGTAAAAATCCAACTCAGACTCTGACTGAGAAACACTGGCCTTTTAGGCATAATTCCCAATAACAAACTGTGCATTCTAGAGTACAGGAACATGTGGATTTAAAGATGTCTGCTGAGTTCTTACTGTTATTAGCAGGAGAGCCTGTTTTCACAGGTGTAAGTTGCCATAAATTATAATGATGGCACTAAATTATTGTACTGAATATGTCATTAGTTCAAGGTTACATAAGCACAAAGGAAGTTGACTGTAAAATATAACAATAGAATCCAGGTCAATTGAATCAGGCCCATAAATAATCTTGCCATAAATTTTACTTTATACAAGTTTTATTAACTTTTTATCCACAAATTCCTTCCTTAATATCTGAAAATTTTTCATCTTGTCCTAGTATGATAATACTACCACCATCTGTGTCTGTGTACACATATTTATACATGTGTGTGTGCATATATACGTATCTGTATGTGCCAGAACAACACTAAGAAAGATTAAGTGCTAAATTGGACTTACCCCTCTAAGATGAATCTAGGTTTGAATTTCTTTTTCTTTTCTAGCTTGCTGAAAAAGCTTCTAGCTCCATGTTTGGAAACTTATTTTTATGTTTTTTTATTGTCCTCTCTCTCTACCTGGAGAATTCCCTGCTCCCTATAGGGGGGTTGGACTAGATGACCTCTGAGGTCCCTTCCAACCCAGATGACTCTATGAATCTATGAATTCTGTAAGATGGCAGCAGTAAGATTCACCAAGACATGACTTAGCCCACCCTTCTGCCTAAAGGTAGGACTAGCAGTGTTTTTTTAATTTTTCATCGGTTTTTACCTAACCTGCACTTTTAAAACCACTAGCAACACTGGCTGAACAAACTTCCTTAACCAATCATTCATAATCCCCCTACTTGCTGTTTGAAATTTTCTTTCCCTTATATCTAACCTGAGTCTTTTTTCGAAGTGCAGGAGCATGACTTATCCTACAGACACGGACATCAGAACATTCCTTCCTCATTGTAAAAGCTTTTTATTACCTGGTATCATGCTCCTTCACAAAATCTGCTAGATGACATTAAATAACTTTAAGTGTCTCCACAGGTTTTCTGGAATCTTTCATTGCTTTCCCTTCCAGACACTCTTTAGCTGGTATATACTTTTTGAAATGCAACACAACTAAATGCAGGTATAGAAGAACTATAAAAGAACAGAAGAACTAAACAATCTTTAATCTTCTATCAACAATGGTAGTATGTCATTCTTCTGTTACACTCTGCGTTTATGCTTATGTAGCTACACAATTTGTATTTTTACATCAGGACTGAATTATTAATAAACCCTACAGATAGGTAAATACAGAATTTCTAGCAGGACTTTGAATCATATAAAACTTTAGAGTTAGATCAAGTAAGAATGTCGCAATGATATTATTTGACTAACCAAGCATAAACTGAAATTCAGATTACAGGACAATTTTAGTGGCTTATTTAGTTGCACTGATTCTAATAAATACAATTCTAATGTTGTGTTTATCTGTTTTGTTTTTATTAATACCTAAGCATATAATATATGCAATAATCATTCATCAGCCCACCTATTTCATGTCTATACTACTTACTATAGCAAAGTGGGAAGCTCATCTACTTAATTGAAAACCTCTATGAATATTGAATTTAGTGAATATATAGTCAAAAGTAAAAATAAAAAAATAATTAAAAAAAAGAGATAGAGATTAAAGTATATTCTGGAAATAATTTATCTGTAGTCTTTATGAGCTAAGTATTCAACTGCTTTCCTAAACTTTCACAATAGAAAATTGGTGATTCTCATGACTTTTTCTCTTCCGGAAACTCTTCCTCCTTCTTACTCAATACCAAATGCTGAAACAGATATATTCAGGACAGTTTTCTCTGAGATTGTGTTTGTAAAATTGATTTGTAAAACCTCAAATACTTATTCATTTAAAGATGGCAGAGATTAGTGAATATAGAAATTCTACCTTGAAAAACCCTTCCTGTCCAATGAAACACAGCTATAAAAAAATAAAATGTGGAGTTGTCTTTAACACAGTGAATGAAAGCAAGTTGGAGGCACAAGGCAGTTCTAATCGGAAAGAGAGGAGAAACACTAGTGTAGCCAGCAACAACTGATCATATAATAACAGATAAACTGTGGATAAGAGAGTAGCTCAAACAGAGTCCAAGAAAAGAATTGTTAAATTCATTGAGGCCCTCTCCTGTTTATTACAAAAGCATGGCTTGCTGGCTGTTGTGGGAGAGAAATGAGGACATATATCTCTTTTTGTCTGTGGCGCTAAAACAAAGGAGCTAAAGACCTCATATAGAGGAATGTGAATTTTCTTTGGTTACATCTTCACAGCGCACAAATCAGAAACAACGATGACCTTAGGGAGCCAGCAGTGTTCCCTTTGTAGTATCTGTATTGGGTATTTGGAATATATTGAAAAATAAAGTGATAAGATTACTTCCAATTAAAGAAAACACATTGATTTTTAAAAAATATGAGTAAAATTAAAGAAGAATTTAAGAAAATTACTTTTTGGCAAAAAAGGCACATTAATGTTGCTCACATCATTATTTATAGAGAAAGAAGGTTATTTTGCCTAAGGTGACAAATTACCCTTCCATGGCAGAAGAAAAAAAATAGTTTACAAGTTCAAGCTGTAAAGTAATTAAACAAGATCTGACTGTACTAAGAAATGCACATCATATTAGAAAAGTCAATTTCTTAAATTAAATGGCAAATCATCAAGTGGATGAAGGACTGACCTTGGATCGGGGTGGTGCTCGGATGTACCATTTACAGTCTACTGCTTCAGTTTCAGAAGCTTTTCCTTCTTTGACAATTTGCACAGACTCCACAATTCCTTCAGGTCCTCCCATCTCAAACTCACAAACTGAATAACAAAATACCAGAAAAAATGAAACCTGAACAGCAAACAAAAATATTTTCTACAGCAGAGTGCAAAGGCCTCCAAGTTAAAAAGATCCAAAAACTAACATACCAACCTGGCAATGGTTTCAAAGCACCAAGGTCCTTAAAATCTGGATCTTAAAAATTAAGAAAGAGAAAATTAGTTTTGTTCAATATCTTGGCTATAATATGTGCTAAAATTTGACAATGCACTTCAGTGATATATATATATATTTCCTGGAAATGAGAAATGTTTCAAAACTATTACAACATGCCAATTATTGATGCAGAAATTACTATTATACCACGTTTAGATTTTTTTTTTGTTATGAAATCCTACCTTTTCTCTGTCTCTCTCTTTCAGAACAGTGAGTTCAAAAATATTTCTGCATACAATAGCAAGCAAAAATATCACCCAGCTAACCACATGATGTTTTAATACATCACTCTAATGAAAGAGGATATATTTATACATGCATTCAAAATCCTATTGACTATTTCGCATTTTGCAGTATAGCACTCAACTTAACTAGAGAAATCTAAACTTCCTTCTGTGTTTATGAATACTCTGTCATCCTTACTGACAAAGAGGAGACACTTTCTTTGTCAGAAACATCCTTTTGTTCTTCCTGGAATAAATATCATAAGGATTTACTGTGTAATTCATTGTGCTAACAAGGTAACAAGTTTAATGCATGTGCTATTTTCTGTTGGATCAACATGTTTATATTTACTCTCTGAGATGCTTTGTATCATGATTTTACAGCCAGGTATAACACATAAATGAAATGTGTTTTTCCTTAGACCTATGGTTCAATAGGCAGCTATCCACAGACAAATCACCATTTCACAAAATTTAGCCCAGTTTGAAGACACTGTCCAAAACCAGAAATGTGAAAGAGGCTAAAGTATTTCTAGAGATGATGATTTCTTGGGTTTGTCTGGTAGATTTTTACTACTTTTACTGCTATTCTACCTAAAAGCAATGCTTTGGACTGTTTTTCCTCATTTTCAGGACAAAAAAAATAAATCAAACCACATCAAACAACCAAAAACAAGAGATAAAAAAAAAATAAAAGAAAGGAATCCTATAGTCTTTACTTTTTTTCTGGAAAGATCATAAAATCATAGAGCAGTAGTTTGAAAGAGACCACATGTATTATCCAGTCCAATTTTTCTTGGCTAAAGCACAGTCTAGACAAGATGTCTCAGCACCATGTTCAGTTGCATCTTAAGAGTGTTCGGTATTGGGGAATCCACCATATTTTCCCTGGGGAAAGTATTCCAATGGCTGATTGTTCTCATTGTGAAAAATATTCCTAGTGTCCAATCTCACCAAAAGTAACTTGTCCACATTATCCTTTTTGGTTTACATGTGACTCCTTGTAAAAAGGGAGTCTTCATCTTCTCTGCAGCAACCCATTAAATACAGGAACATGGTGATAAGATCTCCCGTAAACCTTCTTTTCTCAAGGCTGAACAAACACAGTTCTCTCAGCCTTTCCTCATGTGGCAGCTTCCCTGTCCTTTGATCATCTTGGTGGGCTTTCTCTGGACCCCCACTAACCTGTCCACAGCCTTTATATTGTGGCAGCCAAAACTAAATACAGTATTCCAGGTATGGCCTGATAAGTACTGAGTGAGATAATGACTTTATGTCTGTTGGTGATGCCCTTGTTGATGCAATCCAGCATCCTGTTGGCTTTCTCTGCCACAGCAGCACACTGTTCACTCACATTGAGCTTGTTGTTCACCACAACACTCAGGTCCGTTTCCACAGATCTCCTCTTCAGCCAGGTAGACCCTAGCTTATGCTGTACTCCTGGATTATGCTTTCACAGGTGCAAGACTTTACACTCATCCTTGATGAAGAAATTTTCTGAGGTTCTGGTTAACCCACTCTTCCACTCTATCCAGGTCTTCCTGCAGCATGGGTCTTGCTTCCAAAGCATCCATTTCCTCACTCTGTTTGGTATCATCAGCAAAACTCATCATGGTGCACTTGATCCCCACATTCAGATCACTTATGAAGGTATTAAACAGATTTGCATCCAATATCGATCCCGGAGGGACCTCATTTGTGACAGGTTGCCAGTTTGAAAAGGAGCTATTTACAAGCGCCCTTTGTCAGCCAGTTCCCCACCCACTGTGCAGACCACAACACATCAGTTTCTCAAGAAGGAAGCTGTGGGAAACCATGTTGAAAGCCTTGGAAAAATCCAGGTAAACAATGTTCAATGCTAACCTCACATTCACCAAGCACTTTACTTTTCGGTGGAAGGCGATCAGTTTTATCAATGATTGGCCCTTGGTGAATCTGTGCTGTCTATTCCCAATTACATGCTTAATTTGACTTGTGATAGTCCCTAGTGTGATTTGCCCCATGACTTTCCCAGGGTCTGAAGTAAGACTGATAGGTCTAAAATTTTCTGGATCCTCTTTTAAGCCCATTCTTGTAGATGGGAGTAGCATTAGCCTTCTTCCAGTCTTCTGGGACATGTCATGGTCTCCACAACTTCTCAGAGATTACGAAGAGTGGCCTTACAATGACATCAGTCAGCTTTCTTAACACCCTTGAGTGGATCACATCTGGGCCCATAGATTTGTAGGTGTCAGGTTGCTGTAGTAGTTCACATATCAACTATTCCTGGTGGATGCCTGTTTGCATCAACCTGAATTTTTTTGTTCCCAAGGTCTGGGAACCAAATGGCACTGGTAAAGACAGAGGTAAAGAAATGTGTTAACTTCTGCCTTTTCAGCACTGATTGTGACTAATTCTCCTGTTTAACAGTGGCCACTGTTTTCCTTCTGTTTCTGCTTGCTGTTCACATACCTGAAGAACCTTTTATTGTAGGTTTGCTTGTTGGGGTTTTTTTAACTGCATCTCTGCGTGCCCTCGCAATGCTTTTGTAGTTCTCGAGGTCTATTCATCCATTTTTCAATCTCTAGTATGCTCCTCTTTTCCTTTGGAGCAAACTCAGCAGCTCACAGTTAAGCCAAGGAGGTCTCTTGCTCCACTTACTTCTCTTCCCTTTAAAGGGATGAACTGATTTTGTTCTTCCAGGAGAGCGCTCTTGGAAAAACACCCACAATTGGCTAGCTCCTTTATCCTCTATGGAAGCTTCCATGGAATCTCTCACAGATGAGCTCTGAGTGAGCTCTTCTAAAATCTAAAACCTTTGGTTTGGTACCAACCTTCAGTGTGCTCAGTAGGATTCCAAACTCCACAATATTGTGATCACTGCAGCCACTAACTGAGATATTACAAAGCAGGTTTTATGGGTTTGTAAGCAGCAAGTTCAGCAGTGCCTTATTCCTGGTTAGCACTTCTGATGTTTGTATGAGGAAACAATCCTCTATGCATTCCAGAAACTTGATGGTTGACATGTGAGCTGCTGTATTCTTCCAATAAATATCTAGGTACTTGAAATCACCCATAAGAACCAGGTTTGGTTGACCTGAAACTTGCGTAAGTGACCCAAATATTTCTACATCAACCTTATCATCTTGGTTTAGAGGTCAGTACCAGATGTCTATTGTAATATCTCTTGGGTACACTCCCTCTGATTTTGACCCAGAGGCATTCAATTTGACTTCCACAATTGCTATAGCTGACTTGTATACATTCATGGTTCTTAACACGAACTGTAACCCCTCCTCCTATTTCTTACCTATCTTTATAAAACAGCCTATGGCCATCCATCATGATGCTCTGGTTGTATGAGTTGTCCCACTGTGTTTCAGTTATTCCTAGGATTTCATCATTTTCTGACTGGATGTGAAGCTCCAGTTCCTCGTGTTTTTTCCCCAGCCTATGCACATAGATTTACATATATTCGAGTTGGTTGGCTTTCTGGTTCACATCTTGGATTGGCCTGGCTTTTTTCCCAGTTGGCTGTGGTGGCATAAGCATTACCTCTTTGGACCCTGTCCCTTGAGTCCTCCAGCTGAGAGGATCTGGTCTTCTGAAATCAGTGATAAACATATATATACAAACAGTCTGCATTAAGATTCACCTGACCATATAGATAGTGCCTAGGCTTCAAAAGGATTGCCCAAGAAGAAAACCAAAGTGGCATTTGAGCCATGTAGTCTACTCAGGGAAATGATCTTATTGTTCCAGGATTGGGCCAGTGTAGACAAAGCTATAAATAAAACCATGAATAGAAAATCTGGAGTAGAAAATGTCTGAAATAATAATAATAATAAAAAACAAAAAAAGAAAAACAAAGGCAAAGGCAAAAAAAACAAAGGAAAAAAACCAACCAAACAACTAACCAAAACCCCCCCAAAATAAAACACACCACCATGAAAACCTTTGTTCCCCTCTAGCCTTAGTCAAGTCAGGACAGTAAGAATCATAATGGAGTAATATCCTGAGAAATTCTAGTGCTCTATAAGCAAGATCAGCCATTTTAACCTGAACAGTCAAAATGTGTTGACTCCAATAAACTGGACTTGTAAAACTGCTTTTTTAAAATGTCCCTCTATAAACAGGCTGCTGTTGTTCTTTCCAGTTATCTTTTACAGTTGCACAATATAAATCATGAGCTCAAGAGAATGCAACTGTATCTGAGTAGTCAATTAGCATTAATTGTTAAGCAGTTTTATAGATCAATAAATAAATATAACCAAAACCCCTAAATGTAATTGTTTCAGTTAATGTACTCAGATGTTGATATCTAGTGCTGAAAGCAAAATAATCAAAGGAAACGTACTTTGACTACTGGTTCAAATTAAAATACAAACTGTTCCTAGTGTAACGATTACATTTGTTCCTTTTGCTGCTTTTGTAAGGATCACCCTGATTTACTGAAAGCACTCCACAACGTTAACAAAGTACAGAGGAGGAAAGGAGAAAAAAAATTTCCTGACAGTATTTCCCCCATATAGAGAAGTTTTCATATAAAGGAGTGTTACTAGCAAGAATCCAGGTTGAAGTGTAATCTACACCATGCAATTTAACCCACAAAAGCAACTTTGAAAGTACATTCTCATTCATTAACAATAGAGTAACATTGGTAACACTGCAAGTTGAAGTGTACAATCTGTACAATCTGGAAGTGAAATAAAATCTACAACACCTGAGGTGACACCCTTCATTAAACATTAATAGTATACCAATATTGTTATAATAAAAACAACCATCTGTAAATAAGTTATTATCAAAGATGATGAAAATTCAACTATGTTTAAGCATGTTTACTCAGCAAATGTTTGTAAGTAGTCTACCATTAAACAGATTATACTTCAGTAGCTCTTCTGTATGTAATTCAATCAAATTGTTATATTCATTCTGGCTGAGTCAGAACCCTTTTAATGATATCTAAACACTGACTAGCTAGATCTTCTGACAGATATTCCTGATGAAAAGTAGGTTCCCATGGGAAAACTTCCCAAGACAGGAAAATCTTGCTGTGAAAAATGAAATTGATCACCTAAAATGAGAGAGAAAAATAGAAAGCAACAGACCTAAAAGGGAATACAATACACATATTTTCTTTTAACTCCTTAATGGGGAAAATCAGTATATAAGCAGAAAATTAGGAACTTTCATAAAGAAATGTGAAATGTGTAAATATTATATAAATTGAATACCTTGTATCTAAAAGAAGTTCTGTGGCTGTTTCCTCAGAAAATTACTGTCTCTTTTAAAACTAACAAAACCCAAGAAAATAAAGACTGTCTAAGTATTTCCTTTGGTGATGTATTACAATCAATTCCACAAATAACAGATTCCTGCAATTTTTTAGTTACCATATGCTTTTCTGTAAAGTCTCTGTGAAGCATAGAATTACATTTGAAATTTCTTATGAGATCCAAAAATCTGTGCTAGATTATTTAGACTTACTGGCAAATTAGGAGAAAGACAAATCTTTGAGCAGTCTTAAGAGAAAAAGGTAGTAATTTGAAATTTCCTTAACCAATTAAAAATGCAGTGGGTGAGTAAACAGTGAGGTGGACTAATTTCAAATAGATACACTAGGTCATCATGGGAGCCTTTAAAGGTTTGTTTAAAAGGTTGTTTAAAATTGTATTATTTGAGCAATTTCTGTTAAAAGCCACATAGTATCTGACAGAAACAAGGAAAATGCATAAAGTTCAAACTAATTACTAGCAGCAAGATAATCCATTGATAAGTATTATTATAAATCTATTTTAAAAGATCAAATTTAATAAAAAAAAATCCAGTCATCAAAATTGTTCAAATTGTCTTCAAAACCAGATTCTACAAGAATTTTACAAGCATTTTTAAGTCATACAGTAAAAAAATAGTATTTTCTTTCTTACAGATACACAAATTTGTGAGCAAACTTCTAAAGTTTTATTCACCAGTTTCTTTAGCTTTCCAGATAAAGTTCATTTGGACACTTTCTTATATTGTCAACATCAAACCTGTTGATTATACTGATAGGAATAATAAGTATCTCACTCTTGGAAGTCAAGTGATTTAAATCAACAGGTGTTTCAACATCTCTTTTAAAAAATGGAAGACTGAGGTGATATGTTCCTTAACATATCTGGACTACTGTGGCATTGAGGCCTAGTTTTCTGTGTGAAAGAAATTAATTTTAACTTGTCCAGACTGTTTCAGAGAGAGAAAGCCAATATCGGGCACCATTAGGTAGGTTTTGTCTAATGTAGAGGCCTGAAACACTGAGACAGGAAGACTGCCAGGTTAGGGTCTAGCCTCTTAACATGACAGCTAGAATGCACTTAATTACAGATTTTTATTTATTTGTTTTAAATAAGTGAAGTACAGTCTATACAGTGGAATATTCTGAATTACAGTACGGTCAGAAGTTGAGAAGAAGGGAATGTGCGCCACAAAATCCTCATGCAGATGTGAGACCTGATTGTGATTAACTTTTGAGGCATTTTGCTTTTTTCTTCCATATGAAGAAATGAATGAATGATTTGATCAAACTATACACTACAAAGGGTTGATGTTTGAAATATATGAGTTTTTGCTGTTTATGAACACAAAAATCTCATTTTTTAATGGATATACACACAAAGTAGTGTGAGGTATACAAACAAAGGGGGCTTAGCCGTTCTGCTGGGGAGAGTAAAGGAAAAGTAGTAAGTAAAAAACAAACAAACATACAAAAAGCTAAGTGAAACAGATGTGCAAAAATATATAAATTATTGTCTTATTAGCCCAAACCAAAATTTATTCTGATGAATCTTTCATCTCTGTAGTCTTCTTGAACTTGCATACATATGTCCATATCTGTATTAAAGATACAAAAGGATCTTCAGAAAAAGGCTATAGTTTACTATAGCAGACAAGAATTTCCTGAATGAACTCCACTGGAACAGACCACATGATTACAGAGGCTGCATCTAAATTTCTCTTTCCATGCACACAATGGCAGGCTTTTTGATCTTAGCCTGCTTGCCTCCCTTGTTTACTCTGCAGAGAGTTTAGAGTAGGTTATTTCTCCAGTGCAAAATTTGTGTGACTGGGAACCATGTTAGAAGGTAAAAGGACCCATGAGAGCTTAAGTAGCATCCTCAAATGGTGTTTGAAATGTTTTAGTTGTGCACCTAAATCCCAGAGTTTCCTAGAACTCACCTAGTGTAAAAGGAGAGCAAGAATGGGCAACAATGTCACGCTCAGGCTGCTGAGGGGACCTTATTGTAGCCTTCCAGTATCTGAAGGGGGCCTACAAGAAAGCTGGTGAGGGACTTTTTAGGAAGTCAGACAGTGGTAGAACCAGGGGAAATGGTTGCAAGCTAGAGGAGGGTAGATTTAGGTTGGATATTGGGAAGAAGTTCTTCACTGTGAGGGTGGTTAGGCAGTGGAACAGGTTGCCCAGAGAGGTTGTGGAAGCCTCATCCCTGGAAGCTTTTAAGACAAGGCTTCATGGGGGCCTGGGTAACCTGATCTAGTGGATGGTGCCCCTGCCAGGCACCTGCCAGGCAACCCTGCCAGGGTTGGAACTGGATGATCTTTGAGGTCCCTTCCAACTCTGACAAACCTATGATCCTAACCTTGATTATATGTGTTGGACTATTTGGCAGATCATTTTTATTATGTCAAATATTTGTACTAGCAGCTTAGTGCTCTGATTAGGCATCATATTCCCATTATGCAGCACACTGTATGTGAAGAAAAAAAAAAAAAAGAAAAAAATGAAGCTATGATGAATACTTCAGGGGCTGCCTGTACCTTTTTCCCTATAAGTGTAGGGAAAAATGACTCAGACAGTTTAGCCACAACTAGTTACTAGGCATTACTTCTTCAGATTGGATCAATTTATACATGGTTACTGCTTGCTAATTTTGAGTGCTAAATCTGCATGTCCTTCTCAGAGAGGCCATTCATACTGTATCAGTCCATAGAATTTTATCATAGGAGAAATGTTTTCCCCTACTTTTACATCAGAAAACTCAACAGAATGAATAATTCACTCCAATGCTCTCAATTCTTTTGAAGATCTAAGTCTTTTTCAACTATTATATTGAACAGAATACATTACTTGTGTTTCTTCAAATAATACTGAGTAACCTGTACTTGACCTCTGGTTAAGACTCATTTCCAATACAAACAGAAATGTTAACACACTGCTTACACCTACTAACATTCCCCCTCCGCAGCTGATCGTTCCAGCCATGGCATGCATGCTATTGGCATCTTTCTGAAGATAACTGCATCTCACATGAGAAACTCTACTATCTCTTCTAGTTTCCATGCGTGAATAGTTCACTCTCCACTTTAATAAAAACTTCCTTGCACTGTCTCCAAATATTTTTCTCTTACAGCTTAGAAAATCAGCAGGTGAATTTTGCTAGAGTGAATAACGATGTCAGATATCCCTGGAAGGAAAAAATTGTGTTTGTAGAACAACTAATTGCTTAATCCTCTGTCATATCAAAGAGAGATTAATTGGAAACAATACTCCAGAAAATATGATTCTTATGTGGAAACAAGTGAAATACCTACAGACAAAAAGCTATTAATTAGTTTACTGTGCAACTGCTACCTTTTTGAAAGTTATTGGATGAATTATGTTGTTGTGCATTTCTATAACACAGACTTTGTACATCTCAAAAGCAAATCACAGAATCACAGAATATTAGGAGTTGGAAGGGACCTCGAAAGATCATCTAGTCCAACCCCCCTGCCACAGCAGGTTTCCCTAGACGAGGGCACACAGAAGTGTGTCCAGATGGGTTTTGAATATCTCCAGAGAAGGAGACTCCACAACCTCTCTGGGCAGTCTGTGCCACTGCTCTGGCACCTGAACTGGGAAAAAAATCCTATGTGTATTCACATGGAATCTCCTATGCTTCAGCTTACAGCCATTGCCTCTTGTCCTGTCACTGGGCTTCACTAAGAAGAGCCTGACCCCATCCTCCTGACACACACCCTTCACATATTTAAAAGCATAGATGAGATCATGCCTTAGCCTCCTCTTCTCCAAGGTAAAGAGACCCAGCTCCCTCAGTCTTTCCTCATAACAAAGATGTGCCACCTCCTTCATCATCTTGGTGGCTCTGTGCTGGACTCTTTCCAGCAGTTCCCTATCCTCCTTCAGCTGAAGGCCCCAGAACTGGGCACAATATTCCAGATGAGGCCTCACCAGGGTAGAGTAAAGAGGAAGAAGAACCTGTCTTGACCTACTAGCCACACCCCTTCTAATACACCCCAGAACCCCACTGGCCCTCCTGGCCACCAGAGCACACTGCTGCCTCATGGTCATCCTTCCATCCACCAAGACCCACAGATCCCTTTCCCCTTCACTGCTCTCCAACAGGTCAGTCCCCAACCTTATTCATACATGGGATTGGTCTTTCCCAGATGCAAGACTCAACACTTGGCCTTATTGAATCTCATTAAATTTCTCCCTGCCCAACTGTCCAGCCTGTCTAAGTCTCGCTGAATGGCAGCACAACCCTCCAGTGTGTCAGCCACTCCACCCAGTTTAGTGTCATCAGCAAACTTGCTGAGAGCACACTCTGTTCCCTCATCCAGGTTGTTAATGAATAGATTGAAAAGTACTGGTCCCAGTACTGACCCCTGAGGGACTCCACTAGACACAGGCCTCCAACTAGACTCCATCCCATTGACCACAACTCTCTGACTTCTGTCCTTCAACCAGTTCACAATCCACCTCACTACCCAATCAGCCAGACCACACTTCCTCAGTTCAGCTGCAAGGATGCTGTGGGAGACAGTGTCAAACGCTTTACTGAAATCAAGATTAACCACATCCACTGCCCTACCCTCATCTATCCACCTGGTTATACCCTCATAAAAGGCTATCAGGTTGGTCAAACATGACTCCTCTTTGTAAACCCATGCTGACTGCTCCCAATGACCCCCTTATCCTTGATATGCCTAGAGACAGAGTCAAGGATAAAGTGTTCCATAACCTTTCCAGGGATAGAGGTGAGGCTGACTGATCTATAGTTACCCAGCTCCTCCCTCTTGCCCTTTTTGAAGACTGGAGTGACATTTGCCTTCCTCCAATCCCCAGCCACCTCTCCTGTTCTATATCCATACTAGAAGTCTGTTGTTGATCTCTTTCTAAAGGAAAAATTAAAAAAAAAAAAATAAATCTCTAGAACATATCAAAGGGTGAAATTCATTCATTAAATCAAATTGTCTGCTCTAATTGTAATAATATTTTCCCACCACAGACACTATCAGCAAGCATGAAGAACTCTCAAGGCCACATAGCTCAATAAATTGCTGAGGAAGGCATATCAACACCAAGTCCTATAAACCACTGTGGGAAATATAAGTCTTCTGTCCTGCCCGTTTAGCATCCATAGCAGTATAGCTTTCTGCTACTTTTGCTGCCTAGAAATTGTCCTTTCAGGGAGCACTGAACTGTTATATCCAGCAATCTTCTCAAATGTACAAAGTCCTCTCTACAGAATGAGAAGGTAGGTTTTCATCAGTTTTAGTTGCACAGTATACTGTGGAGCTTCCTTGGAGATACTCTTGCATTTTCTTCTGTTTCTTCATCTTTTTAACAGCATATGGTAGCAGTTTTCTCTGAAGAGTTTCATTATAGTCCAGTTGTTACAAGATAAGTCTGTGTTAAACTGTGAATTTCTAATTAAATTACCCACAGACTTGTGACTTTTACATTTTACCAGACAAGATAACATTTGTTTTATAAATAATGTATGTCAGGGAGCAATAATCCTTACACTCTTTCCAGTATTATGAAATTCAATCTCTCCTGAGATTATGGCAGGAAAACATTCTGATAAATTTTTGGTTAAGTAAGGCTTTACAGCTAGGTTTTGGCCTTAGAATTCACCTACTTCAAATTAGATACAAGTTTGTAAGAGTGCCATTCCCTTTTCTTCAAATAGATTGTATTTCTCCAGTTTCATGCAATTAAAAGTGCTAGAGAACAGTTCAAACCACAATTGCTAATACTGACCTAGTGCAGACATCATCTGTAAGAAACAAGACATTAGGTCAGCTGGCACTTCCATTATTTCATGAGGAAAGCCATACAGTATTATTATGCATTTGACTAAAACAAATATAATTCATACCAACCCTATCCTCAAATGGTTTCCACTTAAATTAATGAATAAAGATTGTTGCTCTTCAGTAACAGTACGATGTGTTGCTGTGTAAGCCCACATTAAAAAATCATAAATAACAGGATGATAAATTCTAAATCACAGGTATTATCTTCAAACTTTTAAACTTTTTATTTAAGCAAGATCCATCTAACAGATCCTCAGTCCTTTGTAAGTATCACTGATGCCACCTGTTCTGTGTTCAATAACCAATTCTTAAACTGGTTTGTCATGAACATACTGTGAGATACATGGATAACTGGTGATCGGTAAGGTAGAATTTGAATAAAGTTAGATTCATGTCTATAAAACCCAGTTACAGTTGACTCTTCCTCACCCTAGAAACTCCAGATCCAATTATCCTTAAGCAGTGATTTTATTTCAGTGTATATTAGTAATTTTTTAATTTTATTATCACAACTTGGGAATTTAGATTTAAAAAAATACAGTTTCCATGGAATTTAACAGATTTGCAGTTTTTCTCCTTTATTCAAAACCCAACAATCTGAAGTAACAATGTAATTTCCACTGGATTTACTGAACAGTTTTAATATTGATTCTAACAAAAGCATGTTTAGGTCCACAAACTGAGCTGAGTTTAGCAATTGATTTATTGAGTACTACACTGATTGACTGGCTCAGCCTCAAACAGAGAAAGAAGACTGGTCTATTGCATCACATTTACCATGAAAAACCTATTGTGATTCATTGAATCACACTTTGGAAAGACAGTCCTTATGTCTGCCTTATACAATATCCAATATTGTCATTAACTGGCTGAAGAGACTGGGAAAAGAACAGCAAAGTGGGCACTGATTAGAGATCGTCCAGTACTTCTGTTGATGTAATATTTAGAAGAAAAAGAAGTATCAGGACAATTTTCACTTTCAGCAACAGCGATGGTTAGTCACAGCACACAGGATTTTTAAGTATGGGTCAGCCGCTAATCCAGCAAGCAGGCAATAATTAAATTCCATTTGACCAGATCAAGTTTTTGACTGCCAAACAGCAGGATTTTTCCTAGCTTGGTCTGAAAGACTCATTTAAAGCTTTAATGATAAAAAAAATTAAATATATACTGCATTGATGTGCAATATTCTGGAATACAAACAAAAATATTAATGCTACAAATGATTCTTGTGGAGTTGGCACATATAATTACAGAGATTCTAATTATCCAAAGGTGATTTTTTAAATTACTAAGGTAGCATGCAGTTTATTTTAAAACAAACAAACAAACAAAAAAACCCACAAACAACAAAAACAACCAACCAATGAAGAAAAAAAAACCAACCACCCCAAACTATAAATTTATTTTATGTAATTTCAGTATGGACTTCGTAGTTGAATAACCAGTGAATAACCAACTGTCTAAGCCACATAATGAGATCATAATTAAATAATAAAATATTTTTAATAATTATTTTCTGCATTCTCTTTTAATATTAATTTTCACATGGAGTTGAGAAATGAGCTACAGGGAAAAAAAAAAAAGAAAAAATCAAGAGAAAACAAGAAGTGGTATCATACAATCTTTTATTAACCCACATACTGAAACCAGCAGATTTGATAACATTGTCTCTTGAGCCTCAACTATCAGATAACATCTGGCAAATGATGTTTTTAAGTCCTGTTACACAACAACTTCTGGCTTCTTAGTGTCATCGAGGGGACTAATATGTGACTAGAATAACACATTTCACACTGCCTGCTGCTGTCATGCTAGTACAAATTTTTAATAATGGATGTACCAGAGTCATCAGTTTATTTGAATCTGAATTCTTAGAAAATATTTGGCAATGATATTCTCATCATCTTACTCATGATTCAGGCAGTCTTTCTTAACACAAATTGCAGGATGCTAGATGTAGTCTTTTGACATCAAAGTATTCAGATAAACCTTCTGCATCTCTAATGTGTTATGATCTCTGAAACAGTATTTTTTAAATGTTAATCAAAAGCATTTGTTTACTTATTTTCACATGAATGTATTCCTTTCAATGACATTTTCAATTATTTGGTTGTTCTCATCCTAAATGTTTAAAAAAAAAATAAATTGAAAGTCCATATTAGACTGTGTAGCACAAACTAAAAGATTTTATCTCACTGAAGTTAAATTCTCCTCTACAAATCTGTTTGAGGAAATACTTCATGTCAGACACTGATTTACCTAGTGAACTGCAGACTATTCTGTGACCATATGAGCAATATGCATTTGACATAACTGAGAAGTGTCTTCAGAGCAAGAATAACTTGAGTGCAGTAGTTCTCTCAATTTCAAAAGACATTTGTGTACTTGAATGTTTTGTGGTATTTATTATATCCTGCATTTCTAATAAGAAACAGAAAATGTTTGTCTTGAGAATTGATCTCTAAGGGCAGGAGTAATTTTTTTAGCAATAATGTGATATGATTTGATTATGAATGACTAGCATCTTTTTAGTGAAAGGTTCTCAAATAGATCGTATGCCCATACAATGCACAGCACTCTTAAATCAGACTGGATATATCATGGCAAACCAGAACACAGGACTAAACCCATCCTGCCTGACCATGCATCCAACTACTTTCATATGAATAGCAGTTTCATTCTAAAACCAGAGAAGATTTGATCTTTTCAGCTGAAATCTTTTCTGTATTGTATGAAGTTGTAGATGATGATTTTATGCATCAGATTATACTAGTTAAACAAACAATGGACTGCAGTAAAACCACCACGGGAAAAAACATTTCAGAATTTACAAACACAAGGAAGGAATCCTATAGTCTTCACTCAGTAATTATAAATGCAAGTTTTGAAAGTGGTTTTAAATGTTACCTTATAGTAATAAAAATTGCAGTATTACCTTTTTATTAATATAATGTAATTTCTGGCAAACAATCAAGTCTGGGGTTTCTTTGTTTGGTTTTGTGGGATTTTTTAGCTAAAAGGAAAAGACAGACAGTGCGAATATGGAAAAATATAATTGAAAGATAATGAAGTGCCAGGTCCACAAAGAAAATGAACTTCCTGAATTTGAATATTTCTAAATCCAGTTCTTTTGCTTAAACAATATTTTATTTCAACAGACATTTCACCACATAAATGTCTATGCTTACTCTCAAATGAATTCAGACAATAAATGAACAGAGAATGCAGACTTTTTTAAATGCCTGCAGATTGCTGATCAAATGTATAAGTAAAGAGTAAATGAAATAGTGATAAATAGTGATAAATAGCTGCCAACAACATACTGCATGGAAGACAGACACCATTCTTTGGAAGATCAGCAGCTGAGACAGCTCAGGCTCAAGAACTGAGTTTCTTCATTATTGGAAAAAGCATGTGATAAAGGCAACTATTTCTCTGGTCTGACTTCTGCTAAGTTCCAAAATCAGCTAGAATGAGGAAATGAGATTTTTCAGAAAGACCAAGACACTAAAGATACTCTTGGCTTTTCCTGGGTACCCTTTGTTTGCAGAGATTCTGCCTGGGAGCTTCAATTTCGTTTTCAGAGAGAAGAACACATGATAACAAAAAATCACAAGTCTCTTTTCCTATCAATAAATAATTGTTCCTTTCAAGAAGTTTTCCCTAAGTGCTGCTCCATTTTTATTTTAAAAAGCCTGTTTGGCAATGGATGCTGTGCTACAAGTTTAAGTAGTGGGACTGTAATAAAAATCTACTGGAAACTTTACAATTAAAATTTAAAATCCCAGGAATAGAACCAGTATTTTTTGCAAATAGTTGTAGGACTAGTATCACTTCATTTTACAACTTGCAAATCTGATAAACAAACTGAGCTGGACCAAAAAACTTAACTGAATGAATTCTACTTTAAGCATGGATGAAGAAAAGTTTTACAACTAGAATAGTTTAATTTCAGATGATGCCAAGGTGACTTTCTAGGGACAAGGATTTGTAGAGGAAGTATACCACAGCAAGACAGACAAATCACTAATCATGATGTTCTAACTCTAATAAAACCTCAGTTTACTGTAACAGAGTAGGAAAACAAACAAAAACAAATGAAATTGGGAGTTAGCGAGTAAGTAGAGCCTACTTAAGGCAATAATAATAGGATACTGATCAAATAGACAAAAAATAAATTCATATATATCTACCACATAGTTTGCATAAAAGTATAAAACTAGTTTTTAATCCCTTAAAAGAGTTGAAGAAATATTAGTTCAGTTCTCCAAAATAAACAAATATTTCCTTTTGACTTAGTTCTATAGATGGAAAGGTAGAGGATGGTATTTAAGCATACTTACCTTTAAGTAAATACCTAAGCCTAGAGGTTGCCCAAATTTAGACAGATACTTAAATGTAAGCTTCCTGAAGTCCTTTGCTAAATGAGACTAGATTTAGTGGCTTTCCAGTGTAGCATTTAAGTATAGTAAGCTTAAGCAACTGTTCTTTGGAATTATCCTTGGGCAAATCAGAAAGCAATTTCAGAGATTTTTGATGGATTATAGTGTTAAATTATAGGAACTGTTATTATTATTTTGCCCAAGGGCCTTAGTGAAATGAACAGGTTTTGCAGAGAAAAAGAATAAAGACTTCTAGCAGTTGGACCTGTCACAATAAAAAAAAAGTGTGTAAATTGAAAACATCTACACATTGACCATAAATTGAACAAAAATTGCTTATTAGCTTCCTCAAACAAAAGAAAAACATTTGCTGGGCTTGTGGCATTCTGCAAATAAAGATGATTTCAGAGATTTTTGCAGGAAGGAAAATTATGTGACAGTTTTATTTCAAAACTAGCTAATAAAACACCTACAAGATACACTGTAAATTACATCATTTGACATTATAGAAACAGGCCATAGAAGACTAGCAAATGCTGAAACTTTAAATAGGGATGTCAGCTGCCTATGGCATCCTGTGGTTGGTGGCCGATCTTTTTCACATCCTTACCCTACTGAACAGAATATGCTTATGAGATTTTAAAGAAATATCTCTATATAATGTGAATGAATATTATAAGGAAAAAAGTCTTTAATCTAATAGCATACACAAACACGAAACAACACTCACAATAAGCAGGTGACTCTTGCGTGAACCCATTCTTATCATTATAGAATCATAGAATTGTCAGAGTTGGAAGGGACCTCAAAGATCATCCAGTTCCAACCCCCCTGCCTGGCAGGGACACCATCCACTAGATCAGGTTACCAGGCTCCCATGAAGCCTTGTCTTAAAAGCTTCCAGGGATGAGGCTTCCACAGCCTCTCTGGGCAACCTGTTCCATTGTCTAACCACCCTCACAGTGAAGAACTTCCTCCTAATATCCAACCTAAATCTACCCTCCTCTAGCTTGCAACCATTTCCCCTGGTTCTATCACTGTCTGACCTCCTAAATTATATGTCTCTTCATTACAGATTTTCATATTTTAAACTTTGGATTCTTTGAAGATTAATCTTAAAAAGTTTAACTTCTCACTCAGATTCTCATGATCATTTTTAGGAGAACATACCAGCATTTATTATATATATCACATCATTTAACATTACTAAGATGAGGTCTGTTCATAACTCCTTAGTGAATGTATAAGGTAAAGGTATATATGGTAAAAAGAGCTATTATACTACGTTATTGGAGCTTGGAGCAGGTTATAATTGTACAGAGATAAAGTGAAAGAGAAAAATGGAAAAAACCAGATCAGAATAAGTCAGGATGTTCAGAGGTTTGCTTCAAGTTCTTGATTTTCCACTAGGCTCACATCTAGCAACACATACATTGGCTAGAATGAGCCATACAGATGACATCTACATGTCGTAGAAATCTTTATACTTCTGATCCTCATATGGAAAGGACTATACCTTATAGCATTTCTCCACCCTGTGAATGCTGTATGATATTAAAGATTGCAGACTTTTTGACTTCACATAATAAGAGAGAAAGAGAATACAGATCAAAGGCATAGACACTGTAATGGGCTTGATAAAAAATAATTTGCAAAATAGTTAGGACAAAATTTCTATAAAAGCTGAAGGAGCACACCTTTACTTTTGGACCTGAGCACCAACGAAACTCAAATGTGATATCTGAGATTAAAGACTTATACAGTCTGCATTTCTCAAGAGACAGTAAACAAATCAGTATTGGTCATAGCCATTGATATTACAAAAGGTACATTGAGGTGACAACATACAGCTACCAGAACTACAATCATACAAAACTATATTCAGTAACAAGCACCTCAGTACTGGTAAGTAAAAGGGGCTCTCTGCATTGACCTTTTAGACAAAACATGGACACTAGTCTCAGGAAATGAACCAGTGCTAAACAGTTGGTACACAACAAAGGCTGGGAGAGGATATTTACTGAATTTGACACATTTACTAATTCACTAACCATTGCATTCTGCAAAAAAAATCAATTCTAGAAATAGAAACATAGCTTATTTTTCAAAAGACTACAGTGCACAGAATCAGAGCTACTAATTATTGGTGAGAAATCTTTGTATTAGTTACAGAGGACTGGGACCTTTCTAACAAGGGCTTCTGTGCATTTCTTGAAGAAAACTTAGCTAGAAGCACTATTCAAAGAGTAAAAAACTCACTTAAGGAAAGCTACATATGTCAGTAAAGATCCTTCTTAATGCAGTTAGAATTGAGAAATACTTCATTAAACAACAAAACTAATCATCACAGTTACTTGAACATATGAAAATATTCAATTAACAAATACAAGTAACTGAAAACAAGTGATATAAACATGGACTGGTTTCTAACATAAATGCATCATTTTCTATACAGACAACTAAAGAATCAGACCACTTGCAACTCTGTGGCTAGAATACAAAAATAGTTTCTCTGCTTAAAAGCAGGGCCACAGTCATGTTGATTAGACAAAAATGCTGAGGTGATTGTTAGGATTTATTTGCTATACCAATAATACCTCAGAAAACTGTAGATACAATACATAAAGCTGAAAATTCAATGATAAAAGTATGGATAAGTTAAAAAAATAATTACACTACCCCACCACCCCACCCCCCCCAAATACAGAGTTTCTTCAATATCAGCAGAATCTCCGCAAACATCCAGATCGCCAAGGTCACTAAGGGAAACCGCTACAGACAACAGTGCTACCAGGAGGAGGCTACAACACAATCGCCTAGAACTGCATCCCAGTAAGAGCTATTAGAAAATCTGCCAGGTAAGTCAGATAGCCTGGAACAAATTTGAGGAGTACTCAAAAAAATAAAAAACGTTAAAATGTCTGAATGAGAGTTACCAAGGAAGATACTTGACAACAGGTTTTGGAAGTGTTATTTTGAATATGCATATTAGAAGTAAAAATTGTCATTATAGACAAGTTGTTCCCAAATGTGTAGATGACTAATCATGCTTTGTGTTCAGTACAAATTCTATAGCTTGTGTAGATAAACAAAACGGTATTTTAAAAGCTAATGACACACATGGCTTATAGTGCTCATAAGAAAAGAGGTTTCAAAACTACCAAGTAACATTGGTACAAGAAAAGACAAAGGCAAAGACATAAACTGGCTATGAGTAATTTTAGGTAAGAAAACTGAAAAGTATTCCTAATAATTTGGACTCTGGAACAGGCTTTCCATAACAATGGCTGAAGCAGCAAATATCCCCCAAAAAATTAACCCTGAAAATCTTTTAAGATTAGTAGAGGGATATGAACTACTTAGAGGGTTATAAACTACATAGAGGAATATCTATCAATAGAGTGATATGAACACTACATGACTTCGAAAGCCCTTTCACTCTGGTAGGCAGTCAGTACCTATGCAACTGCAATGTCCCTAGTTAATGCAGGTCTTGAGTTTTTTCTTTCTTCCAATGCTAGAATACTTGAAAATGTATCTTATATTTCTATGGCTTTTACAGCAAAGCACAACAGGGTAGGAACTTAAGTGTTCAACTTCCTTCTGTTGGTAATATGATATTCCTAGCATGCAGGGTTTTCTAAATCAGGAAGTTCTGTAGTTGCATTTAGGGTATTGTAGAAAGAAAATTATGAGATAACAAGAGGTATTATGGGACCTGAGAATCCTGTGAGAACTTTTAGATACTCATTTGCTCCACATAAGGAACTATTTTTCACTTGAATTGTTTTTAAAGAACATATTATTTGAGTACGTTCTTACAGCTGTAGTACTGAAATACTCTGGGCATAATCCTTGAGTTCCTGTAAGTTAATGGTATCTACAGAACAGCAAAACACAAGTCAAACTCCCTTGAAGACAGTATGTATATTTACATAGCTGGTTATGATTTTCAGTGTAATATGAAAATGCTTCATCCTAAGTGTTACAGTAAAATTCCTTCTCATTCACAAGACCAGATGCCCTAATACACTGTAAACAGCAAGGAAGTGTCTGACTGTGGCACACTGGTATAAAAAAGTTCATAACTCAAGGAAGCTGCTTATAACAACTTGAAGTGCTGAGGGCTAGATATCTCAATAAATAAAACAAGTCCGCAGCTTTTTAAAAAGAACATCAAAGGTTCTGGCTCAAAATTTAAACAAAGTTATAATGAGTAATTTCCTATAATTTCAAATCAGCCTGGATCCCATAAGAAAAAAGTTTATTTATTCAAAGTCATATGGCTCTGACACTTTATATATTTTTCCCAAAAAACTTAACTGGCCTACAAGTCGATTAAAAATTGATGTGATTGCTGATGTTAACTTGGAAGCAATCAGACTAAGTTCAGAAGAGAACAGGAAAATAAATAAACAAATAAATAAGAGCAAGTGACCAAGGTCCCCAAAGTATGCAGATGTCCTATGTACCTGGAAACATACCTTCCTTAAAAACACACAAGACAGAACATGGATAGCAAAATATTTTGACAATATCTAAGTTAGAACTGTGATTGTATTTAATAAACTGATATTACATTTTCATCAATCCTAAAATATGGAAATTGACCAAACAGGAAGAATTTGATTGGTTTGGGGAATTTTTGTGGGTTGTTCTTTTTTTCCTGCAGGATAGATGATGTCATTATTCTATTACTCTGACATTCTACAGCTACTTGTACCACTGCCATGGGGATGTAAAAGGTCTGTTATTCTGATTAGACAGTACCTCATACTCCACTTTTCAAGACATAAATGTATAAAGTTTGGGGGGTTTTGTTTTGTTTTGTTTATTTCGTTTGTTTTTTTAATACCATGCAGTTGAGCAGAAAACATTACTGACTGACCTTTATTAATGAGGCTAAATAAAAACACAGATGGCTTCTACTAAGTGAGGGAATTCAGAGAGGTTGTGGAGTCTCCTTCTCTGGAGATATTTAAAACCCGCCTGGACATACTCCTGTGTGCCCTCATCTAGGGAATCCTGCTGTGGCAGGGGGGTTGGACTAGATGACCTTTTGAGGTCCATTCCAACACCTAATATTCTGTGATTCTGTGTATTGAAAGTATTTGAAAGTAATGTGCTATCTTAAGCCACTGTCCTACAAAATCAGGGACCAGGATAAACAGAAATCTGATTATTCTAGCTGAATAAGAAATCTCAAATAAACTTATCATCTCTCTGTCTGAATGCTTCTCTACACTAAAAAAATGACTCATTTTAAAGAATGAATGTCAATAATAAGTTCCCTTGAAGTAATACTTGATTGCACGACAATATGCCGCGCACGACAATATTCTGAAAAGTGAGTTTCAGGCATCTTGAAATGAATATAATACTCTTGCCATCAATTCTATTCCATTTTAATAGATTTAATAGATGCCTGAAACTCCAGCTTATTAATAGACTTCTGAAACTCCACTGGACTTCTACATTGGTGGATGGAGTTTCAACCATTTCAATACCGAAGAATCAAAGAAATTATTAAACAGAAAAGTTCTAGTAATTGCAAAATATTAGGCTATTCCTTATGATTGTTCTATGTAATTTATTTTTTAGGACTTAGTCTAAATTAGTTTTAAAATGCCTCAGGTGACAGGGCTCTTTCCATTTGCACAGATATACATTGGAACGTTTTTCCTGGCACAATAATTGATCTTTTTTTTTTTAACTTTATTGATTTAGTAGTTTTTGTACACCCTAGAGACATAGAAAATAATTTATTTCCCTGCTTCTCCAGGTGCCATCCAAATAATAATAATAAAAAATTGTTGCAGTTTCTATTTAGTCAAATTTACTTGATTTTTTAAAACTTTGACACACACCTACACATTCAGCATCATACTTCTTGTCTTTATTAACAAACTGGACCTTCCTTCAAGATATCAAATGCAAAATCTGCAGCTGAGGAACATTTCAGGTAGAGAACGACAATGATTGCTGGTACTAAAATAAATAGCTCTGATGTGCTTGTCATTGAGGAAGAGAAACCTGCCTATGCAGGCTGCAAGTTAGGCAGAGTGTGCTGCTTGTGCTGAGTGTGCTCGAGATGGATGCAACTATCTGCATCTCCCCTGAGTGTTCAGCTGCTCTAGAGACCAATAGTTTTCAAATAAGTTTTTGCTTTGGATCATTTTCTTGATGTTCTTTAAAGAGAGGTTAGCTGAAAATTTTCTTCACATCTCTCCTTAGTTCATAATTTAATTTCATAAGTTGTCACTACCCAAGATGGATCTAGATAGTTTAGGTGATAAATTCTGAAGTAAGTTCCTCTATGTGCTGCTCACACACTCTGGAAAGTCATCACTCTATTGGATGAGTTGACAGTGACACCACCCACTGCACACATTTGGATAACAGATCTCAAAATGTCAAGCCTTGTCCATACCTACATAATAAAGGACTGGACAAGGAATTAGGCAGAGTGACGACTACTCTCTGTTAGTGTTGATCAAGGAGCCAGCAGTGGTGTTTTGTATTTATCAGATTAATCATATTCTCATTTTGGCCAATATTCCTAGAAACCCTCTGTCATTTGGAGAGCTTCCTATGAAAAGAAAAGAAAAGAAAAGAAAAGAAAAGAAAAGAAAAGAAAAGAAAAGAAAAGAAAAGAAAAGAAAAGAAAAGAAAAGAAAAGAAAAGAAAAGAAAAGAAAAGAAAAGAAAAGAAAAGAAAAGAAAAGAAAAGAAAAGAAAAGAAAAGAAAGAAAAGAAAAGAAAAGAAAAGAAAAGAAAAGAAAAGAAAAGAAAAGAAAAGAAAAGAAAAGAAAAGAAAAGAAAAGAAAGAAAAGAAAAGAAAAGAAAAAAGAAAAGAAAAGAAAAGAAAAGAAAAGAAAAAGTAACACAGGTCTTCCATCTGAAGTCTGGAATAATTTATCCTGCTATAGTAATTTACCAGCATTGCCATTTCTGTGTAGAAATCCACCTTATATCAGTAGAAAAGGAACAAGGCAAGGATATAATACAGCCCATAAAATTGTTTTTCACTTGAGAGTTTTTTAGAGAGAATAAGCAGCAGATTGTGCTATGAACACCTTTTCAACTCCAATACATAACTGTTCAAAACAAGAAGGACATGAAATCTAAACCAAAGAACTTTTGGTGGAGGTGTGGAGGAAAATGGCAAAAGCTCTCAGGACATGGCAAATGAGAGATACAGATTTAACTCACTTTTCGAGACAAGTATGTTTGGACACAGTAAAATTTTGTCCATTATCTTTGCATTTACAATAGCTACATATATCTGGCTACAAAGATATTTGTGACAGAACTTTGGTGTTTTGTTGAACCTTCTAAATACATTTACCTTGTGGAAAACAGTATCTTTGACCTAAGAGAAAATTACACTATGCTGGGTAATTTTACAATTATTTTCCTTGCATAGGGGAACATTCAAGCAGTCCTGCTGTCTTCTGTGGTGTTACTGGAATAATTAAGCAAGCAGAATTTGGGACCTGTTAATTTTAGCAGGTATTCTAAAGAATATTGTTCCGCCTAATACAACAATTTAGCTGAAACAATAGTGACATAATTGACAAAATTACATAATAATTACAGTGTTCTAGAGTCAGCTATATTAAGGTATGACTCATCACTCAATACATAAGCAGGTAGAGAACTACGTCAAATCCAGCAGTGCAGTGCAGTACAGTTCAGTGTAGCTGCAGCCAAAAATTAAAATAAGCAATCTATTGGTAATAAGTGAGAGGAGGAGGGGAATTAATGGAAAGTATGACTATGAATTTTGGTTTAATTTAATGAATTAAATTTTAAAACTGGCAAGAAATAATTGCACAATTGCAATTAAGATTTATATCTTCTAAAAAAACCCCCACATTTTACTATTTGAACCTCACACTTCCTCTGACAATACTTGTAATAGTTTTCTTTATTGAAAGGAAGAACACTTCCACTCTTCAGCTAGCAAAATGATAGGTGAAGTGGAAAAATAATCATAGAATTTTCAGAGATAACTGCATTTTTTTATTAGAATATTTTACCCACAATCATTTTGAAAGAAAAGCTGCACAGTGTAACAATTAAGCATAAAACACAACTTCCAATGAAACATAAATTATTTTCTATAATAGAACTCAATTGAAAAGAATTCTTTTAAAAACTGCAGAGGCTGAATATATGTATCCCGGACAAAACTCTACCGAAAAATTCTCTCTTGAATAGCCTTAACTGTTATGCAAAAGATATATATACACCTTATATAATTTCCTTGACTGATAATGTTTTCCTTGACAATAAACATATGCATAGTTAAAAGTATTATTCAACAGCACAATCATACATCATTAACAAAGTTACTATGCCAAGTTTTTTCAAGCAGTAAGTGTGATGTTTTGTACTCACCAGGTGTAAAATTATACCGAGCAGAAAATCCAATAGATTCCAGCTCACCATCAGCAAAAAATTTAATCCATAGGAATCTGCCACTGGATTTTATCATTGGTGGATTTTGCTGTCCACAGAAACGTCCAAGGATGGGGGAAAAGCCAAAAGGTCCATCTCGTACTTCAATATGGTCAAATTTACATTCCCAAGAAGGCTCTATGGAATATTTTTCATCAAAGTGTAGTTCAATGCATTGTCTAGGGGCAGCTAGAGGTGAAAAGAAAATTATCTTCTTATTTTCTAAACCAAGTCACTTCAAATCTAAAACAAAATTAAAGAAAATCAAATATATCAATCTGGAATTCATCATAATAATTTGCTTTAAAACTCCTTTGAAAATTACTACATCTATATTTTTATAGATTTTACAACATCAGCATGTGTCTATTCTTTTCCTTTAAGAAGGAATGACAACAGTTTTTAGGAAAACTAGGAGAGCTATACATGATGTAAACCAAAATACAGTTTAGGAAAAATTGACTCAAAACACAAAATCTTTCTAAGAAACTCATGCACTTGGAAAAACAGTGTTTTCTTACATTGGGGGTGGGAAGATGTTAACCAGATTGCTTTTTTACCTAATGCTCACAAAGATGAAGAAAAAACTGATCAGAATTGTACTACAGGAAGAAGGACAAATTCTGTTCCTATATGTATTTCAGTCAATGAGAGGCTTGAGCATAATTACATATATTCAGAATTACTTATCATTCCAGGAGAAACATAAAGGCAAGTGTAGCAAATTCTCACTTAAGAAACTAAGTAGGGATGAAGCAATATCAAAATCTAACTGAAGAGCAAAAACTATTCTACTAAAAACCCTGAAGAAACTTTATAGTGGTCAGTCAATTAGACATAAGCCCCATCGTTATTCATAAATACTAAGGCTAATGGCAATAAGAATGATCTCAAAAACAAATATTCCTTGGCATCTGCATAAACCAAAATATGATTAAAGTATAGTGTTTTCTTCAAAGAAAAAAAAAAACTACAGTTTTGTCTACAAATTTTAACAGATGCAGTGCCCCTGTGGTGTGCTGTTCCCATGTTTAAACCTGTCCATAGCAAAAACTGTATGCCTTTACTGTCTAGATCATGGTGTGATACAGCCTTTTGCTGACAAAGCCTTCTGCTAAGACATCGGTTTGTTGTGTCACTATCTGCTGTGCCTCTGATGGGATCATGTCCTACACTTTACACATAATAGAAGAGGTTGAAGTTGCTACAAGCTTTGCCTGAGTTACCCCTTCTTTTCACATGAGATCAAACTCCAAGCTGAGTGCCTAAGCTTAACAGGGAAACTGTTGCCACTCCAGTAGTTGGTATCCTTCCATTTCTTTACAGTAATAGGAAAACTATCAGTGTGACCACAACCCCGATCTCGTACATCTTTTGAAATGGTTTAAATTTAAGCTTTTGAGATAAGCTTATTAAGATAAACTAAATAAGATGACATTATGTAAATCATGTAATAAGAGGACACTATCAGACCTCTTTTACAAATATTTCATGTAAATACATACAGGCTCATTTTATAAGAAGCAACGAAAATGTAAGTTAATAAAACATGTTATTTGAGAAGAAAGATTATTTTAATAGCTCCTCTCTCAATATAATTGGGTGATTCATACATTTTTAAAAATTATTTCATTTAACATAAAAAAGAAACCTTACCTACCAGTACTTACTGGTGACTTGTTCTTACTTACACCAATTTCCAGGAAATTTATAGTCTTAGTGTCAATACAAATTCAATATCAAAATCAAAGTCTAAAACTTTACATGTAATTGCACCTAAATCACAGTCCATGGAGATGAAACTACTTTGAAAGTATGAAAAAACCTACAAAATTAAAATCAACAAAGCTTGTAAATAAGAACTTATTAATGTTATCCTTGGTGATGTTTAAAGACCAAAGTAGATATTTTAGTTTATAGCAAAAGAATGAATAACTGTAAGACATTATAGATTAATCTTATTCAGATTTTTCTACATTTGACTTTACATATCTTTATCAAATACTGATTTAAATTTGTCTAAGCAATACCACAACAGAAAAGAGCAATCAGCACCTTTCAGTCTGGGATCATATTTTGTATGGTCTTATTCCATTTTAAGAGATTTGTTGAGAACCACTCATCATTTTCCTAGGAATAGCAGAGTCAGGTGTCAGAAACTCCATCCTGACAATGCTTCAGGTAATCATAAGAATGCTCATTAAAGCTTGAATATCTTGAGTACTCACTATTAAAATATTATGCTGGTAACCTACTTAAAAGTTTATTGTAACGTCTTATGTTGCAGTCAAGATGTGAAGATAAATTATGCTAGTATCACAGAATCACAGAATATTAGGAGTTGGAAGGGACCTCGAAAGATCATCTAGTCCAACTCCCCTGCTGCAGCAGGATTCCCTATTGTTAGTGTCAGAGAGCATCATACCCCAAAGTATGGCTGCTCTGCTTTCTGTGTCAACAGAGATACCTACTTCACAAGTGGCTTATGTCATTAATGTAACACATGTCCTTTATGAGCTCTCTGTGTTAGGACTTCAGTACTCTATTTCACACCAAGAGGAGGCTAACAACTGCTGGCCCATAATTAAACCATTAACAGGTCTTCTCTGAGTCCACAACACGTAACATATGATCAAGATGGACATAAGGTCCATTCTTAGTTATACTTCTGCCACTTGATATGACCTTTCATGTTAAGAAAATATATTAAAGAAAAAACTTATAACTATAAATATAAAAGGAATCTTCATTGGTATAAAAGAGTCAGAGTCACATTTGAGATCTATTGACTTGGTGAAAGAGTGGCCTGGGAAAAAACTGCACAATTTCCGCAACCTCATGTAGCTCTCTGAATCTCACTTTGAAAACTAGTTTTACGATCAGAATATTGCTATATTTTATTCTTCTCTGCTTTTATTTATTTTTAACAAAGTCAAGATGAGGCTTTTCCTAGTGAAGCTCAGCTCTTGCTAGAGGATCAGAGAGAATCACATCAGCTCAAGGAGCACTCAATAAAGAGTTTCTACTTTCTCTCAAATCCCATGCATAGAGGCTGCTCCACTTTAAGAATGGAACGTTGACTATTCATTAGCATGATTTCTCTGCTGTTAAATAAAACAAGACCAGGGAATGAGTCTGGGGGCTTGGCCACTGACCTTTCACACTCTTTAAATGCTAAAATCACCTCCTGCCATCATTTTGGCCATGCCAGTTGGAACTGCCAAACCCCATTCTTAGGCACAATGCGGAACCTTGCATCAGTCAAGGACCACTCACACCAGGAATTTGTATTAGTACTACTGACTAGGAAAGTGAACAGAGTTAATCTGTACACGTGTGATTGTGTCTATCAGCCTTAAGGCCAGTAAACATTTCATGACCTCATTTAGGTATTATTGTAGGTACCTCCTGTGTCCCAGCCTGCTCTGCAAGCTAGTCCAAACAGGATGAAGTCCTTTCTCCCAACTCTCCCAAGGAATGCGACACTTCGTGTTTCTGTAACTGTGAAGACTATGGTGATCACAAGAAATTGGGCAAAGGGATAGAGGGGTGCTATCATGCATCCATCCATACACCTTTTCAGCATGTGCTTTTAAATACATCTCTGTGCTTCATCTTGTAACTCTTTAAAAGTTAAAAGTTTTGTTTTCAATAATCTACCTAGGAAATAAAATTACTAAAATCTTCCTGAAAATGACCATAAGGGATGAAAACACACGATTCAAACTCTAAATTTCCTTTTAGTGGAAATGGTATTGCTTTGGACTTTTACTCTGGCTTTTGCAAAGGGTTTCTTGCCAAATGCAAGATAAAACAAGCAGATATTGTACAAATACACATCTTGTGTCACAGCTTTTGCCACATTGTGCAAATGTGGTCACAGTAAAACTTACAGAAATATAGTAAGAACAAGTAAGAATAATGACTAATAATAATGTACGTATAGTTACAAAAAAACCAAAATGAACAATCAGAAAGAATAGAATATGCAATTCTTCCAGTCTGGGTTGGAATCTAGATATTTGATCACAAAATAAGGATGAAGTGGTCATTTCTTGCGTCCTTCTTCATAGGTAAAGCCCATTCACATCTTCAGAACATTTTTTTGTGGCTACAATTTCAGGAAAAGTTGTGGTGAAGTCCAAATTAAATATATTGAAACTCTCTCATAAAATTATTTTACTTCAAATCTTAAAAATCTTCTGTATTTAGCTTCCAATTATCTTTCTTCAAAAATGTTTAATACCACGGAAAGACTACTTAATGCTTGCATGCCTTGTAATATTTTTCACCTAATTATCTTACACAAGTACAGTCTTGAGATTTACATTAGAAAAAAAAAGGCATTGGATTCCAACATGGAGTAGATCACTTGCAGCAAAAACACACAATTAAGGTTTTAATTCTGATCAACTGCTAAGTCTTTGCAACTAAAAACTGATGTTAAGCAAAGAGTCTGTTTTAATTGCCAGACTGCATGGAAATGAGACATTAAACTCAGCAACTATTCCAATCTATCCTAGCCACTACAGTACTAATAGTTTTCAATAATCCTTGGTCTTTTTGGTTGTTCAGATATTATTGATGAGAAAACCACGTATATCCTCCTTTTAAAACAAGATTCTTTCCTTGTTTTGGTGGAAACTTTTTGAACATAAAAATCAACGTGAAATGCAAAAGGACTTTGAGCAGAGGTTTTCCATACAGTGTTGCGTGACCATTGCGTGAAATATCTAGGATCAAAGAATTTAAGAGTCTTTTGTGAAAACATGGAAGATCTTCAAGAGACGTAACTCTAAATGTCCACAAACATATAAAGTGGAAGTTTATTTCACATCTCCGTAAAGTAATTCTAATCCCTACCTGTATATATAAATGAGCATCTACTTATGAAAAACTGAAGGATAAAAATCTTACAAGTATTTCACTTCCTGAACTTTCAAACCAGTTCACAAGACATATTGTTTAAAGAATGACTATCCCACTGTCCAAACCTTTTTAACACTAACAAAAGCCTTTTCTGCGACAAAATCTCCTATGCAAATTTCCCTTTGGGCACACAAGCCAAATTTTCTGCAGTTTGGCAAAGGTTGATGCTGTCACTGCTGCACTTGTTCTATGCAGCTGTGAATTCTGCCAGGTTAGTCATGAATACGTGAAACAAGGGTGATATTGAGCCCAGCAGGGAATTTAATGTGTACACTCAGCTAAACAACCAGAAATTCTCAATGCATTTTTAAAGGCAGATGGGATTCACCAAAAGCTCCTCTACAGTATAATAGTTTTTGTACTGAGTCCATGACTTCTAGATGACCTAAAGGATTTCTATTAGAAAGGCATTCAGTCTGGACTTTAAAATTCCTAGTTGTTCCAATAGCTAATTGCCATGAATACTAAAGTAGGAGAAAAGAAAAAAGGAAAGGAAAGGAAAGGAAAGAAAAGAAAGGGAAAGAAAAGAAAAGAAAAGAAAGGGAAAGAAAAAAAAAGAAAAGAAAAAAGAAAAGAAAAGAAAAGAAAAGAAAAGAAAAGAAAAGAAAAGAAAAGAAAAGAAAAGAAAAGAAAAGAAAAGAAAAGAAAAGAAAAGAAAAGAAAAGAAAAGAAAAGGAAAAAACCCCCAAACTTTTAGCTGTTTGATCTGCTTATGCCTTTGATAGTTAGGATAGAAGCCTCTGCAGCCAGAAATGCTCTTCTCTTCTAGACACTCACAGTCTATGATCATGGCAATTTTTGCCAGCTCCAAAGTAATTTTGAAATGATAAAAGGCTTGCATACTTTTAAGATGAGCACAATGAAGGGGGGAAAAACTGTATCATGAGATGAAATTCAATTTTATTACAAGACACTGCATACTGGAGTCCTCAACAAGTCCACTAAAGTCAGTAGGAATCGTGTTTGCGGGAAGCAATCAGAATTTGCCCTGGATTGTGTTTGACAGCAAAAAATGAAGGGACAAAAGCAAGCAGGAAGAATGGGACCTGATGATTCACATATGTATTTAAACTCACATTATACAGCTGTCAGTATGGTGTATAAATTCCTGGCATGGTGTACTGTCTAAGACATAAAAAAGGGAGATAGCAATGTGGGAATGCTGTACCAATAGTCCACCTAGTTTGGTACTTGTTATTCAGAAGCAGCCAGTAGTTATTTGAAACCTATTGGAATCTCAGAAAAAAATACAAGAGTAAGATTCACATGGAGATGTTTCTATCTTACAAGAAAACTAAATGAATATTTATGCCCTGCATTAACACAGATTCTCAATAGATTGTTATCTGACTTTAAAGATATTGCTATTAGTAAAATAATTAATCAGGTCTTTTGTAATCCTTTAACTTCAATATTTTATGCTAATGAGTTCCACAGAATATAAAAAGATATGGAGATACTTGCTAGTCCTCTTTATAATTTTCCATCATAGTTATATATTGTAAAAAGAACAAACATAGACAATTCACTGTATTTACAAAATAATTTATCCTCCATTGTTTCTCCAATTTGTTTTTTTGAAAACTCCCACTTTTAAAAATATCATTGCTCAGACATTTAACTGTATGTCTGTTAATTTGATATTTTTCAGACATGACTACTCCTGATCTCTTTAGGAGACAGAAATAGACATGTTGAGATCACAGATGAAAGTGTTGGGCAATATGCATGGTTCTCATAAAATTATATATTGATAGAGCTGTTAACTTTGTAGGTTTTTAAATACCCAGTTGCAATTCAAACACCTAATTATGGCTATACAAGAAGCAGAAAATGTCAGTGTCATAAGAAATTATTTGTAACTGGTTTTTGCCAGATTTGATTTTTCTTGTTATAAAATATAAAAAGATGTCTGTTGAGTTTGGATGAATTTTTACTCCAAACTTGTCAATATGGAATTTCACCTTCATCATAGAAGCTGGTTGATTAAATCTTTCCTTCCTAAACTGTTCTAGACTTTTCCAGTTTGAGCTACTCTTAATTAGGTTATTTCAACAGTGTATTTTGCCACTTTTCAGCTTATTAACTGTATTCTTAGAAGTACTTAATTACTTCAATAAAAAAAAAAGGTCTTTACAAGAAAGACCTTTCAGCACCTTCTTACTAAGGGGAAGAACAACGTTAGGCCTAAGATACTGGACAAGGTTTTACAAAAATTGTATTGTCTTTCACTTTTTTTCCCCTACACTTTGTCTTTAGTGATAAAATACATCTCTGTGTTTCAGATCCTCAAACATAAAATAGGCTTGTTTCTTTCCAGCCACACAGAAATATTAGGAAGATAACTTGATCAATATATGTAAAAAGACCTGAATCTAGCAACATAAGTGTAACACAAAATATAACACTGATACATATTGATTATATATATATATATATCTTTTGTAATATTTATATTTTAAATTAGTTACTAATCTATGAATGAACTCAAATGTTTACCATATATCTGCTTAAATTTTGGACTCAAATGGGAAGACTGGATGAGCATAAATTTTCCTTAAAGGGCTTGTTTGACTCTATGATTTATAATCATCTCTACTTCTGACTTCAGTCAGGTTATCTAGTACTAAAATAGAATTCAGAGATCTCAGTCATTTTGCTGTATTTTTTTTCCCTAAACAATATATACAATATTTACCACCCACCCTACCTTTGGAAGGTTTTCATGGAATACATATCTTCTTGTAACTCAGCACTAGATTTGGAAAGATTGTTTTCTAAATGGGTTTAGTCAGCGATTCTAAAGCAGCTAATTCAATTTGAATCAGCCCTACACCTTAAGAAATCTCTCTTGACACTACCTGCTTCTTCAGTAACATAAATATTTCTATAACTCCTGGTTCCATCATTTGTAGGTAATAACTCTGTCCAACCAATCCTGCTCTGGCAGGGGGGTTGGACTAGATGATCTTTCAAGGTCTCTTCCAACTCCTAGCATTCTGTGATTCTGTGACAGAACAAGCGTCAGTGTTGCGTTCTGCATGTATTCACAACTCATGAATGAATCTCTTACCATTCTGTACTTGATTCATCCTTTCTGCTAAGCTCTGACAGTATCTAATCTCTATTACTATCCACAGGTTATTTTTACCACAATCTCTTAAACATCTGTTGTGCTAAGACTAATGAAAAGAAACCATATAACTTGCTTTGTAATACACCTCCAGCCTTTCCTACATAACCTCCATGCCTGCAACTGTCTACTGTTTAAAAACTGTCTCTCACAGCTGTGTGGTGTTGATGTATATTCTTTATTCTAAATAAAAGAATAATGTTTATTCTTTTATTTATGGTTTTGGTTTGGGTTTGTTTTGTTTTGTTTTTTTCATTTATTTTCTTTTTTTCACAAACAATTGGATGGAAAATAGTTTTTACACTCAGTACACAGATGTTTTCTGTATGCTGTCTATATAAAGTAATTTACTGTACTTTGCCTGGCTATGCTTGTCATCCCTGATTCATTCAGTTAAGTTTAAAATATCTGTATGAAAGTCAAAAGTATTTTTGTTTCTTTTATTCACTTTTTAAACTCATTTAAAAACATTCTTTCTTGTCATGTTACAGCATTTTATGTTCTACTCATCCTATGAATATCCTGAAATAAATTATACCATGTTTATTATTAAGTGACTCATGGATACTTAGCACCTGAACTAATTTAAGTGATATCAGGAAATAAGTATTTTTCGGTATGTTCTACAAAATTTAAATTTTTTTTCCAAAAATAACCCCAAAACTTCAGAGAGAGAGTTTCTCAAAATCTTATGTCTTGAAAAGGTTTATGATTATCATATAAGCTTTTTCCACTCTTAACATATAATAACATAAAACCATTTATTTTTTTCATATACTGGATAATAGAACATAAAGCTTTTTGTCTGGTCACCTTCTATAATGTAGACGCACTCTCTGTCAGGAGGATACTTGTTGGGGTAATTGGGAGAAGTGAAGATACCTCCTTCTGCATATTTTGTCCAAGTTCCACACTGCACTGGTTTCTGTCCTTCGGAAGTAGTTTGCTTTTCTGTGAAATGATCACATTAAGTATTGTACAATTAGTTCATAAATTATTATGACCCTGTGACACTTAGAACTCTCTTACAAAATAAAGGAGACCTTTCTGTCAGTGGCCTCAGTTTTATTCCTGTTGAGACTAAGGGTATGATCATGACCTGGGTGAAAACAAGACTGTTCTTTAGGGGTGCAAACATATAACTATTACTCACAGCATTTTTTCAAAGCAGAGAAGAGGCTTGAGTGTCTAGGGGAAGATTTTTTTTATATTGTTTTATAAATAATAACCTTGTAGGGAAAGCACATGCTCACAAAATGGGAGATATGAGTTTTTTACTCACATTATCTCACAAGGCTCAGCTTGCTCTATCAGCAAGTTATGTGCCATAACACATCAGAGTCACAAAATCAAGGAAAAAAACAAACCACGGAATAATGTTAGGATATAGAAACTGTTTTAAATTCACAGCAGCTTAACTTTATATTCTCTGGATAGAGATTGAAAGGGAATTCCTAGATTCTGGTTCATAGATTATTTTTATATCTTGCTGATTGCTGTAAAATCAATAAATAGCTCTGAGGCCAAGAATCACAGCCCAGAACTTTCCCCCTCCTAGGTGAATCATCAGAGAGTAGAGTCAGATCTTCTTGTTTGCTTTCTTCCTAGCCCTGAAACTCCTGCACTTCCTTCTACACATTGACAGAAAACCAGGGGACAAAGGTTTGAGTCTGTTCATGCTGAAGAAGATGATAATTTCTTGGGCATCATGCTTTATCAAATAAGCTAAAATAGCACGGATTTTTCAGAGGGAAACATACCTAAGCTAGTACTAAAAGGAAAGATAGTAGGCTCTAGATGTCACACAGGTGTCCAAAGAAGATTCCTGCATTTTGCTACAAATGAAGTACCTATATTCAAGGAGTGTCCCACCTAATTTAAGCCTCTGATGAGTACTGTAGAGCTGTTTGAGGCTCCCTCTTATGATCAGTTGGGGGAAACAGGCACCTTCTGAGGATGATTTTAGCCACCTGAAATTATAGCCTTAGGCTCTGCAAGCATTTCTCTTTCCTCCTGGTCTGTACCCAAGTTGAGCAGGACACCACACCTAATTTGCTGAAATGAATTGAGGCCTGTAGAGACTAAGAATTCAGACACAAGTTCAGACTCACAGTGTGCATAGCAACATTCACTGCTTGGTTCTCACCACACTTAGCATGTATACCTACCCTGCACAAATACACCCATGATACAAAATTTCAGATTCTGAATTCTACTTTAATAAGCAAAAAGATCTTATGTGTAGATAGCTCAGTGCTCAAATTGGACTTCCTAGCTTGAAAGTGGGGTCACTTACTGTCTGTAGATAGAGACAGGCTCAGTCTTTATGTAGATCTAGCTGTGGGTCAGGTCACTAACTTGTTAAAAAGAAGTACCACTGGATTTTTGTGTGTGTACAGGCACACTAATGCTCAAAACAAATGAACAAAGGAGAGATACAGGAAGTGGGTGAACTACTAAAAATTTCAAGAACTAAACTAACAACTCAAATTCATTCTTTGGATTCTAATATGCCTGAAAAAAATGTCTGAACTTTACATACCTGTTCCTTTTTTGGTTGCCCCAGACAAATGTAGGATGATTAGACTTGCTACAACTGGAAGAGAAATGTGCATTAGATATCACAGTGTGACAGCGCCTACAATCAAATCAATTGTAAACATGTAACTTAGAATAATACATATTAAATAAAACTACTGTAAAAACAGTTTAATCTTTACTTGCATCTTTAAATTGCATATTTTGTATAAACAAGTTTGTGAGCTGTCTGTATAAATATTTATCTTTGCAAATAAGAGGAGATATTTTGGGTTTAAGGCAAAATCCCTGGGCACTGGTGTTTCTCCCTTTATTATTTTTTTCTTGTTTTAATGTTAGAGAAAAATGTTTTACCACTGTTTATTTATGTAATTGTAGATTGGGCAAGTAACAGAAAAGTGGCTGCTTTTACCAGAGGGAGGCAAAGGCATGCTCAGTTTCAGTGCCGCTATGCTCACTAATGTTTTTCACTATGGCTTAATAAAATTTGAAAATGAGTTCTGGGAGCACAAAAGAAGTGAGGGGCTGGGTTCTTCACATTCATCAAAGCATTTGCAAATCCCCAGTGAAGTAAATTCTTGTGTGTGCTTAACTGTCTCATTAATCTAGTTTGTTTGACTTGTCAAAAGGGTGTTGCTTTGTGCTGCAATGAATCTGCAGCCCATTTTACAAATAGAAATCTCCTATCTCCAATCATGATAGGCCAGCTATACCTCTTGGGAACAAATGTGACCTTTCTGAGATGAACTTCAACCTGGTGATAATTCTGGAGTTACTGTATATAACATTTTAACAAAAAAAGGCTAAGAGTCAAACACTTAGGCCAGTCATAGTGAGACCATTGTGAAAGATCAAAGTAACTAGCCAGCTTCCAGATGAAGAAATCATGCACTAATGATAACATTTTCTTGTCATCACCCGTATCTTCTTTAGCTATTGGAGAAGACAGAACAGCAAGAGCATGAGAGAACGCATCCATCAGTTCTTGGAGTGCTCCAGGGTTTGACCCCAGCTGGTTTGGCTTTAAGCCCAGACATCGTGCCCAGGCTGCACTGAAGCTAAACTCAAGATGAAGTTGTGTTTATTCTGAGTACTTTGGATCGATCAGCTCCCATTTGTATTATTGACTATGGTAAGGAATTGATGGACCTGTGGTCTTTAGCAGATGTAATTGAATGGCTTACTTTCCTCTTCTCATCCCCAAGAGACACCAAAAGTCATCATGGGCTAGTAACTAGCTACCTAGATGGAAGGTGGGGCTTCTGTCATTTTTCAGCTTTTATACTGAAAATTGTGTGCAATTTTTACCCAAAAGGAAATAGGTTTCCGTATTTCCAGTATTCTGATGGCATTGAGTTCTCTTTTTCTATGCATTTGAATCTTCCTGCGTGACAGAGGGTTTGAGGCATGGATGGTGGCTTCCTTATTAAGCAGGGAAAGGCCAATATTCTGGGGAAATGAAGGCTTCGCAGTACATTCAGTGTTTCTTGGTCAGACTCACAGCCCCTGCATCTTTTTGAATCTTTCAGCTAACAGAGACGGATGTTGGCAGAGCTGGTAGTTAAAATCTCTTCTGTGTCGTGGGCATTCAGTGAGAACATTGCATCTTCTGCTTGGATCTGAATGTTACCCAACCACTCACGTCCCTACCCTCCTCAGGGATGGATTCTGGAAATACAAATCCGTCTGTGTTAGAATCTGAAGGTAATGCAGGATTCGCCCATTTATTAAGTTGATCATTTAATTTAGCTGTGTTTCATGCAGTGAACATACTGCATCTATGCCTATAATCCTCACCAGTCAAAACCTAATTTCTCCACAGTGTAAGGTGGATTGATGTTAGAATATGGAGTCAGCTGCTGACGTTCTTTCTGCACACAAATTTATGGAAGGTAGAATAGGATGCACAGTAGCCAAACAAAACCCATGTAGGAAATGTTCTCTCTTAGGCAATTAATAACAATTCATATTTGATTCTTACAAGTTCATTTCAAGCACATTTATGTATTAGCTCTCTCCTCCTTTTCTATATGGAAAAAACCTGAAGTTCAGAGGAGTAAAGAGAGTTGGTCCAAGTCACAGACATATTATTACCAAAATAACAGAAAAAACACAAGTCTTTTCAATTCCAACTGTAGCCACTAGAAAGGATGCTTCCAAGTTGCAGAGCTGTGTTATTCCATACTATACTTGCATATCGCTATGTCAGTATTGATCATTAATAAGGAGTAAAACTAATCTTGATAACAAAATGTAATAGACAAGAAGTGACTAAGAGACTACGATTTTTTGGACCTATCCTACCTAACATTTGGATAGATACAGTAAAATATGTCTCCCACCTTTCAAAAAAAGAGAAACCCTCTTGATTTAGTGTCCCTAACACCATCATCACCAAAAATCTGTATAGAGCCAGAAAGTAATTAAAGATATGGGCTTTATGAGAAAAGAAAATACTGTTTAGGCAGTCAAGGTACATCATTTCATTCTGTGACCCTTTGCCTTTCTCTTCTCTAAAGCCACAGAGAGGAAAAACTAACAAACAAACCCACAAGCAAACAACAACAAAAACAAACCCAAAACCCAAAGGGACCAACCACGCAACCTTCACAAATTAAAAACTGTCAATTGGAAAGTTTTAACAGTGTGGCAACAACATTGTGATTATCTGTGTTTGGGAATTATCTTACAGAAGTTTCCACCCAAATTCTTGTTGCATTCTCTCAGTCTTCCTCCACCCCCTTTCCCTCCTAATCATGGGTGAAATTATAATCATGCTTTCTAGTGTCACACTGATTACGCATCTTTACATCTCTTTGGATGTGTGCGTCTTTCCATTACAAGCTGTACCTTAAGAGATTCAGCTTTTTCCAGGCAGGTTTTTTTGGAGGCTGTGATTTGGCATAGACACAGCTTAGCCTAGCAAAGAGTTGCTGGAGAAGCAATACCTGGCCATGGGACTGCTATTTTACAGGTGTGGGCGTAGCGAGAGGTGATGGGAGGAACTGGGGCCAGTCAAGCCCCTTCAGTTGAGCAGACCCTCCGCAAAGCCGAGGCGGCAGAGGGGGTCCGACCCCTGAGAGCTTTCGACGAATAACTGTTACATGACCCGTGCCTTCCTACTGTTCCCGGAAGATTTCGCCCTAGGGGGCAGACCCCGCTCCGCAGCCCCCCGGGCTCTGCGTCCGCTGCGCATCCCCTGTCCCCCGCCCCCTCCTCCGCGCTGCCCCAGGGCCTCCGGTTCGATCCCCGGCTGGGGCTAAGCCGTACCTCTGCGGACGGCGGGGGCTGTTCCCCCTCTCTCTCCCCCGTTACGCCGAACGCCATCAAGACGCGTCGTGCCCAGGTGAAAACCTCTGGCCCTCAAGAGCGTATCCCCCGCCCCACAACGGCGGCAGATGCCGGCTTCCCTCCGCCGCATCGCAGAGCGTTGGGGAAGGGGATGTTGGGTGTTTGGGGGCGTGAGGAGGGGATTACCGCCGCGCCGCGGGGATCCGGGGTCCCGTTACGGTAGTTGTGGGAGCAGCGGAGGGCAGAAGCCCGTGCGCGGCGGCAGACCTCAGCCGGGGTGTGGAGGGGGAGGGAAGAGAGGGAGATACTTACTGTGAAAGAAGCTGCGCCCATGGGTCATGTCTGTTCCTTACACAAGGGGCTTCGGTCTCCACTAATTCCATTTAGATACGGGAGGACTTCCAGTGGCGGGGAGAGGATGGAAGTAGGAAAAAAAGGAGAAAAAAAAAAAACAAAACACCAAAAACAACCAAAACCCCAAACCAAAACCAACCCCAAACCAAAACCGAATCCCGAAGCCCACACACAGCAGAGCGGAACAGCCCTTCCTCTCCTTCGTTGTCCCTCACCGCCTTCAAATAATCACAGCCGGCTCAATCCCATTACACCAGAGCTACAATCAGCACCACCATCAGCGTTGCATCGCGGCGGCGGCGACCCGCGCATCCAGGTGCCGGCGGGTGGCGGCGACGGCGGCGACGGGGNTTTGTGTGCAATGCGATCCTTATTAGAGAATAAATCCTTTAAAATCGGTCAAATCCATTTTTGCAAAAACCTCTCCCTGCTCGTAGCATAGTATCAAGTGGTAGTAGCGGCAAGACTCTGAAAACACATTGCACAGTCTGAAATCCTCTGGGGAATGGAGGGAGAGAGATAGAGACGGATGAGGATGGACAGATGTCCCCTCGCTTCTCCAGTCCAGGGCGAAAAGCAGAAGAAAACCCTGGAGACTCTTTCATTCGTTCAGTGCAGGGGAAAGGGAAGGGGAGGGGAAAGGCGGGAGGGTGGTGGTGTGGGGGGGAAAGAATGATTTCAAAACTGGGAAAGGAAGAGTAAGAGGAGAGTGATTGTCTTCCCTCCCTAATTAGTTCATGGATGAGACAAAATGCTCATGAGTTCCTTCTTGAACTGCACCTGCCAAAGGGAAATTGAAAAGATTTTTCCCCTCGAGAGGCGACTACTCCACACAGGCACACACACACACACGCACAAAAGGGTGTTAATAAAAGTTTAGCTGCTAATCCTCCGGTCGCAAATACAGTGATTACTTGTTCCAATCAGCCCAGAAACGACAGCAAAATCTCTCCCTTTCTCTCCCCCCTCACTTTTTCAGGCTTATCTTCCTCTCCAGCTACATCGCATCCCAAACACCCATCCCTTTGACCAGGGTGCGGAGGGCTAGTGGACAGAGCGGGGAGGGGGGAGAACAGATAGGGAAAACATGTTACAAATAGAAGTACGAAGAAAGACTGAAATGATCTCGGCGAAAAAAGAGAGGAGGAGGAGCAGAGGGGACAGAAAGGGCAGTGTCCCCTTTTGGTCCAGGGAGACAGCCCTGCAGAGCCGCGGCAGCCCGCAGCCCCCATCCCGGTCAAGGTGGGGGAGGCGGCGTTGGACAGGAGCCGAGGAAGGAAAAAGGAAGATCTGAAGAGCGAGGCAGCAGGGTGGGATGCCCTGTCGCCTTTGCACTGCTGCTGCGGCAGCATGGCTGGGGAAGAGAAGGTGTGGGAGAGCCGCCGCTCCCCCCGAGGGGATAGGGGGCAAAGCTGAGGGGAGCCAGGGCACCCCCAGCACCTCCTCGGTCTCCCCACGCCGCAGCCAGTACCTCGGAAGCAGGGGCAGCCCCGCTCCTCCTTGCCCGCACCTGATGCTCACGCTGTTTTGCAACGAGAAAAGTGCGTCTGGAAGCGCACGGCTGGTGCGTGGGGTGAGGGGGCCGGTGGGTGGGTTCGGGAGAGATGTTGTGGGCTGTAAATCAATTAAAAATAAAATACAGTCCAGGATCCGCCTTGGAACCCATAAGGAAAGGCGAAGGGGAGGTGAGCGCAGGTCAGCCGGTGCCGGTCGAGGTGTGCGGGCGCGGAGGAAGGTGCGCACCAGCGGAGCAAGGCTCTGGTATCCATCCCGGGGTCTGCCTGGTCTCTGGCAGGGTTAACGTACTCGGGTCACCTGCTGTCTTGAGAGTTGCTTTTTAATGAGGTCGGTACCTTTATTCCCTTTGGGACAGCACTGAAGGGCACGACTGCTATTCCAGAAGGTGGAAGCCTGGATTTTATTTATTTTTTTTTTCATTAAACCGTTTTAACAAAGAACCTCAGGGTTTTTTTCGAGCCTGTGAATTGTCTGCCCAGTACTCTGAAATCAAGAATATATGATGTTTACGAATGCAGACAGCCAACAATAGCACCATTTACAGTAGGATAAGTCTGAGGTGATCTTGGCTAGCAGAATTCATCCATGCAACCAGCCAGGCAGCCATTAGCCCAGCCAGACTTTGAGCGTTTTAAAATCCTGCTGGGTGAGAAGGGCACTGGATTCAGCTACAGGGCTCTGTAGTAAGCTTCTTAGAATAAGGAATATAGAAGGTGCAAGACTTCATGAAAGGATTCACCTAAGTTTTGTGTAATCTGTCTTGCTATTAGCAACATCAAGTCTGCAGCTGTTGATCTTAATAAACTGTTCTACTCTGTTTTCTAACCCTCTCAGCACTTTCTCTGACCTTCCCTATTCTCTCCCACCACAAGTTAAAGAACTTTGTGCAGAAATTGAAAGTCACCTGATTTATCCATAGGATAAACTCTAATATAGATGTGCAATCTGCATTAGTCAAGCAACAGTAGAGTAACTGAGAAAAGATGGTGTTGAAAGCAGTCATAGGAGTGTTTATAGACAGATGTTTCTTCTGCAGGATGATGCAGACATCCATATGGCTAAGTTTCAAGTTATAGTTACTTAAAAAAAAAGGTTGTAGAACAAGTAGGCACAAAATAGCTGATTTTGCTGTTCTGGGAAAATGTGCTGTGTCACATCATATAACAGTGAGCTTCAACATTTTTCATTTTCTGAAATAGAGTGTTTTCATTTTTAAAGATCTTAGATTTCTTTTGATCAGCACTCTTAATTTTAAGGACATCGTTGCAATAGTATTGACAAATAGCAGGTGGTACATACCAGGTAAGTTTAAAATATGCCAAAATGTAGTCAGTCACCATCACTACTGAGTGAGATATTCAGCAAAATAGCTGAGGAATCGCCACAGTAGCCATTACATGGTCTGTTAATGAGACCTTAAGGAGGTATCTCAGGATCTACATAGCTGGATGACAAAAACTTGTTCAAATGTGTTCATAGGGAAGCATATGGGGTTTATAAGTTAAAGATGGGTCAAAATCACTTTCTATGTCAATAGATCTCTCTCCTGTAGGGAGTCTGAAATTTTGAACTTCATACAACTACTAATGTCTTCACTACCAACTTTTCTTGCTCTACATCTCCTTTTGTTGCGAAATCTGTTTCAGTTTTGATAGTCTTTCAAAAAAGGTAGTAGCTCACCAGCCAGCTTGTACCTTTCATTACCCTGAGTTTGTACAGGTAAAAATGTATATCCTTAATGTGTATTTTTTGCATTAATTAGCCAATAACCATACTCTTATATTTTTACTAGGCAGCAAACCAGAAAAAGGAAAGAGGGATTCACAGTTGATATAACATAAACGTTAAAAAAAGGAATAAACCAACAAACAATCAAAAAAAACCCCTGAGCCAAAACCACTATCCCTAAACAAATTGTCTCAAATGACATCTTAATATTGTTTGGAATCCTTTGAATTTTACTAAGTAAGAGTCTTATTGATTTTTTTTATGGGTTTAAGTTTTTTGGAAGTTTTGAGTTTTGCATTTTCCTTTGAGTAAAGACATTGTCTTATTTTATTACAAGGAATGGCAGCTACACCTTTAGATTAGAAATACACTTTTATTAGTTCTTTATTGGATGTCAGTTGAAATGTTATCTTTAAAAATAAGCAAGACAACCAAACACAATTACGCACCCTGTTTTTGTACATACGACAATATTCTTTGTAGTTTTACATCATCCATTACATGGTAATTTCTTCATAGAGCCTCTCCCTTTCACTTTCACAGTTAAGTTTTTCTATTGATTTTTATGGGAGTTTGTTTGACCCCAGAATATTTTATTCAGCAAGATATGAAACACTTCCTTCCTGTGGTCTAAAATCTTTAGGTCAACTTAAGACACTGATCAGTCTGAGGATGGTTAGCATGGCAGAAAGCAGATCATCTGTTAGAAACCATGTGATTCTTTGAGCAATGGGGGAAAACAAAACATACAGAGTGGGAGCAGTTTCATTTTTATGGTTAGTGAGAAGAAGAAACTTCTTAATATTCAGCATTGAATTAGTTTGCTTTCATTTGTAGCATATAATAGTTAGACAATGTATCTGGATTATTTTCTCCTAGAACCAGAGTAGATTATTCAGACTCGGTTAAAATGGAAAATTACTGAGTCTCAGCTAAAAATTCCCCAACATGGAGGTATCTTAAGTAAATTGCCCCTGTACCTGCACCTGCACCTTCTTTGTTAAAATCAGTCTTGTTAAAACAGAATCTATCTAGTATTTATACCTTTTCTTGGCCATTTTGGCTAGTTTGGGCCCTGATCTGCCATTGACTGCTGTTCTAAATACTCCTTTTAATAACCACGTGGCTTAATTCCTCTTTGTGTAGATTGACTCAAAGGATTAACAGTAGCCATGAGTTACTCCCACATCCCTACTGAAAGAGTCCTTGAACTGTAGGAGACAGTTATGGAAGTTATGAAACATAGGAGACATTGCCTTTCTGATTTATGGAGAGCAACCTACCCATCTGAGGGTGGGAAGAAGGAATAAGAGTGATATTTCACTTCTCTACACTTTCTTGAAAAACAGTGTGAATTCTGTGCTGACGTATGGAATCGCAGATGTACTTTTTGTCACAATCTCTTTGTGAACGATTCTTCTTGTTAGAATGCAGCAAGTCCAAACTACAGAGTAATACAGCTATGCACTGTGACATTTGAACACCCTAAAATGAATCACCGAGCTGATCAGCACATCTATGTTTGAGTTTTAGTTCAGATTAGGAGTGTGCTTTTGAAGTGAATCTCCCAGTTGTCCCCACTTACTGCATTTTGGATTGCAAATTAGAGCAGTCTTTGAGTTTGTGAGCTGTTTTACTTTTAGATGAAACCAAGCTGAGAGATATGTTCCAGGACAGAGTCTGTTTTCCGTCTTCTAAAGGGCATACAGTGAACAGGAACAAAGCAAAACTATTGTTCAATAAAAACAGATAAGGAGATATGGAGAAGGCATGGAGACCTCAATACCAGTTGTTTCACCTTTCAGATAAGTCCTTTTGCACTGAGTTACTTATAAACATGGACTTACCCAATAGTTATTTCAACTGGGATATAGAAGTTGAAACAAGAAAAACTGAAATGTACTTCATTCTTTTAGTGTTGAAACACCTACCAAGAGGCATCCTTTCAGCAAAGGCTTTCCTGAACACAGCTAGGATAGAACACCTCTTCTCACAAACTTTTCTTAGAAATTGAAGTGTTTCACTTCAACAAGCTGGTCTGGGTGATAATCCTTAAATATAAGAAGAAAGCAGGTTAAACAAGGAAGGAAGAAAAAACCTGACACTTTTAGTCTGCAGTTACTGATAATTAGCCTAGGATTTACTAAGTACAATTTTGATTTACTCAAAATCCCATCATTTCAATGGGATAATTGACTTCTACAGGATACCTACTTGTTTTGGGTGGTTTTTTTCTTTCCCTTCCCATTTGAATTGGATGGGAAAATATACTTTGTGATTCATATTTACACACACAAAAGTCTGTGAATTTTCCAAATGTGAAAAATACCTAGGTTATTTTTCACTTTCATTTTTCACATTTTTAAATCTTCTTAAAATCAAATGCTACATATATGCATAAACATATATATGAAGAATTTTGGAAGCAAGTTACTCATAATAGCACTGCTTTACTTTGTGTAATGAAAACTAAAAATAAGCCAACTTTGAGGTTTCTAAATTCATTTTTTTTGAACTATACTAATTCAAGCATACCCACACAAGTCAGAGTGTTCATTTCCATATTTAAAGGAATTCAAAGGAGTCATTGCAGAAACTTTGCTCAATCATAAAAAAAAAGGGGAAAAATTTCCCTATGTGATATCAGCTGTAGAAAATATTGATGCAAATTGAAAGCATCTGATAAAACTGCCATGTTCTGATGCGGAGGAGTGAAAAGTAAATTGTAGGATGGATTTCTCAATAAAATCAAGTGACTGCATACTCCAGAGGAGGACTTCAGTGCCCATAGATAGTCAACAGAGCAGCTGATGAACTGTGGGAACTTTCTGCTCACGCAGGTGAGACAGTTCTGAGCCTCACTGTTGCTGCTTTTGATAACTTTCCCTTTTGATTTATGGGGGAATAGAAAATTCCTCCTGTATCATCTTTAACTTGTTATGTGCAAACACTAACAGAGTATTAATTTGCCTATTAGTCTGCCATGTGTGAATAGAGAATGGCTAGAAATAAGGCAGATAACTGTTGTGGTATTAAATTATAACCTAATAATTGATGCCATTGGGACCTCACCACAATACGCAGATAAAGTAGGCTGTATAGGCATGTTCTAGTGACATTAACTATTAGCTGATTCATCTGCACTTATCTCTGAGCCATCCCATTGCAGTTTCCCCTGCACTCTTTTTCATATCACTGTCTTTAGGGAAAGATATCCAAGTACCAAATGGGAATCCCACCTGAAAAAGGTATTTAAAATAATGTAACATATGTAGGGACTGTATGTACTACTTCTTCACTACTTATTAATGCAAAGTTTAATTTAGTTATAAAGACACTTCTATGTTTTCCTGAAGCTCATTAAATATTGTCCTTGTCACTGACAAAAAATATTACCTCCTTATTAAGACAAAACAGCATTGTTTCTCCTACCTAATAGCATAGAATTTAAAAAGGATTAATTGGAAAGTTCAACTAATTTTTATTTCATTAGTGTTCTAGAGGAATACTGTGATTTAAATGTATTTTTCCAGGGGATTGCTAATAGAAGTCAATTTACATTTTAAGACAAATAGGTTTTTTTACAACAGGAAGGCAGAGTAAGTTGTCCTTATTTTTTTAAATTGAATGTTTGTAATATCATGCTGTAGAAAGAAGAACATGAATTATGTTGTTTTACCAAACTTTTCATCCCTGTGGGAGACTAAGAGAGGCAATGGCAGGTTACACATTTAGGACTAAATTAGTCATTGTTAGGTACTATGAAAAATTTCATTACTGTAGATCTGATTGAGAAAAAACATTTATTTGTAATCTCTTAAGGAAAAGGAATTTGAATGCTCCATGCAATTTGCTAGCTACCAAGTCAGCATCTTTGCTATATCTAGCACACAAGTTATATATGTAGCATATACAGCAAAGCTATAAGTAAATAAGTGACCCACTGAAACCTAGATGGAGATGACAGTAGAAGAGGAAGAATTATATGGGAACGCTGAATTAGAAGCAGAAGTTCAGCTTGGTCAGCAGGTGTAAATCAACAAAGTTTCACAGAAGATGTCAGATACATATTTATCAGTATAAATGAAGTCCTATTTTAATTACTAGCTTCTAGATTAATGCATGGGTTAGACTTTCATTGCATTGTTCAGTTCTTAATCTTGAGGTGGGGAGAAAAGGGAATGGGTTTGAACGAGTATATATGTGGAGGTAAGTGTGACATACTCCTAATGGAGATACTTGGATACTAATGGACAACACTGAAGACTTTTCTCAGTTAAAACTCTTTCATTACTGGAAGCCACACTATTAAATATCAGATCAACATCTGGCAGTAGAAATATGAATACTTCTGAGGACCTGAATTCTGCTTGGAGACAACTTCCACCAGAGTAGCATTCATTCAGGATCATACCACCTAGCTTACATCCTATAAGAGGTGTTTGAATTTTAAACACAGTGACCATGAGTGAAGAGAATCACGCTTAGGTTCTCAGCAATACAACAAATTGAAGTGGTAGCATTCCCAAAATGGGGACAGCTCACTTGGGCAGAACGTGAAAAGCACTCCAAAGAGTCTCTACTCTAGCCACATCTACACAAGCAGTGCTGGTAAGTGCTGTTGCAGGGAGTGTTTGTTAGCACCCCAAGTGTCTGGGAGAGATTGTTCGTTATGTATCTTTACTGGTTTGTGGTGGGATGGTGTTAGTTTTCTTCATAATGGTTTGCATCCTACTAAGTTTTGTATTTGTGCTGAGAACAGTGTTGATAACACAAGGATAGTTTAATGGTTGCTTACACAGAGTCAAGGTCTTTTTAGCTTCACACCCCACACCACCAGAGAGTAGGCTGGGGGTGCACAAGAAGTTGAGACACAGCTGAGACAGCTGATTCCAACTGGCCAAAGGGACAAACCATACCATAAGACATCATACTCAGTAATAAAACCCGTGAGGAAGAGGAAAGATGAAGGGAGGGATGTTGAGAGTCAGGGCACTTGTCTTCTCAAGTCACTCTTACATGTGATGAAGTCTTGCTTTCCTGGAGATGGCTGAACAACTGCCTGCGTATGTAAAGCAGTGAATTAATTCCTTGTTTTGCTTTATTTGCATAAGCAGCTTTTGCTTTAGCTATTACATAGTCCTTATCTCAACCCACAGGTGTTCTCACTTCTACCTTTTTGATTCTCTCCCCATTCCAGAAGAGGTCATGAGCAAGTGGCTGTGTGAGGTTGAGCTGCTGACTGAGGTCAAACCATCACAGTACCACGTGGTTCACACAGCCAGACTCTATCTCTCATACCACAGGACACGCTGATGTCACATCTGCACTTACATCTTTGTATAGCTTTGTGAAGTCAGTTGCCTTATGTAGGAGACTACTTTTTTAACGCCTAAAGCTATCTGGGGTGTTTTTCTTGATCTACACACATGGCATGGGTGTTTTACTTCTAGAAGCCTGGCAAGAAGACATTCTAAGTGAGGCAAAATGATTGTGTCATGTTTTGGGGCAAAGTGTTAGTAGGTATTATGATTCTTATTTCTCCAAGAATATAACTATAAATACAGATTCCTTCCTTGACTATTATTTACATCAGCTAGTTGTTACTAGGTGAAAACTCTTCTCAATTTCTAGTTTAAAATGTGTGTTCTGTCATTTAAGTCCTGCAACATTTTACATAGTTAAGAAAAATATGTTAAACTCCCACATTTTTCGTACACATTTCCTATAAAATGTAAACTATTTATTTCCAAGGTCTGTGTTCATGCAAAAATAATCAGCTGCCTTTAAAGTCACAGCTAGGACAAAATTTAGTGTCATTAGGTCAATAATGGTAAAATTAGCTTTGATTTCGATCTCTTTAATGGCCTTTTATTCACAGTGCACAAATGCAAATTTTCACAGAGGTCTTTTTGGTTAAAGGAAGAGTATGCACTTGCACATGACAGTTTTTTAAATTGCAGTTCAGCTTACTCAGTATATTCTGCATCAGCTAGCTAAAATGAATAGCCTCAAGTTTAGCTATTCTATTTTAAAACTGCCAAACATTATTAGTAAAGCAAAGAAGTGTTCAAAAAGTAATTAATTCCAGGGCTTAGAGTAGAATGTTGTTTTAATTAAAAGAACACTAGATACTAATGTCCTGATTCTTTGTATTTAGAACATGAAATAAAGAAGGTTTACATAAATTACATTTAATACAATTTAAATGTGAATTGAAATATATTAAGTCCATATGTCCTTCTCCTTCTATTTATAAACTGACTCAAAGAAAATAATCAAAAGTTACAAGATCATATACCATATTTTTTGTTATGATGTGCCTTTTGTCTTATTGCTTCTTTTCCAAATTGTGCTGAATAGGAAAAGCAACTGGCAAATAGTAGGTCTTTTTATCATATTCATACTACATAAGGTGGCAGATATCAGTTGTGCAGTTATAAAAGTTGCCACCTATAGGTCCACAGAAGATGCAAGGTCTGAAGTACTTCTCATCTGAAGCTGAAGAGTAGTGTTTTCTATGTTTTGTAAATTTACACCTTCTCTACATTGTCCAAAAATTCAGGTTATACAAAAGGAAGGCACTCTACCTGTAAAAAAACATGAGTTTTAGGTCGTTTGGTTTCTACTACAGTTTTAGTTTCCCATTTGGCAATTCTGTCTCCTCATGGAATGGTGGAAATCTCAGCAGTTTTCTTCAGTGTGCCACTGAGCACAGCATGGCTGCTCCCAAACTAGCACTGATTCCACTTGCTTCCAAACAGGAATCTTCAATGGGATAATCATCATGGCCTGATGAATCTTGAAGTACAAGGCACCCATGGGAAACATGGTTTATTTTCTAGAACAGGACATAGATCATGACATAGATCTTCCTTATTACTTATGCTTGTCATGCTTTTCTTAGCTCATATCTGAAGTGTAGTAATGCAATAAAACCACAAAATTTCCCATGTGGGGAAAATTCCAGCTTGTGGAAGAAAATTTAAAAAGCACATATTTTTGACAAGAACAACATACTAGGCCTGTCCTTCCCTCTGATGATACCTGACTTTCCCTATAACTGCTGATTCAATTATTACTTTATGGCCAGGGCCTAGGGAAACTAAAATATACAAATTTGGGGAGGAAAACAGATCATAGGCTTTTTTTTTTTAGTAAACACATAAAACAGACAAACAAACAAACAGTCAGTTGTAGATTATAGGACTACCCTGTAAGAGAATCAGATAAAGTTTAGGAAGCTGACTTGAGGCTTTATCATCACTATGAAGCAAAGGACAGAAAAATATTTCCCTTTCTTCCCAGCTCCAAGGTTCATCATTTTGTCCTTGTCTTCTCTAACACACTTTCAAAGAGCTGGAAAGGAAATCTGTATGTGGAACCTGAGAAATCTTTGTTCAAGTATTTTTTTTTTCCTGATTCAGAATACAGATTTAATTTAGGAGTGCTGCATCCTAAACATTTATCAAGATGCTTACCATGACCTTTTGTTTTACTTATTTACTTTTTCTGGAAAATACAACACTGGATATAATAAACCTTTCCTAAAAGATGTTTTCTTGAAACTAGCTCATTGCCACCTTGTTAAATTTCATTTCTACAAGTCATCAAATATTTAAATTATGTTAATCACAATAATGAGTGAAAACCAGAAACTATATTAGTCCATAAATCTTCTTCTTAGGTGTCAGGTAAGACCAACTGCAGAATTAGAGGCTGGAACTCCAAATGCAAAGCATAAACATCCACACTAAGTCATTATGAATGAATTTGGCTCCTGAATTTACATTACTAGCAGTGATACCCAGAAAGGAATATTCAGTCATTCATTCTCCACTCTGAGAATGAGTTTAACCATTCAACGAGTTGGCCATTTACTAAGACAGGATCAGTGAAACTTGCTTTTGAGGTACGGCACGCTTGTATAACTGTTCTTTGCTACAGATAAAATTTCATATAATCTTTTTTTTTTTTTAGGAGAAAATTTCATTAGGATTATTATGTTATTATATAACAGAGAAAGTTTTGCAAACTACACTGTTGTCTTATGACATGTTAATATTGCCCCAGTGTTAGTGATACAAGCACAAATCCTTGATGGTGTATTACGGTTTATTTCAAGTTTCCCAGCATTTTCAATTTTAAGGTCCATTCTTACACTATTCTAAGCTTTGCCCACTTGTATAAGCTTTTTGTGCCAAGTGTCTGACTCTGTGTTCATGCTTTGGAGAAATGTCAAGAATTGTTCAGCCATTTGTCAGTCTGATGTTGTGAGAGACTGTATTTTTGACAAACTGTATCAAAATATGTCTCAAAGTGTGCTTGCAAACTTTGCTTGCATAGTTTGAGTGATGCTGGACTGGGAGCAGAGCTCTGTAGCTGGAGTGGCAAGGAGGAAAACAATTTACCGAGACAACTGAGCCCAAGGCAGAACCATCAACTGCCACAGAAACCCCATAAACACCAAAACAACTCTTCAAGGTTAGGAGGACTTGTTTACCAAAACACCAGGCTGTGTGCACTGAGCGTGCTACAGCAACGGCCAATGGGAGGTGAAAAAGGGCCTCATGAACAGCATGTGGACAAGTCACCCATTCACTGGTTTGAAGGAGACCTACCGTTGCCTTGGATATGCCTGGAATATTATGGGATGCTTACCCTATAAAAGGCCTTTGGAAAAAAACCCGTGTGAACAACCTTAATTGAAGAAACAACTGTGTGTACATCTTCTGTTGAAGAAACAGCCACATGTACACACCCCCCAACAGACAAGAAGCTGAGTGTGTACCCACCACCAAAGGGTGGACTAATGGGATGCCATTGGATCCAATGGTGGTGACCATCTCTGCTGTCCTCTTGTCCACTTAATTTTCTTCTCTTTCTCTTCAATCTTTCCCTCCACTGAGTCAGTAAAATTTGATCAGTTAACAACATCTAACCTCATTTGTGTCTTAATTTTTGCTCATGAGATTTCACTCAAATCTCCTCTGTGTTTTTAATTGGACCGGGACATTTATAAAGGAAAAAACCCCAGTAATTAATTCTTTATAGCAATTATTTTAGTGGTAACTATTATAGAGACCTTATTTTAAATAGAAAGATATTAATTTAAGTTAAATTTCTAAGACATTATACAAATAACAGAAGTAATAACAGTCTACCCAAATTCAACCTAATTAAGAAGCTGAGAAGCATGTTAGATTTATCTTCCACTCAGTAGGAAGGAAAGAGGAAAAAGACATAAAAGGTTTGCTTCTTCTAGATGGTGCTATTGCTTCGTTTTTGTGAAAAAAATATAGAAAAAAAAAGATTATGATAGGTTAATTAGGGTCTATAATATTGTTATGCAAACAAAATATATTATTTGGATATCAAATAATCTCACTTATAGCATACCTACTTTCTGAATGTATATATATGTTTTCAGGTACTTTCTAAGGTGATTTTCAATTTTTTACATGTTACCATAACTAAATTATGTTGCAGTAATCAACACTGTTGATTGGATTTTATTTTTTAAATTGATACCAAAATAGACCTTTGATCCCAGAAAACTTACTTTTTTTCATTGGCAATATTAAAAGGCTTGAAAGACAAAAAAGACTCATACAGCCCTCTGACATCTGCATGTACATGTTACTAATTAGATGACCTGCACAGTAGTCAGGATTGAAAGATATCTCCAAAGGTCAAAACCAAAATGGACTAAATAAGAAAAATATGATTTCTAGAGGTGTTTATTAACACTTTGAACATATTAATTCTCATTGATTGGAATGTGCTCCCTTCTGATCAGATGCCTAATTTTTTGATAAGGATTTAAGAATAAAGGCTTCACTGGAAATAAATTGAGGGATTCAGTAGTATAAGTGCTCAGAAAAGTTGTAGTTCAAAATCACTTACCTGGCAAAAGTCCCAGGAGGACATCATTGATGTCATCTATTCAAAATATTATACAGCTCCTTTACTGCAGTTTGTGAGCAACTTGAGGATATTATAGTTATTTTCAAATCTTCATAGAATCATAGAAAATAAATCTGAAAGGGTCTTTAAGAGGTCACTAAGTTCTCTGGCACAAGGCAAGATGAACTATATCTTTGTCATTCCTGATACATGTCTGTGTAGCTAGTCCTTAAATTCTCCAGTGAAGGGCAGTGAAGTCCTGATGGACAATTTCTTTCCATGCTTCAGTAACTCTATTATCACAAATAGTTATGCTAATATCCAACTTGAATCTTTCTGGATGCCATATCCACCATAAACTGACAAAATGCCATGGGCCAGCTGAGCCTGTTTAAACATCATAAGCATCTGGGTCCACACTGCTCTGGATGCAGTGCTGCTGCTCAGCTGAAGCTTACTCTCTCATTAACAGAACTAGATTTTGTTCTTTATCATCAGTCTAGTATTTGGCTCAAATAGAGATCAGAAGAGAAGAATATGAAAAAAAGATATCCCAAAACATATACTGTGGCTTAACACTCATGGTTCTTCCCTCTAAACAACCTGTAGAGGAACTCCAAACTACTGTTCCTGCTAGCTTACATATTGGACACTTTAAGAGATTTCTCTGTGGTTTATGGAAAGTATTGTGGTTTTAGTTCAGTTACAGTTAGTTTAGTTTAGCTAGTTCAGTTTAGGCTGTTTGTGGTATAGTATATAATATGACACCACGTACCTGAGACATTTGGGTGCTAAGTGTTCCTTCCTCATTTCCCTCCTGGATGCCTAGTGCGGCACTGAGATAATGGCCTTCATGATTACTCACCTTGCACATTTTGGTTGCTGTTTCTAATCAGAGTATGATTCTCACAGCCTATCTCTGCATAAAGCTTCAATGAGCAAGATAATAAGATAAATAACGAAATAAATACAAAGGTCTCTGTGTTTTATCCACAGCATATAATATTAAGATACAGTCTGGCACAAGGGCCTGTGATCAGAAGGTGCTTTTTAGAATCTAAAAATTTCCAAGATAATCCCTAAATTTTCTAATAAATCTCAGGAACAGTCAGATGATGACATGTGTGAAAATAATAAAACAATAATCCTTATAAATCATAGTCATTCACCTTCAAAATATTCAGAAACTTACCTGTTATACAAAAGCGAAAAAACACAAGCAATACCTTTTTTGAGATAATTCAAAAGTTAATTCAAGAATGCTCTGAGAACATTCTGCTCATTCTTTTATATGATGACTACTATGATACAAAATTTATACTGTCTAGCTTTTCTTTGAAATACACTTTAAAAATGTTCCAAATTCATCACTAAGGTATCTTCACCTTTGCAAAAAAAATTATTTAAATTAAGAAAATTCTATTGAGTAAGTTTAATTCCCATAATAGATGTGAACTGAATAAACATATCACTGGTGTAATTTAATGAAATGTGATATTTGCCAAAAAAGTCCACTACAAACCACATTCATATTCTGAGTTATAAGATAAAAATTTTAATAGGATTAGCATTGGTTTTCATATTGCTTTCAGAATCAGAAATACTTGATGCAGTGGAAAATAGAATGCATTCATTTAGTTCCATTGCTTCATAGTTTAATGAAAACCTGACAGGGTAGATATATAACGTATATACAAATAAAAGTCAGATGCAGACTATATGTAAAGAATATGAAGAAAACTAAAGTTTTATAAGAAAAAGAAAGAGATAAATTCTGTGTATTGGTTTTCATCACAGAGGAGGTGAGGATGTTCCAGTTTTTGAGCTATTCTTTATGGGAAAATTTGAAGTACTGCTTAAACTAGAATTGGTGCTAGACGAGTAAAAGGTGACAGTAGCAATGCTGGTTTGTGAAATAGAGCTGGTAATGATTTGGATATCCACAGTTTAGCCTGAACTCCACAGTGGGCAAAATGGTAGAAATAACAAGAAGAGGTGACCCAGTGTTACAAAGAGTCAATACAGCTTTTATAGAAGAATCCTTCTTTGATACATCCACCAGAGTTCTCCAAGACAGCAATAAACTTGTGAGAAAACAAAAGGCAATTTGATTAATAGACTATTCTTGGCTTTTCAGTAGATTCTACACAAAAGTTTCAAAATAATCTAAGATGTCAGAGATACTAGGTAAGTTTTTCTCATGGTAAGAAATAAAATATGGGAATAAACTATCAGTTTTCAAAATTACAGGAACTTATCACGTGGATCTTTTTGGGTCTCTATTGTCAAATATGTTTACAAATAAATCTGAAAATTATATGATTAATGATGTGATACAGCTTGCTGAGAATATAAAATCATGTAGACGAATAAGAGCTGAATGTGATGTATTTCAAAAGGACCTTATAATCATAGAATCATAGAATGGCTCAGGTTGAAAGGGACCTTAAAGATCATCTAGTTCCAAACCCCCCCACCATGGGCAGGGATGCCAATTACCAGACCAGGTCGCCCAGGGCCACATCCAGCCTGGCCTTGAACACCGCCAAGGATGGGGCATCCACAACCTCTCTGGGAAACCTGTTCCAGTGCCTAACCACCCTCCTGGTAAAGAAATTCCTCCTAATCTCTAATCTAAATTTCTCCTCTTGTAGCTTGTAGCCATTTCCCCTTGTCTTACCACAGTTTGAGAACCCATGACAACTGGTCTGCTGAGTCACAAAATCACAGAATCACAGAATGTCAGGAGTTGGAAGGGACCTTGAAAGATCATCTAGTCCAACCCCCCTGCCAGAGCAGGATTCTTTCCTAACTGGGAATCGAACCTGGGCCCTGGTAGTAAGAGCACCAAATACTAACCTCTAGACCACCACTTCGTCCCTAATATTTTCCCTAATAATATTTGGATGAAGCCTCAAGAAATTGGAAGATAAAGTGGCAGATTGACTCAAATAAGATAATATAAGGTAATTAAAAAAAAAATCACCCAGTGACATACTTACAATAACAGACTCTCTTATGATGAATGAAACAGCTCTTGAAGTTTTTCTAAAAAAACTCTGAAAATATTAGACAGAATTTTCAAGCAGAAAGGCAAAAGGAGTGTTAATCTTTATCAGGAATAGAAAAAAGAGCGAAACATGCAACTTGATTAAAATATACGTCCTTACGTGCTACCTACAGTCCTGTTCATCCCATTTCAAAAAACTTACATTAAAATGAAAAAAACCCCATATGATTTAAAGATGGGAAATGTGTTGAGAGAAATGGAGTACCTACTGTAGATTTGGTAAGAGACTAGTGGCAACAGATATGACGGAAGGCCCACAGAATTATTAGTGACATGAAGCTGGTGAATTGGGAAAGCTGGAGGATAAACACCTTATTTCTTTTTTCTTTTAAGAATCTGCTCTTGATTGTGAAGGACAGGACATTGAACAATATTTTGGTTTGATGCAATATGTATTTTTAAAAAATATTCTTATTAGCATGTTTTCAGGTTCCAATTAAAAAAAAGTACATATTAAAATATTATTTACTTGCAATCTGAGAAGGAAATTTTTTTTCTTTTTACCTAGACCTGCTCATACCACATGAATTGCTGGACAAGTACTAGCATGTGCTGGTACAGACTTGCATTGGTTAATGCTGGCTCTTTTAAAGCTGGCTATTTTCCCATCAGGAACCTAGTTAAACCAACTACTACAAAAGACCAGAACAATTCTTCCTTTTCCCCCTGTGTATTATCAAGCAAGTCACAAGGACTTGAAGACTTTCAGATTCTCAAGTCTCAAGGGAGTCTTGCCAAGCAACCTTCCTCTGCCTTGGTGACCACAGTATTGTTGCAGTATTTGAGGTTCCCTGAGGTTTTGGAAGTCCCAAGGGCTCTTAGTCTTTCTGAGTTTCCTTGAATGAGATTAAGAGTCTGAAGTTTTCAGGTTCTTCCTGCTCCACGGGTGAGTAGGAAGGTCTCTCTTGGCCAAACCCCTTCCTGGGGCTTCTGGAGTGCCTCATTTAACACAGAGCACCTACAGTGTGAAAATCCTGGCTTCCAGACTCATTGTCAGTACACCAATAATGTCTCACAACCTGTACTTACTCTACAATTTGGGTAAAAACCTGTAGCCAGTTACACAGCTTTAGTTCTTGAAATACATAATCATTTGATCTGATTAATTTATTATTTTCCCAGAAGCAAAATCTCAGCTTATATTTAATCAATATAGTGATCAAACTGTTAATTCTACAACTCAGGTTGCTACAGGCTGCTGTGAAGAGTGCAGAGAAACCTTACTCAACCAAACAAAACCCCCAAACCCAACAGGTAACTCCTATTCTACAGAAGTTTTATTTAAAGTTAGAAGTTTAGCTATCATAAAAACTGAGTTTTGAAATAAGTCTTTACCCTGTTTCACAGTAAAGACCATATTTAAAAGACAAAGAATGAAATTCACTTGCATTGTTCAACACAAGGTGCAAAAGGAAAGAAATGCAGTTCATTCAGAAGTTGCTATTACTTAATTCAAAATGTACTCTGTATTTGTATGTTTTCAATGCACTGAATGATTGATATTGCTAAAATCTTGCTACAACCACAGTATACAATGCAATATTCTTAGTTACTCATTAGAAAAAAAGCATTTACTTTCTTGGTTTCAAAGGCAGTCTCTCATCCTTGATCATCATCTGAATTTCCTTTCTTTTCTTCCTGTAATGTGGCCCCATAACTGATAGTCATATTTTCCCCTGTGCTTAATTACAGACTTACTGGATTCTTCTAAACTACTTTAACCTTGGACACTGCAGTTTGGATGGGAGCAAATGTTCTATTTGTATGACTATCTATATTCAAAGAGAACACAATATAAACAATTAAAAGCATGATGAAAATTCTACCTAGCAGGTTTAAGTTATGTCCCCTATAGATGTTGTAGATGAAACGGATTTTTTGCTCCATGATAAATCTGACATTTTTGAGAACTGTGTTAAGAAGATTTGGTCATATTCCAGAACAAGCAGAATGCTTTCTGGAGCCTCTGTCACAAGTTTTTCTTTCATTCTCATACAACACAAGAGAAAGCCCCTTCTCTCTTGAAAATCTAACATAACCATCCCATCTACTCTCTTTAAAGTATAATATGATTGTGGATCATCTCATTTGAGTTACATGGCCAGGCTTGAAGAGTTGTCATATTTATACAGATAGAATAAACCCATTTTAAAAAGAATATGCATCTCTGTGTTGTAGTTGTATGTCATCAATTACAGGAGTATGGTAAGATTGTTTTTAATAATTAAATTTGAAATTTTTCCTTGAGCAATAATTATTGATAGATAAATACTGAATGGTGCAAAATGTAAAGGATACTTTAAATAAAATAATTTGGAAAAATTTGGGAAAAGCTTACAGTGGATGAAATTTTAGTTGTGAATGAGCAGACATTGTATAGTGTACTAGAAATAATGAAGAACTTATTTTCAGCATTAATATTACATTAAGCTTTTTGAAAGATATTATAAAAGCTTGAATAAGGATGGACAACCATTTACCACACATGTACATCATACACATAGAAGTACAAGATGGCTTTAGTCTTCAAAGTTGCAGAATCCCAACATGCACCAAAGAGATCCAAAACACATGACAATGCACATGAAGATGAAGAGACATCAACAGCAGACTACACACTTAGCAAAATACAGCCAAGACAACTCCATGGTAAGTTGACTTCATGAAGAAAATAAGTTATAATAAAAAGACTAGATGATGACCAAAGCATTTTGTAAAAAAAGGACTTCTGTGTTGCAGTCTTTCCTTCGTGAATGCCCATACTGATGGTACAGGGGGTAAAAAAATGAAGAGGGACATTCTGGCCAAGAGAGTGTAGATGACTACTTTATGTAAGCTACAGAAAACCTGTTCCTCTGACCTTGAGGTAGTGAAAAGTGGCTAATTATTCTTCCCTTCTTTAACACCTACAGTTCACTATCCTTGGGGCAAGCAATGTGTAGCAATTTTTCTTTGCGTTCTTTATTGGTTTGAAAAATGAGATGATAAGAGTGTCTTACATTGTCAGGTATATTAACATAATGTTAGAGTTTCAAAATCATCAGGGTATTCCATAATGTAAAAACACTCTTTGAAGAAAATGCCTTTCTGTCTGCAAAATACCCTTCAGCAGTATATTCTACTATTTCCATAGGGTAGCCATTGCAAAAAAAGAATGTACCTCTTCCAGGAGGTACTGAAAAGTCAGACAAGATTTCATTTAGCAATTACACCTGCAAAAGCTCATTCTGAGATCCTTCATATGGTGTCAAATGCTGGTGGTTCAAGAATAATAAGGCAGTTCTGAAAATACTGAAAAAAGGTCATGCTGGAAAACAGTGCTAATAGTATAGTCATATGTCTGGGGATATGAAAGTTTTTATGGTGATTTATTTTTGAGGAAGGCATATTATACAAGCTGTTCAAGTACCAGTTAGTGGGTAAACATCACTTAGAATGTTGTTAAAGGCAGCCTAATAACGGTGACATGAATGACAAAGTCCTTGGACCTTTTTTTGTTAGAAGTTGAAATTAAGCAACCACATGAATTTTAGGTGTCTTATGAACTGCCAAGAGACTGCTGCAATCCTCTGTAAAGCTGATATAGTTCATTGCCTTAAGCTGCAAGATCTGTGAATAGAACACAGCAGAAGATAATAATTACATTCTTCTTATGATTTTTTAAAAAATTTCAAAATAAAATACAAACCTTTGAATGTTTTAAGTGTATGTCTTCTAAGTACAGACTATTCACTTTAATGACAAGATTCGAAACAGGTTTTAGTCTACAGTGAAAAATCTCATTCAGAATATCTTGTATCTGCAGGTCAGGACCTGAGATAAAATTTCAGCAACATAAGGAAACAACCCAATACAGAAAAAAAATGTTCTGACATAAGATGATGTCACAATTACCTCTTTCTGAGCACATTTTTGTCTCAGTCTCCACTCTGATCTTTTTTTGTCAAAACACTTTCAGAAGACATCTAAAAGTTACAGATAGTACATGTTTCCTGGCAAGAATGCTTTTTCTTTCAAATGCGGTAAAGTAAGCATTCTCTAGCATATGGTTTAATAGTCCAGAAACAGACAAATCTGATCATTTTTACTGTCAGTAGGGAGTTATACTTCTAGTCATTTCAATTTTAATCAGGACACAGAATTGTAAAAATGCAGAAATGAGATTTGTTAGGATACAAGAAACAGCTACATAATCTGTTTCTATTCATGCTCTCAAAATACTTTCTGGAACATTTTATGAACATATGAGCTTATGACTAGGAAGGTATCTTGCATGTGCAGATAATGGCATAGCTAATTTGATGTCAAAAGTTCTCAGGAGCTCAAACTTCCAGGAAATATAAACACATCCAGCTTGCATTCCTTCATGCACCATAACTTGCATTTCACTCATATATGCATTTTTACTCATGAATGTAATTCTATTTTGGAGCACATTGAGAAATGATAGCTGGAAGTCTTAAGATCTCCCTGATCTTCCAAAGCAGCTTCACATTTCAGTTGCTAGACTCTGTTTGGATGAATCTCTATAAATTTAAGGAATAAATAAGAAGACTCTTCTGTGTTTGTCAGCTAGTCAATTGCAGTCTTAAGGGAAAAGCAACATTAAATCAAGGCAGATGAAGTTGTTTGTTCTATTAAAGAAACACATCAATAGAAACTGTTAAAAATTTTATGGCAGTTTTGCTAGTTACAGAAGGGTTCAAGGTGTGCAGGTATTTGCCTTAAGACACCAATAGAGAAAATGCCCAGTTATTTTTCAGTGACCCATGTATTTTTGAACTTAACAACAGGTCTTACCAGCACAACTAAAAAGATATAAATAAGTGAAATGCTTACATGAATAAAAAATATACATAAATTCACTAACAAATAGTCTTTTCTTCACCTCATTATCCTAATTTTTACAGCTTATGTATTGTAAGCATCCTAACCTTTTCTTCAAAACCACAAATATTTTGTGACCTTACTGTCTCCCAGTTCACAGAATCACAGAATGTTAGGAGATGGAAGGGACCTCAAAAAATCATCTACTCACACCCCCCTGTCATGGCAGGATTCTCTAGACCAGGTCACACAGAAGGTTTTGAATACCTTCATAGAAGGAGACTCCACAACCTCTCTGGGCAGTCAGTTCCAGTGCTCTGCCACACTCACTGTTAGGGATGACCAACTTTTTTTAGCAAAGAAGAAGTAGTATCCTCCCACTAACAAACTGGCCACCCGAAAAATGAGTCACAAAGCATCAAACATTACAGAAAGAATAAACCAAACATTAAGGTTTTCCAGAGACCATGCTTAAATAGACAAATTAGACAAATCAATTCCTTAAATTCTAGGCAGACAGAAAACTTGTCTTGGTGCTGTGTGACACACGTTTTGAATATCTAGAGAAATCATCTGCCATGCACATTCAAAGTTCAATTATCCAAAGATATATTGAACTTATTGCTTAGCTTCACTGCATTTTCAATGCCTTTGGTTTCAGCAGATTTTCAGTCAGTAAAAATTCAGTACCATATTTCCAGTTACATTGCAGTAATTGAAAAAATGATTTCATTATATTGTACAAGGGAGGTGAAATATACCAGAACTCCTTTAACTTCTGCTGTTCATAAACTACTGTACAGTAGTTATACCATCTAAATGTCCTTCCTTTTCCATGACTGATGCAGTGGCTCAGTTCATACTGACAGTAAATGAGGAGTCTGTCTCAAGGATTCTACATCTTTTGGAGTTTACATTATTAGGCTTATTTTGATGCAAAGTGGTAGCCTTTTGCTTCAAAGATCTCACCACATCTCACCATAATCTAATTTCAGGAAAGGGGTTTATCAAACAAATCAAATATAAATCTAACAAAGAGACATACTGGCAGACAATGTTTCAGCTGTTGTTGATCTTATCTCTCTTCAGGCCTTTGGCAATGAGTGTAAACTTGCAGGGCCATTTCTGCACCTCTATTACTACAAGCATATCAAACAAAATTTTAATATCTCTAGTTTGTATTTACAAAAGATGTTAGCTTATATTTATTTCTTTCACAATAGTTTTTTGATAACTATCTTGTCAGGTTTTTGCACATGCCAAGAAAAAGGTTTCGGTAGTATAATCACATGATACTCAGTATGAGTTCTGTATAGTATCAGGCATTTCATATTATTTGTTTTAATTCATACTTTTACCTTTTCATATTTTTTCTGCTCTACATGAGCTCCAATAACACTTTGTTAGACCTACAGCAGATATATGGGATATGAGAGATTTGCCTTTTTAAAATCAGACACAAAAGAAACCTGGAAGCTTTAGAAAAAGGAAGAATGAATATAAAAAGTGAATGGAAAAGTGTACTTTAAAATATAACCACTTTCTTTTTTGGTATTACTATGATATTAACAATGAATGGGTTCTTCTGGATTTATTCTCTCAAGTTGTTATCTGTACTTACTACTTCTCTAAAATCCTAAAATTCTACAGGAAGAGAAGGGAAGTTTGGGAGAGGGCAAGGCAAGTCTTGTGTCTCATATGTTCCAGGTGGCTTGCAGGTGGATTATAGTTTGTAGGAAAAACATGTATACTCTCAAATTTGGGTAGAGAGTTGGAGAGGTAGCTCTGGTTATGCCTTTTGAACCAGGAGATTTAAATTACCAAGATGTGAATGTCACTGGACTTGCAGTGTAAACTAATAATCAAAACAGTGGTTAAAATTAGTCAGGTAGAAATACGTCCCATTTCAGAAATGTTGGCTTGGGTCCTTTTGGCATTAAAATTTGGCACTTCAGAAATTCTGGAACCTCTGCGGTTAAAAAGAGATTTTAAGGATCTAAACTCTCAGATTTAGACACCTAACGTGGCAATTATCAGCAAAAAATCTTAGTCTCAGTAGTCTTACATCTTATTTAACAAAAACTGTTCAAGATAAATAAGTTCTAGCACTTTCCTTTTGGGTACTGTGATCTTTGAAATTATATTAACATATTCATTTGACTTGATTTCACCATCTATTCAGATATGAGTGGCCGCTAAATGATGATCTCCATAATGATAGCTTAAGTTTCCTTTTATGGTGGAAGCTTTCGTTACAAACCCATCTAAGGCTGCTGTCTCATAGACGTTGATAAGGGCAGGATAACTTTTAAAACCTGGTTTTGTTACAGTCTTTAATAGCTGTGAAAAATCTGAATACGTATTGCAGTTAGTCTAGCTTTTACATTGGAGACATTTGTATGCAGTGAAGTGAAAAACATAAATTAAGAATACATATTCTTTAATTTGAAATAATATGTGCCGGGTTACACAGCTATGTGAACTACTACAGAAAGCATCAGAAAACTGTTTATATAGAGATTATGTAAGTGTAGAAAGGATATTTGGAGATCCTAGAATTATTTCACTTGAAAAAAATAGTGACCTAGTATGTCTTGCATGGTATTTATCAACCAATAGCCATAATATGTTACTGACCTCTTATATTTTAGAAGGTTTGCCAAGTAGTGACAGGCAAAGATTAAGGTATGTTGTTCTGGCATTTCACTCAGGTATTCTGTGTTTGGTAGGTCAAAATTTAATTTTATAATCCTCCACCTTTTAATATGAAAATATTAATTTCAAGTGATTTAACATTTCCTGTTGAAACATTCCATTTCCCACTGAAATAGTGCCCTATAGTAGTTAGTCAGTTGCTTTGAAAAACTGTACAGTTTGAAGTGATTCTTGGAAATGAAAAAAATCCCACATGTATCTGGCAGAAATAACAGGAAGTTTTAGCCCAAAATTTCATGCAAAATTAGACAGTACAAGGAGTCACTGGCTCCATAAGAAGAAGCCTAGCCTTTTCTTCAGCCTAGTGACTGATTTCTGCCTTTGTGTGACACTGAACCAAATGTAGAACTGATCTGACTTTATTTTTTTCTTCTTGATTTAGTTCACCAGCTAACTATAAATTCATGGTGAAAGTCTGATGTGGGCAACACCCATCCTCTCAGACAACCTTTGTTAATTTTGTTTAGGGAGGGACTTCCAAGCTGTAAGTGAAACTCAAAACTGAAAGATTTCTGTATTGACTTCTATATTGAAATTGGTGAATATCTCTCTATTAACAGATCAGGTTTTCCCAGTAGGTAGTGTTTTTGCAAGAAAATATCTCAAATATGGTGAGGCATTTATTTTTTATCTACAAGGAGAAAGTTCCATGTCACTCTGGAAATATCAGTATGCTAGCAGCCAGGAAGTTTTGTCTGAAGACTATAAAAAGTGGTCACTGGGTCATTAACCTGGTCACTGAAAGAAGCAGAATAGTCTCAGGCATACAAGCATGCAGAATAATAACTGGAAATCTGCTGTTTACAGTGTGCACCTTTTGGCTCTCTAAAGATCTTTCATAGGAAAAATCTTGATGAGTTTATTGTCTGAGTCTAACCAAGGAAGAAATTAAGGACTCCATCACTGTATTGGAGTAGTGAGGGGGGACAGGAGGAACCTGTGCAGGAGAGGGCCAGCACCTGCCCTGTGCTACGTACCATCTCTTCCAGCCATCTCTACAATAAAGTACAGATGCACTGAGTACCTAAACTGAAGCAATGTGATGAATTTACAGTATCTCTGAGAGGACATTTAAGTAATGATGGTAAAGACCAAGAAAACAACACCAAAGGAGTTGTTGGACAATGGAGGAGATGTAAAGGCAATACCAGGGAAAGGGCAAGAGTTAAACAAGAAATATGCAGGAAAGGAGGAAAGGAGCAGGAAAAATTGCCCTGGGCAGAGAAGGAGCAAAAAAGATAGCCAAATCGAGACACCCAGGAACAGGTGTGACCACTAAGGCACTGCAGCTGGTGGAGAAAATGAATCAACACTGGAACAGCTGGGTAGGAATCACTAGACAATGAGTTCCACCTTCCGCACCTCACCACTTCCCTGAAGCGACTGAGTGTAACCTGCAGTGAGAGGACTGGAGACCAGGTAGGGGAGAGGAGGTGTGTCCAGATAGAAGCTGAACTGTTTTCCCTAAGTGTTTATTTGTTAGCTTCCATTTTTCAATGCAAGAATCAGTAATGAAAAGTTTGCTAATTAGCAAGAAATTAAATTTAATTACTTTCCCTGACTCAAAAGTGGTTTTGGCTAGGGAAGAATTACTAAGAGAGAAAAAGTTACACTTACTTTTTCTACAAAGAGAACATAAACTATTAAGAAGGTTGTTTTCTTTTTTTCTTTGAGTGTCAAGTTTGATGAATGCTACTTACCTAAATAAGGATTATGCTTCATTAGTTATTTTAAGATCAAACTTACTGTAATTCTTAATTTGTAAAATATGTTTAATAACTCTTTGATCTGATTTAATAAAGCAGTCAGACAGAGATAGTATTTTCAGAAAAAATGTAGCTCTATATTCTCTCTAGTTATTCTAAAATATTGCCCTGAAAAAAGGTAAAAAAAGTGGATGCTAAGATTCCTTGTGCCTCTATCAATGCTGAAATTGACTGAGGCTACATGGGCATGGTCAAAAAGTTAATTAACTAAAGGTGTGAGTTTAAACTAGACTACTTAACCCCATTTACTACTCACAGGAAGATGTTAATTCAAACCATAAATGTAATGATTGATTTGGTGCAATTCATTTCAAAATACATTAAACTAAACTGAACTGAGATCCTGAAGTTCTAACTGAGTACCAGCACACAAAAATTTAATGTAATTTAATTAGTCCACTTAAAAGGCTAATGCACAGCAACTTTGGAACATCTTTGACTACCTTTTGCGAAGAGATGGGATGACTCACAAGGTTTGTTATAATCTTAAAGAATATGGTTCAAAATTTATGCAGACTGATTATAAATAGAAGTTGTTCCGTGAAAATATGTTCAGTAATGTGTTTCACTATCTATCTAGAGGGTAAATCAAGGCTGAAGCAATTATTGCTGTGGCTGATACTAATATCTTGTGAGCTTACTTAGCAAAGGTCAACAACATAGCTAAGAGGGGAATAAATTGTTCTTTCATGTACTTCCAGAGCAGAATTAAGAGAAGCTGACAAGGCAAGACTCAGAAGTGATATACTGCTGATTCATTAAGCTGAATACATTTGATCAGGAGATATAACTTTTGCCCATGTGTTAGGACTAATTATTTACACATATTCAAGCAGAATAGCCCCAAAAAGTAAAAGTTAGTGCACTTGGAATTTGGGAGAACAAATTTGAAGTTCTGTTTTTAGCTCAGATAGAATGGAAATGTAAGCCTGGGAACACCACAGGGAATCACTATGTCCTTCTTTATGGAAATTTTTTTTTTAAGAATTCCTTGAAATCTCAGACAGAACCATTTCCCACTTAGTGTGAGCATCTGTTTGTCTGTTGTAACTAGTGAGATTTCTTTCTTCATTGTATTTGACCAGATCCCTTGATAACCAGTGGCTTAAGCAACTCAACAAGTAGATAAGGCTCCTTGTTTTGTGTATGTATGAGTGTGTGTTGTGTTTCCAGAAATCTTACTGAATCAGTGAAAATGAAACAGTGGTAGTGATTATTCTAACCAACCATTATAGCTTAACAGAAAGTTGTGTCCTTGTTTTGTTTTTCTTTAATTGCAGTTTAATTTGCTGAAAAATGCTCGAGTTAAACTCCGAAAATCAAGGACACAGACCTGCAGTTATTTTTGTCAAATAGAACAAAACTCTCAGCACCAAGCTTCTCATATGAACAGACATCAACTGACTAATTTCTGCTTGTTTTCAAAGTACAAGTTAAATACTTTGTACTTCTCTGATCTTATCTCAAAGAAATTTCTCTTAAGGATCAAATTCAATTCTTTACAAAGATTTCAGTTGCGACAATACAGCAGGGCACATCAGCTTTTCTCTTGCTCCCTTAAGAAACACTAAGTATTGTTTGTTTATTAGGATACTACTATGTTGATGATGAGACTTCTGAGGAAATAAAATACATTCTCTATTATGGAACTCACTGAAGATCAGTAGGGAGTATCATATCACAAAACAGAACACATGCTCACAAAATTGTAAGTAGTTTTACCATATTTCTTCCTATTTCTAATGTAATATTTCACTGCAGTCCCCATTTTACCTAGATTTCTGGTTTGGATTCTCAACAGATCTCATCTGTAAGTTTAAACTGTGGAAAATCTCATTAAGAACAGCTACTGACAAGCAGACTTTCTTATTTTTCTACATTTTCTTTTCTCTGTTTCCACTGGGAGATGTGGATGAAAAAAACCCCAGGAAATGGAAAGAAAGTACAAAAGAGGAAGTTAAATCCTTCTACTAGTTCCTGAATTCCAATGCTATAGAAATCAGCCTAAGCAGTTTCATTCACAGCCACTTCACACCCAAAGCTGTAACTATGAAAAAGATAGTAATTCAGAAAGGTCTGGATATAGAATTTTAGTTCAGGACATTGTAAATATAAAACTGTCTATGCTTGTAGTCAGATTTTAAGCCATTTAAAAAGATATGCTAGTAACAAAACAAAAGTAAAACCTGAACCCATTCAAAACCGAACCAAAACCCCAACTGCCATAACTTATAGACAGGATGTTGTAGCAATGATTTCATTCAAGTTCATTTCTAAAATTTAATACTAATAATCAGGGAACACAGTAGTAAAGGTTTACACAGTGCTTTCAATGAGCATGAATCTTTGAATTAACTTGTTCTGTAATTAACTGTTCACAAGAACCAGTCTTATTTTAAATTTTACCTAACAGATGCTTCTGGCTTTAATTCTATATAACTTCCTCAGTAATTTCTGTTGTTAAATGAAACCTGAAGGCAGATGTGTGTTTTCAGAAGCTGGCATAATACACCCTACAGAATTCCTACATAAGTATTTTATGAAAATTGATTGTATAAACCAATAAGATGTAAGGTGCACTAGATTAATATTTTGTAATGCTAGCATTAAAAGAACATCAAAGAAAATGACAAAAATGAGGATTTATTTCTTAGGAGTCAAAAAGATAATAAATTGCTTGCTTACCAAGATGATGAGATTGTGAATGAACTAAGAATTAGGAGTTTAAGGTCTTCTGGAATTCTTGAAAAATCTAATATAAGTGTTTTCATAGACTCATAAAACGATTTGAGTTGGAAAGTGACCATAAAGGTTATTTAGTTCCAATCCTCTTGCCTTAGACAGGGACACCTTCCATTGTGTCAGATTACTGAAGGATCTATCCAGCCTGGTCTTGAATGCTTCCAGGGACTAGGCATCCACAACTACTCTGGGCAACCTATTCTAGTGTCTAGTCACCTTCACAATAAAGAATTTCTTCCTAATATTTAAATCTACCCTATTTCAGTTTCAAACTGTCACCCCTTGTCCCACCTCTACACACCCTGATAAAAAGTCCCTCCTCATCTTTCCTGTAGGTCTCCCCAAAGGGGCCTGCAGTAGTTAAATGATGTCAAAATTTGTGCTTCTATACCTAAAAAGTTTCAACTTTGATTCAAGAAAGCCCTTCAAACATAGTCTTAAAGAATATGAAGAGTACTCCCTCTTATTCCATTGCATTCTTCAGTCACTATCAGGAATCCCTTCATTTTCGGTGACCTGAATCTTCTCTGTTTGCGCTCACCAGCAGCCTTTCTAGCACTGTGAGTTCTTTTCATATTTACAAAGAATTTGAGGATGTTATACCTATTTAGTAGTGTGGACAGATGGGAAAGAATGTTGTACATCAGCTTAAACCCAACAGGTCCTTCAGGGAATAACACCAACAAAACGGTAAGGAAAATACTTTGCAAAATCTCTCAAAATATAACAGCCCATGACTCTAGGAAACAGGGCATTTCCTTTCAATACTCCCTTTAAAGTCTGTATAAAAATTCAGAAACATTGATCTACAGTTAAGGACTATACAGAGACCATTTGAGAGAAAGAGCATCCTGGGTATTTCTTCAGGCTCAAAGTGGGTCTGGTTTTAGCAGCAAACAAATGTCATGGCAGACAAACGTGTTTAAAAAGTTTAAGGATGGAGAGCTGCTTTTTTTTTTTTTTCTCTTTCCTTAAAATAAAAAAAATACCCCACAGGAATTTGGCCTTTTTACTGCACAAAGCGAGGCTTGGCACCTTTTCACAGTGAGACATCAAGTCTCCAATATTTATGGCCCTTTAGGATACATTTCAGCCTAAAGGATTCACTATAAGTTACTGCTTTTCACTCCTACATGTAACTGAACCTTTTGGTAACTGAAAAATGAAAAAGAACATTATTCAATTTTGTACCACACTGGCCAGAAAAGGGTATGAATAATTGGTGTCCAAAAATCTGAGTTCATTTTGGCACCCTTAAATTACAAGAGAAGCAAACGAAATGAGAAACTTAAGTTAGTTCTGCCAATCCCATATGCACAGTAGTGTGTGTATATAAATATATATATCGTGCAGTGTTTTGAACAAGGTTGTGCTCCTTTTTAGCTGAATATGGAGGGAGTCACACAATAGAGATATGAATACTTCATTAATTTTTTTTAGATTTTTTTCCTTGACTGAGAAGATTGGTGAGGAATCAGAAAAATATTTAGCAGGATGTCACAGGCTGCTGTGAAGTAAAATAGTAGATCTACTGCCACTAATTCGCAAGGACTGAGAGGGTTTTTTATCACCACTTATCATGCTTTGTACTTTGAAAGGACTTAGGCATATGACCAAATTTCTCAAGGAATAACAAAAAATGTACATCAGCTGATCTCTGCTAAAATTAGCATCCTTCATCCCATCATGCTCAGCAAAGCTAACAAAGCTGAACAAATATGTCTAAATGTTAGCACTATGCGTATGATTTTGATAAAGATATTATTTAGGAAACAGAGTTATATACACATATACAAAAGGTAGACTCAGAAAGGAGTAGCCATGTTAACTGGCAGAGGGTTTTTTTCAAAATGCCACAAATGGGAGCTATTTCCATTTTGGCAGCTGCTATTATCTTGTAAAAATCACACTTCTCCACAAAGATTATTGAAATATTATCACTGTTAGAAGTAGGACAGATATGAGAAGGCAAATACTAGAGCAAAAAGAAACCAGACTGACAAAAGAAGTTAAGTACTTGAAGAAATAGATGTGCTACTCATTGCAAATACACAGTAATGCACTCTCACACTTATGCTCATGCCTCTAACTGTAGCATACACTAGTTATTGATTCCAGGGATAACAGGTGGGAAGGAAAATAATCAATTATTTGTACAACTCATGTCTTCTGTTTACAAGCTAAGTAGAAATTGACAGCCTGTCGATGAATGTAGTTCTAGCCTGGAGGGGCCTCATTCCCAGGTAAAGAAGGGATATGTGTTCCCACTTGCTGTGTTTCCCCTAACAAAGGCATTTTCAAAGGAGGGCCAAACTACGGATCACAGCTCAGATGGCAGCTGGTCTTCATCTACTGTTAACATTTGAAGATAAATGTGCTAAATATAGCCTATATGGAAACGGAAAAAGGATCTGAGTTTTGTTTTGTCTCTGAACTGAAACCTTCCTGTGACAAAAACAGTGAGCTGTGTGTTCAATGTGTAAAAAAACCTCTGGGGAGATGACAGGTTCCTCATAGACTCACAAGCCCCAGTCACAGAAATTGTTGAAGTATTGTTGCTCTGGACTTGCACTTTCAAATCTTTTGCCAAGCAAAATGGCAAGCAGGGGCTGGCAAAGGACTGCTTAATGTGCCTAATAGGAGCTGCTGTGTCCGGACTAGGAGTCTGAACTCCTAAGATCAGTCATGTCTCTGACTCTTAGGGAAGAGCTTCTCACTTTATAGGAAATAAAATCCAGTTGTATAGTGAAGGTTTGATAAAACAGTGGAGACTTTTATGTTATCATAGCTGAGTCTTAAATATAATGAGGCATTTCATCCACTGCTTATAAAAATACACAAAATTCAAAGACAAGTACACACTGCAAAACTAATTTAACTGAAAATATGTAGGTTCTTGCAACACCTACTAGTGCAGACTCCTTACCTTCTGCTCAGGACCTTGTGATATCACTTTTATTCACTCAGCAGTGATTGCAATGTCATATTAATTCATTTTGTTAAAAAGACTGCAAAAGAAAAATATTTAAAGAAAGCAAGACAAAAACTAAACCTCAATAGGAATTGACAAGTCTCACGGGAAATAATACAGGTCCAGTTAGACATTGGAAATACTCAAAGAATAAGGTGCACAGGCCAGTTTTCTGAAAGAACTGTTTAATATTTCTGATGCGTTTCTCTAATCAAAACCAGCCTGATAAGCCAAGAAAAACAATTGTTTTTCCTATGCAGTATTAATACTCATTAGCAGCTGCTGCATCCCAGATAGCATCATATCTGCCATTACTTGAAGGTTGTGGTTTAGGACTAAAGCACCTGCAGCATGCTAACTGCACCTCCAAAAGTAACTGAGTCTTGTCTACTGTAGTTGAGTACTGTATGAGTAAATTGTGTCAAACATTTGGAATTATCTAGTCTTCTGCCCGTGTCTTGTCTTACATAAGATGCATTAGGCTTGTGAGTTTGGAAAGTCACATTGGCAGCTTGCCAAGCCTCAAGAATTCATTGGGATTTTAAAGCTCTTAATGATCTTAGTCGATATCACTGCCAAATATTTGTGCAAGTGACTTTGGTTTGTTGCTCTTCAAATTAAAAGATAATCAGATGAGAGATTCTCCTACGCTTTTTAAAGTGTTTTTTCCTAAAATTAACTAACAAGTACAACTATCTCACATTTTAAACAATTATTGCCAAGGAGAACATACTTAAGTAATAAAACCACCCCGCTGATTCAGTATCTGTAAATTTGTGGAAATGGAGAATATTCTTATCCTTGTTCAACTTTCATATCCTCGGCAGTACATTGGAGAACAGTAGCTCTCCAGACATGTACATGCAGTGCTAGAGGCAACAGCTCTAAGCTGTTTGATATTTGCATAGATGGCTTTTCCCATTAAATAGTTTGTTTTACATCCAACACTACTCTGGTATGGAATGCCAAAAATTCAAGGGGCAAATGAAAGACTTCAGTCTGCCATTGTCTAATCTGAAGATTAGTTTCCAAGATTTTTACATATTTTTTACACTTTTAAAATAGATATTAGGTAAAAACTTCACTGATACTCTAATCAAATTACAGTTGAGTTTGGTAATATTTGTTTGTTGCATAATACATTTAGTGTGTGATATATGTGAAATAAGACTGGAATAATATAGCTGAAAAACTTCAGACCCTTGCATATTTGTAGTCACTAGTTTGTTTCACTTCAAGAAGATGGCTCATCCTTAAGAGGTTAAGCTACTCAATAAGGCTCCAAGACCTCACAAAAATTTTCTCTAAGTTGACTCCTCTACCTCTGTGTATGTTTTACATATTTAAATTGACTTTTTACACAAGCAGATAGCAATAGGATGAGAGGCAAAAAATTTAAACAGAAAGAGGTTAGATTTAGTTTAGATGTTAGGAAGAAACACTTTACTCAGAGGGTGGTAACACACTAGATCAGGTTGCCCAGAGAACTTGTGGATGCCTCATTCCTGGAAGCATTTAAGGCCAGGTTGGAAGGGGTCTTGGACAACCTAGTATAGTGGGTGGGTGGTATCCCTGCCCAAGGCAGGGGGGTCTGGAACTGGATGACTTTTAAGGTCCTTTCTAATGCAAGCCATTCTATGATTCTGTGATTCTAAATGGTCACATTTAAATATTTCTGTGTGTTTTCAGGTCAGTTTGAGCAACTACTTCTCAATGAAGTATTTAAACCTTTGTTTACTCTACTCACAGAAACAATTGTTCCTCATCTGTTTGACATCCACTGGAAAAAAATGTTAGCCACAATTACAAAACATGTTTGTCTGAGCTAGTCTTGCATCATCAGGCTCCCAAAGAGGTGGAGTGAGATGAGAGGAAGCTTGGCACACTAGCTCAACTGTAGGGTACAAACGCAACTTTCTGATAGTAACCTCACAGCTTTGTATCTTAATGTTCATTATGAAGGCTATACTTTTCCTGTTCTCATTAAGGTCAGACTGTGATACCCTGGAGTGAATTTTATTGAGTTTTCACACTCTGGAATGATATCTTTTTTTCAGTATCCTTTCCTAAGTAACTGAAGGGGAATAGTTTGGTTCATAATTAGCTCTTCTCACAGTCATGGTACTCAGATATGTTTTACAAGCATGGGTTAAATACTGAAGGGGCACCAACTGTATGGAAGAATAAAGCAGCCACTATGCTTTCAGCAGAGGCTGGACAGCATCCAAAGACAAAGGCTTATTTTAGCAAAAGGGCATGTTGGCTAGAATCCTGTAGTTACTCGGTGGCCCGATAAGGAAAAAGAACAAATCTAGAAATCAAATCAGATTCTCCCAGTCAGACAGTGAAGACAATTACTCATAATACTTCATTAGCATTGACTTTCTCTATTTTTTGCCATTTATTATATTTCAGTTCCTCAGTTCACTGGAAGTTTTCTACTTTTTTATCAGTCCTTCAGCACTTTCACTGATACGCAGCATGAGGAATAAACAGGAGGAGTTAGAAATCCATGTGCAGTCAAGGGGTTATGATCTGGTGGCAATTACAGAGACATGGTGGGACAGCTCTCATGACTGGAATGTGGTCATGGATGGCTATGTCCTTGTCAGGAAAGACAGATCTACAAGGCGTGGTAGGGGAGTTTCTCTTTATGTGAGAGAGCAACTGGAATGTATTGAGTTCTGTCCGGGGTGAATGAGTGGAGAGTTGAGAGTTCATGGATGTGAATTAAGGGGCAGGCTGGCATGGGGTATACTGTTGTGTGTGTCTATTACAGGAGACCTAATCAGGATGAGGAGGTTGAGGAGGTTTTCTACAGGCAGCTGACAGTACCCTTGCAATCACAGGCCCTGGTTCTTAAGGGGAATTTTAACTACCCAGCTATTTGCTGGAACGCCTATTCAGCCAGCCATTCACAGTCCAGGAGGTTCCCCACGGTGTATTGATGATAACTTCTTGATGTGAATGGTGGATGAGCCAACAAGGAGAGGAGCACTGCTGAACCTGATACTCACTAACAAGAAGGGTCTGGTTGAAGAGGTAGAGGTTGAGGCCAACAATGAGATGGTAAGCTCCAAAATCTTGTGTGGTAGGAACAGGATACCCAGTAAGAACACAACTTGGTCTTCAGTAGGGCCAACTTTGATCTTTTCAAGAAATTGCTAGGGGAAATCTCATGGGACAGGGTACTAGAATATAAACGGGCCCAAGAGAGTTGGTTAACATTCAAGGACCATTTCTTCCAAGCTTAAGATCAGAGCATCCCAACACATAGAAAATTGAGGAAGGGAGGCAGGAGACCCACATATTTAAGTAGGGAACCAATGGGCAAACTCAAGTGAGTCAATCACTCAAAAGTGATAAAGCAATGCCAAGCAATACAGAGTGGTATAAAAAGTTTCTGACATGCCCAAGACCCACTGTGAGTTTTATTGTCTATTGCACTTTAATGAGCCTCAATAACTGTAGCTAGTAGGTCATATTGTGCAAAATAGCAATAACAACAATCATAATTAAATGTTATTCCTATGTAATTACACCATCCATTATTTGTTACTAAAATTAAGACATTTTTAAAAGCCTTCTACCATAATCAATTATTAAAGAAATATTAAGATTATTTTAGATGAAGCCTTGTTATTATGCTTTGTTATATTATGTATCTAAGAGAATGTCTGCAGTCTATCATGAAAAGGAACTCATTAACTTCCTCAGAGAAAAAAGTCATAAGAGCATACCAAACCACCATTTTTCAACAGTATTACTTACACATGGAAAAGGAAACAAAATAGATATAATGATATCTTAAGAGCACAAGACACCATCCACACATTTTGTAGTATGCAGTAGCCATACAGGGAGAGTGCTGTACTTTTAAGAAGTGTTGGAAGGTAGGAGCTTACTTGATATGCTATGATATAAAACTACATAAAATTAAAACTTATTTTTTGGCAACACTAATCGGGAAATTCAGCCGCTGGAAGAATTTTCCAGGTGGCTTGAAAAAATCTTGAAGAGTCATCTCAATATTTCTATTTCATTCTTCCTTTCGCTTCCCATGGGAGTCTGGGAATCAGAATAAAGTAAATCTAAGTACTATAAAAGACCAATCACCTAAGCATATAAAAACATTTTTCAACAACTAAAATAAACAAATACCCTTTCTTTTTCTTCCCTTTATGCCCTTTACTGAAAAAAAAGAAAACAGAAAACTGTTGAGATGTTACAAAAATGCCAAAGAATTATTGTCAAACTTCCACCACAATGACATCCTTTTTGTCTGTTATTACATTGTTTAAATGATGTAGCTCAAAATACAGTAGTGATAGGACTCCAGACTTAAATGATGAAGTTTAATATTACATAAGGTCAACAACACTGTTATGGTTTGGATTAGAACAGAATTAATTCTGTTCAGTAACTGTATTTTCTAAAAGATATTCCACCACCACATACATAGTACTGTTATTAGTTATCCCCCCCACACACACACACCTTGCCTGAACTGTCCCTTTAAGNACCCACAGGATAAACAGTCTGAGAAAACTCTACAAGAACAACTTTGTTAGTAAATCATCTATGTTTCCAAGAACACATGGCAAACACTGAAATTAGTGAGATAAACTTAAAACATTCACATTGGAAACTTTCAAATAGATTTGGTTCCATTTCAGCAGTTAGGCATATAACTTTCAGGACAAACAAAGACCAGAAAATGGGTAGTAGTGCGATCCAATTGCCCTTAATGTTTTATCTTTCAACTACCTAATTATTCAGATGGTAAAGATGGAAAGAATGATGCTGGAGGAATGATGCCTTCTGACATCCTGGACACTGGCTGTCAGCAAAGGAATAAGTGAATCAAGCTGCTCAAGATATTCTTGGGAAAAAAATTGTACTTTTCCATGTATTGATCTACTGTGGTAGTACATCTCTCTACAAAAATCCCAGCACTTGAAAAACAGACTCTAGAAAAGGAACCAAGAAGAGACTCTCAAGGCAGAGCAAGGAGCACGTGAGCAGTGCAAAGATGGCGTCACATTTCTTTCCACGGTATTAGTGAGAGGACAACTTTGACTCAGAATAACTGAAATATAAAAGATAATGGAATTAGAATACCAAAATATTTTTCAGCAAGTGCCAGCAAAGAGAAAATTAACTCAATTATACATTGATACCAGAAGAAGAAATGGACATTTATAACAACAAATAATGTTGAATAGATAAAATTAGAAAACTATTATTTCAGTTATGAGAGGGAAGATGGATTACATCTTGAGAGAAATGCAATGAGCTACAGCCATAAACTAAAGAGGATGCAATAGCATTTACAAATTCTGTGGTCACGTTTGTTCAACAGGGTGGATATTAGATTTGCTAGAAAATAGGTAAACTGCTCCCAAAATAAATTGGACATTCAATGAAAGTGATGTTTTCCAGACTGATAAACAAGATTTTCCACAAAACTTGAAGTGAATATAAGAGATTAATAATTTCCAAAAAAGAAAAACATAATAATAAAGTGTATAAAATTTTGCAAGACATTAAAAATGGAAGACATTCTAAAGGCAGGAGAGGCAATAAAAAGAGATAAATATTGTTGTTTACATAATAGATTAAATGGATTTAATCCATGGTTTTAGTATTAGTCCGAGGCTATTGAGCCAGAACCTTGAGTAAGACAGAAACTTCTCAACTGTAACAGTACATGGATTTGTGTTTTGCATCCAGTCTGACTGCTCCGTACAATTAATTCAGATTTTAGATTAAATATTTTTAATTTTCCAAATATATAAGTATTTTTGGGAAACTAAGTATTCTAAAGAATTAAACTTTTGCCAAGATAGAATTGCTACACCTAGTAAAACACTGTTACCAACTGAGAATTTAAATAACAGTGAATGTATAAAACATAGCCTGTTGTTGAGGTCTCTTCTACTGCATTGTCTCTGTTTATTGATCACTTCTATTGCACAAAACTTGCCAACAAATTGCAATATTTGAATTCAGAATAAATTTCCAAAGTCAATGTTGCTATAGTAAAATATCTCCTTTTACTGACTAATATAAAGAAATGCTACTATAGTAAAAATAAATGTCACAGAAAGTTACACAGAGAGGCACCTTTGGAATATATTGGCTAATGAATATTCCATAAAGGGTCTGGAAAATTTTGCAGAAAATATAGGAAAATAAAAAGTAAACTTTAGTTAACCTCTACAGTATAGTTCACAAGTAAAGATATAATGAAAGGAGAGTATTAGCTGCAGTCACGGTAAGGTCTGCTCTGTGCCTCCTGTCTGAAATCAAAACAAGGTGTGGGAAGTTATAATAAGGGGAAGAGATCTTGCCCTGTCACCTTACGTACTGTTGCTTATCATTACCTAGAAACACGAACGTGCCACCATCTGGAATTAAGTGAGATTTCTACTACAAAAATACCTCAATTCCCAGTGGAAGTCAAGGTGTTACATAAATCCTGTGTGGCAAATGCCCTCTATGCATTGGTCAAAATGCCATCTTTCCCACCAAACACCAAACAAAATTACTCATAATCTACCTTAGACTTCCTGCAGGCTAAGTTTGTTGCTGCTGTTATTTCCTAAGTGCTTCCAAAACATGATGTTCACAAATGCTCTAAGTAAACTCTTGCAAGGCTGGAGCACACTGCAAGGCTGGTGTAAAGCAAAAAACACCAAAAGTACAGAGTTTTTAAAGCTCCACTGGTCTAGAAAAAAAGTTGCTGCTGCTACATGACTGTAGACCTGAAGAGCTTGATAATCAAAATGCTAAGTCATTCTCTGGGTAATCTCAATAAAGTGGCTTCTATTAGAAGAATTCAGCAAATTCTTCTTAAATGTATTTTTCTTCATAGAACTGGACAAACAGCAATGTAACATTGTTTTTAGCTTTATATTAAAATGTCAGGCTTCATTAGTAGTTTTATGAAGATTTACGTCTTCAGTTAATGACACCATCTGCTTAAGCATATTTTTCCCAAATCCTTATTAAAAAAGCACTGGTTAAAAGGTTAGGTAGTCAAAGGGTGTCTTAAACTGTCTTCCTTCTAATAAAATCATGTCTGTTTTTTATTACTTTCACTTTTTGTATAAATGTTTTCTGGATTTCTCCTTTTGACTCAAATGACAACCTTCTAGTGGAGTATCAGAAAACACATCAGATGTATTTATAGAGTAAAAGCAAATTGCCTTCTCAGTATTTTTTTTTTTTTGGCTGTGTGCTAGAAATATTACAGCCCATTTTAAAACAATATTTTAAATTCTTATTTGGAATTAGAAATTTAGCTAGACTATATAAAATTCTTACTTTAGATGAGAATGAAAACAAATTATATAGGTCCAAATGAAATTATCCCAATCTGATGTAAGTTGCAAGTAACTTAAAGTCTTACTGAAGCTTGAAGGGTTTAGAGTTTAATGTCTTGTTTAATTTTGTGCTCTGACTGGTTCCCAGATAATAAGACCATGACTGATGCAGCAAAAGGGAAAGGAAATATTTTTCACTCTTTTTTCTAGTCCAAAAGCAAGACACCACCAAAGAAATTAAAGAAAACTTGTCCATACACCACACGTGGAGGATTTGTGGAACTCCTTGCCACAAAACTTTTCCAATGCTAAAGGATTCAAAAAGAGTTGAACAGTATCATAGAAGAAGATCCATGGCCTTTTATACACACTACATGCCCTGCTTCTGTCACCAACAGCTCCTGAGTTTCAGCTCACTGTTTTTTGGAATGCATTCAGGGAGCATCACTACATAATTGAACTGATTAGTATTTTTTTCCTGGGGCATTTGCATTGACAGAGGAGTGCTTTGCTGAGGCTTTGGTGTAACCTGCAATGGACATCTTACATTCTTAGAAAACACATCTCTCTGCTTAAGCAACAGGTAATAGAATTGTTTCTATATTGAAGGACAGAGAACTGGTCTAAATTATAAAATGTTAACTACAGTCAGGATCTTGGTATCGTGTCTAGGTGATTAGATTGCAGTCTCTGCTATTAACTATTTACTTACCCAAAGCATTCCTGTAATGGCCAGTTAAAAGCCTTTGTGATTTCTAAGTAGTATTTTGTATTTATCCATAAAAGGTGCGGTTTCCTGAAACACACTTAGGTTACATGGCCAGGTACTAAATGTTAAATTTCAGAATGGAAATAATCTTCACCAAAATGTGCCTTTGGGGAATATGTCATAAAATGATGGGTTTGGAACAGATTTATACTGTGCACTCGACATTCAATGTATTCTACATCTTTTTTGTTACCATGATTAACAACTATGAACTGATGTGTGGCTGCAATTAGACATGATGCCATCTAATTCATCTAAAGTTAAATGTTTTGCTCTCCTGACTTCTGTTATCTACTGCAATACTCAGTACTTGTCTTCAGACTTTACTTACAACATGGTACCTACATAATAGGACTTCTCCTGTAGGCTGAGATGCAATAGGGCCAGTGACCTGTGAGCCAAAAAACTCATTCTATTTTAGCATCTCTTTTTTTTTTTTTTAAATTGCTATGAGGTTGTGGACAAACTGTTTGTAGTCTTTGTGTTTCCCCTTTCCGAGGAATTTATATTTATGACACTGTTGGTTATAATGTCAATTAGGCATGTTTGCTTAATTATGGCCGTTGATGGCCATTGAAGCACAAGAGAAGAAAAAAAACAGAGAGAGAAAGAGGGAAGGAAGGAAGGAACTGACCCTCAGTTTTATATTGAATATGACATATATGGGATGGAATACTTATCTGGTCAGTTTAGGGTCACCTGTCCTGTCTGCTCCTCCCCTTAGGTGCAGTTTTTACTCACAGCCCCCTAACATGAGACACAAGACTCAGCAGTGACCTTGGTTTGCATACCAATCCCTGGTAGTAAATCTAAACATTAGGTCTTATCACTGTTAGAAGCAGGCAGTGTCTGTAAACATGCTATTACTTTCAGAAAGTGCAGCTTCTTAGAGGAGCTTTAGCTGAAAAGTAAAATCCATGAACAGAACCAGTTCTGTTTTAACTCAACCCAGGACACTATATATAACATGTTAAACGTACACAGAAGGAAATATACTTTGTGTTCATTTACTCTATTAAAACACATGAACAATTCTTTTAATTCTTTCAAAGCTATTCTGAGAATTCAGTGGAAGCAGAAGGAACTAAGATGTACATCATTATTCTTAATTCATGACTTACGATTCCTTTGTAAATTCCAGCCTGGATTTTGTTAAGAGAATCAGAAATATTTAAGCCAGACTGAGTCACCAGTTTCATGGGGAAAAGTGTAAATACTTGGAAGATGACCAGAGGATAGACAACGCAAAACTAAATTTTTCTTTTCATTTATGAAATAAAGAATTTCCTTTCTAGAATTTCGTTGAAGAAACAATGATAATTTTTATGCATTTTGTTGGTTAGAAGCTGCAGTGTGATGTTGCTTCCATAGGAGATCTTTTCAGAACATATTTCTTGATTTGTCTTTGCTTTCTTCAATACATTCGTGATACATTTCATTTAGACTTAAGTAGTTCTTCTGGTAATATTACAGAAACATAAAAACTGTGTCCAAACAAACATTGGTCTGAACATGACCTGGTGTCTTCTTATTTTTAATAATACTTTTTCTGATACTATGGTGGATTTCTCAACAGTATGCAAAGCCATATCCAGAGATAACGAGTCAGAAGAATTCGAAGCAGTATCATCAGTTCAATGTAATTTGTTTCTTAATTTATTAGCATATAATACATGGGCACCAATGACCAGACTTCCATTGCCCTTCCTCTCCTCTGCCTCATCCCCTTTCCCACCTGATATCCCTTTTTCTTTTCCATTTTTCTTTGTTTGTTTGTTTTGATTTTTTTCCTGAATTTCTTGTATTTGTATTCCATCTTTAAAACATGTTTTAAGAAGAGATAACTCAGCACATAACTCAGAACAACCTGCTCAGTATGTGGGAATCTGGTTTCATTCCCTCCCATAAACCTGGAGAATGATTTGATCACATGACAGTAAGACTTCATTGTCTATTTATATTTTTGAAGATGTACACTTTGCATAAGAGAACTACAGTTTCGTTGGAATGAAAAATTTGAGGAAAAAAAAGAAAAGAATGACCTTGTTTCACTATGTACTCACCTGAGAGGAAGGAAACCTGATTTCCAATCCTAGCTCCAACTGCTTAGTATTTTTATTCCAGTTATTTATTAAACCATCTTTACATTCATTAACTGAGATGTAATATGTTTCTTCTCCCCAGAAAGTTCGTTTGAGAGGGTAATACAGTTCAAGTAACAGTAGGGTTAGCTGTAGATGAAGGAAGATGTGGGAAGAGGTGAGTACCTATGCCTTGGATTTGGACTCCCTAAAATTCCATTTAACTGGTATACCAGACACTGAAGACCTTATATGGATTAAGGCTTTAAACTTTTATGCCTCAAGTCATAAAACAGCAATACAAAAAATTTAATATATCTCACGACAAAAATGTAATATAACTCACAACCTTGCTGAAAGGTTTAATTCACTGACACTGCCTGCAAACTTCTTGAAAAAGCCTTGAGTGAAAGGTGTAAAAGTGTGAACTTTGCAAAGGAACCATGATTTATCTCAAGCAGGCTTGTGAAGTTTGACCAAATAATACTCATTTATTGTTAAGGTTGTCTACATAATAGCTGAATGAAAATAAAGCCTACTTTCTCCCTCTATTTTTAGTCTGTTTTAATGAAAAACTTAAGTGGGTACTGTCTCATTTCACAAAGAAAGCAATTAGTTTCCATTTTCTTTGACAAACTAAACTCTTTAAATTGTTCATTTTGCTTTTCTCTTATCAAGACAGTAGTCTTTCCTGAATTAAGGTATAATGAATTTTAGTCATTCCTTTGCACTTATATTTAGGAAAAAAATACAATACAGAAGCTACGTTCTTCTGAGAATTAAAATCCAAATGAAAAAGAAATGGTTTTCTATATTTCTTAATAAAGAATATTACGTGTACATAGGATGAAATCCCATGCAATATTTATTGAAAAAAATTTATTTAAATAAGTAATGAAATTAACAAAGTCAACTGAGATTTATAATTAACTCTTCTTAATCTATACTACAAATCATAAAATCATAGACCTGACAGAGTTAGAAGACACCTTAAAGATCATCTAGTTCCAACCCCCCTGCCTGGCAGAGACACCTTCCACTAGATCAGGTTGCCCAGAGCCCCATCCAGCCTTGCCTTAAAAGCTTCCAGGGATGGAATCTAATCTAAACCTACCCTCCTCTAGTTTGCATCCGTTCCCCCTAGTCCTATCACTACCTGACCTCCTAAAAAGTCCTTCACCAGCTTTCTTGTAGGCCCCCTTCAGATACTGGAAGGCCACAATAAGGTCTCCTCAGAGCCTTCTCTTCTCCAGAATGACCAACCCCAACTATCTGACTGTCCTTGTGGGAGAGGTGCTCCAGTCCTCTGATTATTCTTGTGGCCTTTCTCTGGACTCACTCCAGCACGTCCATATGCCTCTTGTAATGGGGGCTCCAGAACTGGACGCAGTTCTCCAGGTGGCGTCTCACAAGAGCAGAGTAGAGGGGGAGAATCACCTCCCTCCAACTGGTGGCTACACTCCTCTTGATGCAGTCCAAGATACGGTTGGCCCTCTGGACTGCAAAAATAAAGCCAGTTTTATATTTTTTATCTTATAATCCTTTCCATCTACTTTCATTGGAGAATAATATTTTAACATAATAAAAATATTTTAAAATATAAAACAGTATTTATAATACACTGTGATTTATTCAATGTAGTTTTATCTTCTGCTTCCTCTATATATTCTCTGTAATCTGTCTTATTGTCACTAAGAGAACTAATAGCAAAAGAGGATTCCAGGCTTTATTATCCACAAAACTGTTAATTTAGTTTTCTTTCAACATGTTAAGTCAATATTTTTATATTACTGCACTCTTTTATTGTGAAATATTGAGAATGCCCAAAATTCTGCAGAAATATTTTATGACCAACGATGGTTTTTCCATAGATTAAAAAGCTTAAAAATGTGTATGCTAGAGATAAAATATGAAGAAATGCCAGATTTCAGGGGATGAAACCTATGTAGACTTTAAGTGATCATAAATTATAAGACAGCAACCTTACTGATGCCTGAAATTAATTAGCAGGTATTGAATAAAAAAGCAAGCAAACATTTCCTTCCAGAAGAGCCTGAGAAATGAAAAACATTTTCTTTTCTGTACTGTATTCCACCTTCCATTTTCTTAGAGATGCAGATTTTGTTTCAACAAAAGCAGCAGGAGTTCTTTATTTTCAAAATTCAAACCACACAATTCTTTTTCATAAAACTTCTTTAAACATCAATATTTTATTTGTAAATTGAATTTATTGGGTGAATAACTCATACATTGCACAGAGTAATGACAGCAAATGAAAAATTACCCCTTTGGGCTTGAAGGGGGGGAATGTTTTGCAAATGTAAATTGAAGCTAAAGGATAAGCATGGGATGGGATATTTAAAATCTCAAATTGCCTTTATTGAATTAGAATTTTAGTATGCTTTATAAAAATCATTCCAATCTCTCTAATACTTTCTGTATTGCTGTACAACTGCTGTGTTTAATTCATTTGAGTTTAGCACTGCAAACTGCAGTCTGAGCACATTTGCATATTTTTGTAGATTTTATTTTATTATCATTATTTGCTTTTGACTGTTTGAACACTTCTAATTTATTTACTTGAATTACACTGTGCATATTTCAGGAGAAATTCACTGTTTCCATGGTTGTACGGAGTAAGGTAGTCTCTGACAAGACTACCTTCAAAATATGGATTTGTTCTTCAACAGTGGTAAGAAGTAGAGTTTAGGACTGATGCGGGATGTAATATGAAAAAGTGCATTGAAGGAATCTTTATCCCCCATAATCTCAATTTATCTACATTGCTGACTAATCTGTCATAAAAGATAAATAGCCTCAGAGACAAATCTTGCTGCCTATCTCAATATTGGGGTGAGACAGAAGAATGGATGGTCATCTTTAGATGACTCTCAGCCTTTATATGCACAATTTAAGCAAGAAATCCACATAATAACAAATAATATTTAAGATTAGTCTGCAGATAAGCATTTCCAGCAACTTTATGATTATTAAGTCATTGATTTTTTGGGTTAAAATATTATTATGCAGGTAAGAAAAAAAAGCTGAACCAAAAAAAGGTAGAAAAATTATATACCCAGTGTATAAAGGTGGATCAAAAATATACTCTTCTTCATTTAGGTGATGAAGGGGCTGGAACATCTTCCTTATGAGGAAAGGCTGAAGGAGCTGGGTCTCTTTAGCTTGGAGAAAAGGAGGCTAAGGGGTGACCTCATCTATGCTTTTAAATATGTGAAGGGTGTGTGTCGGGAGGATGGGGTCAGGCTCTTCTCAGTGAAGCCCAGTGACAGGACAAGAGGCAATGGCTGTAAGCTGAAGCATAGGAGATTCCGTGTGAATACACGTAGGAATTTTTTCCCAGTTCAGGTGCCAGAGCACTGGAACAGACTGCCCAGAGAGGTTGTGGAGTCTCCTTCTCTGGAGATATTCAAAACCCATCTGGACGCGCTTCTGTGTGACCTGGTGTAGGGAATCCTGCTGCAGCAGGGGGGATGGACTAGATGATCTTTGGAGGTCCCTTCCAACTCCTAATATTCTGTGATCCTGTGATTTACCTCATAGATGCAAAGCAAAATGATTTTCTGTATAACATACACATAGACAATTTTATACATAGTCTTTGAAAGTGAAATAGGAGTGATAAAACAAAACATATTAATTTATGAACATTCAGGGAACATTTAAAATGGTCCGCAGAGATACAGAAGTTTTTCAAATGCCAACTTTTTTTTTAAATACTCTGAGGAAATAATATATCTGATATATTATTTGCCTCAACTTTGGTTACTTCAAGAGCATTTAGCAGTTTTAGATATTATCTCTCATTTACAACAGGTCTTCAAGAAAACTAATCTGCTTTTTGTTTATTTTCAAATTATAATCAAAAAGGAAAATTACAGAAATTTACACCATCACATAAATCGGAGAGAAGTATCAAACATATTCTTTAAAATGTTTCTCAGTTATAGTGAAGCTAAAAGATCAGTGGTTGTAACCTTAATGAGATGAAAGCAATAAATTCTACTCTCAACATTTTCAAAGTTTTGTGATTGAGTGTGATGAGTAAGAATAAGCTAATATCAGGAGGATATATTTGCCTTGGAATAAAGTCAGCTTTCTATGCCCTTCCCTTCAAAAGGAGAGCAGAAGAATAAAAGAGCTAAAATTAACCTTGACCATGGGCCAAATGTGACCTGCTGAAACATGCATTAAAATCAACAACGGTTGTCCAAATGCATCTAAGAAAATTTGTTACTAAGTGTATTCAAACCTGAAATCTCTCCTTAGATAAGTTTAATAGGTTACTCACATAACCTCATAATCATATCCTGTAAGCCAAGGAAATTTTTTAAGTTTCTTGAGTATTTAAAAGCAAGATACGTTGAAAAGATGAGCAGCATTACCCTCTTTTGTGGGAAAGCTATAGAAACAGAGCAAGTTTTGCAATTGTATCAGCTTCATATGGCCTGGATTCCTGAAGTGAGAAAACACAAATTTTCAGTGGAAAGTCTATTCCCTTGCATTTGGACTGTAATCTTCTCCTGACAGTCATTTCCCAGCTGGGTTTGATTTTTCCTTTTTTGGAGCATCATTTCATAGCTGTTGCTTATTTGAAGCTCATTGTTTTCAGATTGGAGATATAACTGCCCCATAGTCTATGCTGCCAGTTATAAGAAAGAATGAAGATTACATTTAAATCCTTTCCTTTCCTTTCCTTTCCTTTCCTTTCCTTTCCTTTCCTTTCCTTTCCTTTCCTTCCCTTTCCTTCCCTTTCCTTTTCCTTTTCCTTTAACCTTTCCCTTAACCTTTCTCTTCCCTTTCCCTTAACCTTTCCTTTTTTCCCCCCTCAATCCTCTCACTTCACCATCCAGAAATTTTACTCTGCCCAGAAGTGGTTCCTTTGGAACCTGCCAGACTGGCTGTCAGCCCCCTCACAGAGGCCACCCCTGCAGCCCCCCATTAACTTTCACTACACTTAGTGAACACAGTTTTAACTATTTGTAAACAGTCTTTTCTTCTTAATTAGATATTTTAAACTATGACTTCAATAACCCTTTGGTGTAATTTGATTAGGCTGTTAAATCATGAAATAGGATAACAGTGTATTTTTAGCTTCAGCTATAATTATATTCCTTTGTGAGCATGACAAGCTTTTAATTTAGCACAATTAAGGAGGATAAAAAAAAAAGTTTTTGATTCATGTTGTGTTAAAAGAGCTCAAATTATGAGAATCATGACATGTAACGATTAGATGGAATCCACAGGTTAAATTAATCAACTAATTAGGTCAACATATTGATAACAGCTTAAAATAAGTATCAATACTGATATATGTAGATACTGAGGTATTAGGTATCAATGTTCTACTAAAGATGTGATGCCTTAGTGTGATATAGTCCTAGTTAGGTCCACAAGCACTTTCCAAGTCAGTCATCTTGTTTAAGGAATCACCTTATTTTTTATTAAATAAATCTAACTCAATGAGGGTATAGTACCTGATAAGGTTGCTAAGACTTACAAAAACGTATGATATTCTTTAACAAGGATTCTGGCTCTTAGTCTCTAACTAACATGAAATGCTAGCTGAAAGACTGAAGAACTTCTCAACTCCCAAATCTCCATTCTGGCCTTTTACCCATGAACTTCTTTTTATGTGTAAAACTTGTGCTTTATCTGCCAGAAATGCTTAATTCAACAGTTATGTATGTTTTATATGTATAATAAAAGTTTATCAAAGAGATATTTGAACAATATTTCAAAGATATATAATGCTTTTAAATATGTGAAGGGTGAATGTCAGCAGGATAGGGTCAGGCTCTTCTCAGTGAAGCCCAGTGACAAGACAAGGGGCAATGGTTTTTATGCTGAAGCATAGGAGGTTCTGTGTGAATACAAGAAAATTTTTTTTCCCAGTGAGGATGCCAGAGCACTGGCACAGACTGCTCAGAGAGGCTGTGGAGTCTCCTTCTCCGGAGATATTCAAACCCTGTCTGGACATGCTTCTGTGTGACCTGGTCTAGGGAATCCTGCTCTGGCAGGGGGGTTGAACTAGATGGTTTTTCAAGGTCCCTTCCAACTCCTAACATTCAGTGATTCAATGACAATTTAAGAGTAAGCTAGTCACTTGAAGATAGTTAATTCTTTTAAATGTGCTCAAATTTTGCACTGTTTCAAGAGACAATTGTATTTATGAACTTTCAATGAGGTGCAAGACTTCTTATTTGAAAGAGCTTCTCTGCCCAGAAATGCCATCACAACTGCTTTTGCTCTACACCAAAGAGTGGTGGAAAAGGGAGAGAAACTGAGCAAAACTTTACTGATATAATTTTTTTTTGCAGGACAGTAACCTTTTTGGTGGGGAAGATGGTAAAACAGTAGTGAAGAGAGCTGCCACTATCAATATCTAAACTATAAAATTCAACAATTGGGATTGAACTTTTAACATGTGCTCAGCCACCCATAGATTGAGTTAGATGGAGTTGTTGTAGAGTAACTTATTAAACAGACCTGTTTTTATATAGTACTGATCTTTCTTCATCAGATCAGTTCCACACCACTAACGATACAAAAAACATGTTTTATTTTCAAGAAAATATCTGCATGTAAACCAAGTTGTCAATCCTTTGCAGAATCCAAGGTAATTAACTAAGGGCTAGGAGTTTAATCTGTGTTTAAAATTACAAAACCAATGTACCATAACCTTATTATTAATTAACACATACAAATCTTACCAGAAAGGTGTGATGTTAATACTTTATCCTTAATGGATTGCCTCTAAAACATTCCAGCAGAATGGAGACAATATGCAATAAAAGGCTTGGACGCCTACAAGTTACTTCTGCTCTGACAGCATTTTGTTTGCCAGATCGTTGGACTGGAATACAAAGTTTAAAATGGTTCCTTGACTGGGGCCTTCAGAAGGATAACCCAAAACCAAAAGCAGTACTAAGCACTAGTCTGCATAATGTTTGATTTAAGTCTGAATACCTAACTTTTCCTTCAGCTTATGCACCTAAGTTAGAGATCCAGAAGGACCTCTAAGCTTTTTATTATGGAAAGCTAGTGATTCTTTCTTCCTTTTGGACAACTAACCTGAGTGCACTGTTTTCTTTGAATATAAGATTATAGAAGGAGGCTAACTGTGGTACAATCACCTGCTCTGTGCAGAAAATGGAAATGAAGCCTGGAGTCAGTTTGTGGTTCACCTGAATGAATTCAAATCTCTTCTTCTCAACCCAAAGGGCTGAAGGACTATATGTATTGTTATCCTTTTGCCTGAAACTGTGAAACTGTACCCAAGAGGCATCTAGTGTCTGCTTCTTAAATATTTTCTCTTCTGTAGGAGTATTTTTCATATTCAACAGCTGCTCAGCTTTATTAGGAGAAACCTTCTCTCCTGCACTTGAGACTACTTCTTAATTAACAATTTTGATACTCACTCAGGAAGGGTATGTAAGAACCCTCAGACTGTAGAGGAAACTGATTTCTCACTTTCCTGTCAAAACTTTCATCATTATTTGTAAAATGTAAAATGTAGTTGGCATCTCATCCTTTGACCTCATTTATATTGAAATGAAACAAGTGTAAATCCACAAGGGAGTGGACCTGACCATTTAGAGATGACCTACAAACCACTCCAGGGTGCATTTTTTGCAGATTAACAGTGAGCAGGGTGATCCAGCCCTCCTTAAGTATCTTTGAGACTGTTTCCAGGGATCAGCAAATGCTGGCAAGGATTTTTTGGATCACAGTTTCAGAGCTGGGTACACCTTTTCTTCTCTCTGCATTCTGTATCTCATTTTTTGGAATCAGTCCTACAATCTGAGGTCATAACTCCATAATATGCTTTCATTTACTTCTCCAGCTATACCTCTGTACCCTGAGAAAGACTCACTCTGAGGTACTGTAAGGAGAGTGAGCCCTGTGGTCTTCTCTGCCAGTCAGTCATCTATTGGTTGCTTTTACCTAAATGCCAGGAGGGAGGATTGGTAGATATTGATCAATGCAGCTGCAAACACTGTTCAGTTACTTGAGGGTTTCCATGAACCTGCAAGGAGATCAAACAGTAGGTATACTATATATCAGCCAAGTAGGATGCACTTTGTTTGAGCAAATATTGGGGAAAGTTAAAGCTCACCAAGTGGCCTATAGCAAAGATCATGCTCTCTTTTTCTGTTTCATTTGGAGTCAAGGGATAACAGGCAGCCCTCAGTATCAATGCTTTTGGGTAGTAGTTGTTCCATACTTAGTTAGCAAGGCATGTCTTAACATAGCCTGAAGACAATTACCACTGAATATTATCACAGCTTTTCTGAAAACTATGGGTTTTCCTTATGTCCAGAAGTTTAAATTGGCTGTCTATACTGAATATAATGAATACACAGAAAAGAGAGATTACTAAGGTATCTTATTCAACAAGTTCCCTGAAAATTTAAGTATTTCATCAATTCTCTCTATTTAACCAATGCTATTAAATGCTTAACTGGGATTATGCAGGAAATAACTCTGAAAAACTATGTGTAATTATCTTCTTTATGTGAGAAGGAGAGAGACATTAAGTCAGTTTTGCTAATTTGGCAACATATGGGCCTTTGTTGTTATTTTCAATGTTACAATGTTATGAGGCAGAAGTCAAGACCATGTGTTCCAATTTTCTGATAACACCTGATTACAGTTTAGCCTTTTTTGTTGATTTTCTTTCCTTGGAGATGAACATAAAGATTAATTTGTCAATTATCTATCTGTCTGTAAATTATTTGTTAATGCATCTATTGATAATATATCATGAATAACTTGGTGTTCAGAAGAATCTTTTCTCTCTCATGAAAAATTTTTTTTGTTTCAGTGCTAAATATCAAACTATTTCTGGTTTGGGATACCTGAAATGTTTAGCTACTAAACAGACACACTGAGAGTTCCTGCATCATTATCTAGAACAGGCAGCAAAGATGTATAGAAGAAACAAATACTAGTATTTTATATATCTTTAATCCAAAGAGCATTCATGGCCCCAAATTATTTTTAGATTAATGATTCTCAATGATACTGACATAAAAGAGGAATGATTTGACATTCTTGGGTTTTGTTTCAGTTTGTGTTTTTTTAAAGTTTTGGATACAAACAAAACAATTTGACTAAAATATGACAAGTCACTTAATTTAAAAGGTAAAGTAGTAGTCAAATATTTTAATACCTGCAGTGAAGGAAAAAAGCATATCCTGTAGGGTTTTAGAGATCCATTTGTTATTAATTTATTGGCTCAAGTCTAGAAATATTCCATTATAGAAATAACCTAACCAGCTATTTGTGAAATCCTATCTGCCTGCCAATTGATGATTTTCTTTTGGAACTTTCAGCACTTTTCACTCTAGACAATGTAACTTACTGCAAGGGATGACAATAAACAAAATCAGTAGCTGAAGTATTTTTCATTATTGAAATGCAGGCGGAACAAATAATCTGCTGAGGGCAAGAGCACAAGTTAATTGAATCACACCAAGACACTGTCTTATGTTACTCTAGAAATTTAGTATAGTGTAATACAGGTGTCTTTATTTTTAAGGCAACAGTCATACTTTTGTTCTAGTGCATTTCCTTTTGCTGTACATGGAAGAAGTCAAATTACTAATGTATCACAAGAATAAGTCAAAAAAATATTTAAATTTCTGTTCACTATGAAGCTGTAGTGTATAGCTTTCCTTAGACACTTCAACAATATTTGTTTCTATCATCACAGAATCACAGAATGTAAGGGGTTGGAAGAGACCTCGAAAGATCATCTAGTCCAACCCCCCCCCCCCAGCAGGGTTCCCTAGACCAGGTCACACAGAAGCACATCCAGACGGGTTTTGATTACCTCCAGAGAAGGAGACTCCACTACCTCTCTGAGCAGTCTGTGCCAGTGCTCTGGCACCCTCACAGGAAAAAAATTTTTTCTTGTATTCACACAGAACCTCTTATGCTTCAGCTTACAATCCTTGTACCTTGCCTTGTCACTGGGCTTCACTGAGAAGAGCCTGACCCCATCTTCCTGACACTCACCCTTCACATATTTAAAAGGATAAATAAGGTCACAGCTGCTCAGTCTCACACTAGCTCTGGCATGGGGCAACAGGAGAGGATGCAGTCAGAATGCAGTCATTGTCCCTTGGCACGTGGCCCTGCATAATTAGCTGACATGGTTTCAAACAACTATCTACCTTGTGACAATGTTTTCAGTCAAGGTAATTCATGTAATTTATCTGGGTTTTTAGTATAAAGAGGAACTTTCAACTTTACAACATAGTGAAAAATTATTTAAATATCCGGTTTACTAAGAATATGATTATATTTTATACTTTGCTGTATATTACAACACTTGAATCTACATATTTTTTCTCCAGAAGAAAACATTGTCCTTGGCTTTCCTTAGTCCACTATGCCATCAAAGATATTTTTAAAAATATATAGAGAGTAGCCACAGTTCTCTGAGTTGTCAAAATTGTTAGTTTTATCCATCAAAAAAATTCTTCACAGCTCTTACAGTGATTAGATCAGATTTAATATATATATATATCAAAAAAATACATACATGTCTGTATTTATGTATGTAAATAAGTATAGAAAGAAATACAGTTTTCATACACAGTTAAAGTCTTGCATTTGTATCTCAAAGCAGTATTAGAGCTATGCACTTTCAGTTTTCAGCAACACAATGACCATCTGAACATGTTAGTTTCCTAAGTTTCAAACTGAATAAGCTCTTCCTGGCTGTGCCAATAAATGTAGTTCCACATAGTTTTATATCTCATCCTGTATCAAGTTCCAGCTTTTCCCTTTGCTTCTTTTTTAGTAATTTTTACATTCTATGAAACTCTTCATTGTAACTCAAAATCCTCCAGTATACTGAATTCTTTTCAGCAAAGCATGTATCAGTTATAAAAGCAACTTTGTCAAAACCAAAACATGATTTTAGAAACTGCAAGAGATGATCAACAGGAAAACTCAAAATGTGTGTTTTATTTACTTAATCAAGCATTTGTTTGACTTTAATAATTAAAAATATTAAAAGCATTTTCAGGTTTATGCCTTTATTATGACATAAGTAATTTTTAAAACAGAAAAAGTGCACCAAAATATATTACAAATTATTGAATAAAATCAAGCAAATATTTTGAAATTAGAATTTGAATTAGAACTTCCTGCCTAAAGGAAAATCCCAGTTTGGATGAGTGCTATTCGTATTTCTTTTTACCATCATTCCATCTTTTTCTCTTCTGTTATGTCTAGAAGACATATTCTTACATAAACACCCATATCCTTTACTTCAAGTGTCCCTTTTTCTTCTTTGAAGTGTCCATTATGGCTTACCTTATTTATCCATAGCATCTGATTCTATGAAACAATTCACCTACCAGAGTTAAATTCTGTGCCTGGCTGGAGGAGAGAGGTTGTGGATTTTGCTTGAGTTGGTAGACCAAATATATTATTCTTTGAAGCAAAGGCATACATCAGGCTTGTCACATTAGTTTTATTGTTTTGAGAGCTTTGATCTATCTTGGTTTGTGATCACAAATATGTCTTTTACATAAGTATAATGCAGATGTGCCCATCTCACCTGATGGATGCAGTTCCAGTTGTATGGGGAAATGTCCATGCTGCAACTTTCCAATCCTTCTATATCCCAGAGAGGTTGTGGAGTCTCCTTCTATGGAGGTATTCAAAACATGTCTGGACACACTTCTGTGTGACCTGGTCTAGGGAATCCTGCTGTGGCAGGGGCTTGGACTAGATGATCTTTCGAGGTCCTTTCCAACTCCTAATATTCTGTGATTCTGTGATTCCCATGCATCCCATGCAGTGTCAATACTCCCACTCCTGCTTGGATACTGAAGTCACACAACCACACAAAGTAGTGCTGTTATGTGATGTTATGTGATAACATAGCAGCAAAAGATTGTGGGGCCCCAAGAAAAGACAATGACATGAGGAGAGATACCAGAAAACTTTGCATTTTCTGTTCTCAGGAAGTAAAAGAGAGTGGCATATGTTGTCAAGAAAATGAGCACCTCTGGTGTTACTAAAGGAAGACATCAATAGGAAACAAGTTCTGAGTTCTGTTCTTCTCTAAAAATAATTTTGCATCACTCTAAGTAGCCTTGTTTTTAAAGTACTAGTAACCACTATGACACATTATTATGCCTCCAACATACATATGGTGTTTTAGAAACACCATGTGTTTGTAGATCTAATTGGGAAAAATAGCATTACACTCATGTTTCTAAGCCTGACAGATACAGAAGCTTGGCACCAAAAGATCTCTCTGAGTTTCAGCATGAACTGGGACAGAATGTTTCCTACTTCAGATCTTAGGTTCCTTTCTCTCTCAGTCAGATTTTTCATTATATAAAAAAGTTAAGTACCCTTCTCTGAAAACAACAACAACAATAATAATAATAATAAACTAAACAAAAAAAAGTCCACCTACAACAACAAACCCCTCCCCTGTTCTAGGTCAGAATCACCTTCTAAAGGACAGATGTTTGGTTTTGTTTTTTTTTCACGGTGACCTGTATGTTTTGACTATTTATTTCTCACCAAAATATTCTCAAATACTCCTGAAACACAACAATGGTTGCCTTGAAACTCAACTATAATTTTCTTAACTCTCACTGTTCCATGTGAGGAAATAGTCAAAACAGCCACAGGACAAAAGCATAAGAGAAACATGGAAACAGTCTTTTTATTGACTTAAACATTTTGCACCAAACAGAGGTTTACAGAGTTTGAGAATCACCCATATTGACTAGAGAGAGAGTTCTGTAGGACACAGATGAAGGTGACTACAAAACTACCTCAAACTCCATCAGAAATAGAAGAGAAGCTGGGCAGAGACAGACAGATGTATGCTTTCAACAGGTTTCTGCAGGAAGTTTACCCAAAGGTTGAATGGGGGCACAGCCTGTGCTGGGTCACTGTCTGGTCTTGGCTTTCCATACCTCAGGGGCAGTTGGCCCTCATTGCTCCCTGACAAGAGTGTAGAACAGAGGCCAGATGTTTAATGGATTATTATTTTTTTGAATGGCAGGAAGGAGATTTCTCAATTGGCCTTCAGCAGTGATGGGTTCTAGATCTTCAGCACAGGCCTTCACTGAGAGGAGCAGCAGGTCAGAAAATGAGCTGTGGCAGGAATTAGTCCTCACACTTCTAGCAGTGAGGAGCATGAGACAAAACTGAGTTTTGGCCTTTGTCTCTTTTACTTATTATTTCTAAGTAGGCTGGAGACAATTTAAACTCATCAATGTATTTTTATCTGGAACATTTATAACATTTCCCACAATTGGAGGAACTTACCTTAGTTGCTAAGTAAAACCAGCTTCTGTAGGCAGTACCCAGCCTACTCAAGACTCAATTAATATTTGAGCTTTGTCCCTACAGAACTTGGAAATTATATTTTATATTACCTGGAGGAAAATCTGGAATATTGTAAAGTCTACAGTAAGCTCTCCTAATAGATGCATTTCTATTGAAGACACATTTATAGCAGAGACATGTATACAGTTTGATGACATGAACATTCTGTTTCTCCTGACTTTTCTCTGATGTACGTATTACAGTCTTGAATTTTGCCTTTAGAGCAACATTATCATTTATGCAATTAATTTTTTTCCCATCAATGTGAAAAATGTTTGAAGTCTAAGCAACTCCTTTCATAACAAAAACCTTCATATCTCTGTGGAAACCCTCTTCAAAGCTTCACATCACAGTGGGAAGAAAAGCCCTTTATAAAAGCTCACATACTTTGAAGCAATTATCATAATCTCTCTTCATTGATTGGATATATCATTTTGAACATATCTCCAGAGGTGAGCAGAGTCTTTCTCTCTGATCAGGTGTTTTGTTTATTTAGAGTTCTTTCACCGTTGCCGGTGTTAGTACATAGAGCAAATGTCTTTCATTAAGCTGAGAAACGTGCACATTGCATAGTTAAAAGAAGAAATTAATTTTACAATACTCAACTCATGCTTTAGCAAAAGAGGTAATGAAAAATAAAATTAGTTTGGACCATTTTTTGAAACACCAAAGCATCTCTGGACAGCAATATAATATACAATAGTGGGGAGGCAGGGGGTGAGGTGTGGAAATGAGACCATCTCTTTTATTTATATATGCACGTATCTATTGGAGTAATCTGTGAAGTGATATATGTGTCTGTAACTGCCCTCTATTAAAATAACATTAAAAAATAAGGTTTTACTTTCTGTCTTAAAATAAACATTTTTGGAGGTGTTTTAGAATTAGTTGTTGAAACATGTTATGTTCAGATACAAATCTGAACTATGGGTTCAACTAAAGCATTTTTGAAATATTTGATGTAGACCTGCAAAGTTGCAAAGTACTCAGCACAAATAACACCATCTGCGGCTAAAATAATGGTGGTTTCATGTTTTCCTGTAAACAGAAAATGTCAGGTTTCAGCTACCAATAATGACCATTTTTGACTTAAACTAACTTAAAACAATCTAAATATTTAAAAGCAGAAAACATCTCAGCAAAATTATAAAGGAATGTTCAATTCTGAAGCAGCACTGTGCACTGTTAATTTTAAATTGTTCATTATCTCACTCTCAGAGAATATTGGGGAGCAACCTTCATGTTGAGATAGCTGATGTTTTTAACTCAATTTTCAAAGATTTCAAGAAGTTCTCAAATTTCTAGAATATTTAGTTCACATCCACTTAGCTTTAAAAAAAAATCTCAAAGGCATTTACCTTTAGTGCAACTTTGTGCTTTAAAGATATCTGCTGTATCACTGAAGAATACAGCAAAGGATGTACAAGAAAGTACTTCATAATCACAAATGATACTGTAATCACTGGAATTTCCTTGGGTTTCTCTAACTGTCACTAGTAAGACCTTGTCTCATTTGCTGACTCTTTATCCACTCATATCTTTTGATTAGAAATGCAGAGCTAGTGAGAAGTGTTCATTAGTCATGCAAAGTGACAGACAGTTCACAGGAGAGAAGTGAAGCAAGTATTTCGAAATCTGAAGTAGCATTCACAACTTTTGCCTTGAATAAGACACAGATAGCAACCCACAAAGCTAAGGGTTTGTTTTGAGGGGAGGGTTATGGTTGTTATCAAGAGCAACACTTACTTAACATAGGAACATAGGAAAGGTGTCCTGCCATCATCATCAGAAACATTGTGCAGTCTTCATAAAGTGAGCAAGCTCCACTAAAAAGTTGAAAAATGGGTTTGTTTTTTTTTCCATGGATTTGTTGCTGCTGCCCCACTCCTTTAGAGGAATACTCATCTCCTTATTGTACAGGGCTTAGATACACTTCATATTCCTAAGGGTTGTCCCAGTGGACTTGCAGCTCTGCCATTCGCTTTCTGCTTGCAGCTCTCTGCCCTCATCTTGTAAAATATTCCAATCCTCTTCTGTGCTGATTTCGTCCCTCAACTTTGCGTCATCTGCAAGTTTCATTAGCATGATCCTGCTGTTTGCATCGGTATCGCTAAGAGAAAAAACTGCTCATAACAGTAAACTTCAAGGAACTCCACAGACAAACCTATCCAGTAAAACCACTGACTTCTCAGCAAATGTGTTTCCACTCACTAATACTTTTCTTTCAGTAGAAATTGGGCTGCTCTGAATTTTTAAATAAAGCAGTGAATCTTCTTATGCTAAGTGATATAAATAGTTGTGAATGTTGAGTATTCAAATTATTTGAGTATTCAAGTATTTGAAGAGGTCCTGAAATGTTTTGTGCCACCAGAAATAACACTTTTCAAAACTAAGCATTTTTGCTGAAAAATTCAGAAGGCCTTCTGTGTGCATCATTTTAGACTGTCAGATATTTTAGCAGACTGTTTAGCCTGAATGGTTTGTTCATTATGTATCCTTTGTAGAATACATTAATACCAACTTTAGGAGAATTGAAGTAGTGCATACAAGCACATTTTCACACACAGAAACACATGCATGCTTACTGATTGCACATAAAATGAAGTTATTATCAACTCGTATATAATTCTATTAGATGGATGTTAATAATAGACACTATCTTCACCAGTATTGATAATGTAATCTGTTTCCCTGCCAGTTGCCATATTGACAAAATACTTACAAGGATCATAAAAGATTTTCAAAGTACAAGCTTTCCTCAAAAAGTGTATTAAACAGGCATAGGCTGGAAATCCATATTCTACTTGCACCACTGAGTACTAAAATACAGGCATTCTTTTTCCTCCTGAGGTAATTTCTAACCATAAGGCAGTCATTCAGAGAAATTGCATCCCTAGCTCCTTAAGGCTAAGCATCTTTCTACTGTAGGAAATGCTATCTAATTACACTGGCAAATAAGCAGCCTTCTCAAATTGAATTCTTTGTGACAGTAACATGTGATGACATTTAGTGATGTTTATTTCTTTGGAGTTTCTTCATATTGCAAGAACAGTCTAACCTGTACAGGCAAAATATGTTGCTGTGCTTCCATCTGCTTTCAGGTTGCCTAAAAAGAAAACTAGTTAGGCCTTATGGGAAATATCTGGGTACAGTAGAGGTGTTTATGAGATTTAAGTAAATATTTCTATGTACTATGACAGTTGACATACCACTTCAAAAAAACAAATAAAAAAAAAAAAAGAAAAGCCCTTAGCTTCTTTATTTACAAACCCTTGCAAGTAGTGGCCTAATACCAGAGATAATCTCCCAAATCTAAAAATCAAACATGCTTAATTAGGACAGGCCAGAACCAGAACAGCAGGGGAAAAATCTCTAGAAACATCTACTTTTACATTGATTGCCACTTAAAACAACCAGAGACACAAATGCTTAATATGTGGTGATATCACAGGCAACTAATTTTTATTCTTCCTTTTAAATAAAGCAGTGCCTTTTGGGACATATACACTACTAATTTTTGGGTTTTTGTGAATACTGTAGGTTTGCAACTGTAGACAAAATTTGTAATGGAGGACAATTATTCCAGTCAGAGAACTTCAGAGATATCATGTTTATTGTACTGAATTTGGTTATCATTACTGCTATGGAGGTGGGCTGTAGCCATCCTTCAGAGAGTATTATAGAATCATAGAATCATAGAATTGTCAGAGTTGGACAGGACCTTAAAGATCGTCTAGTTCCAACCCCCCTGCCTGGCAGGGACACCATCCACTAGATCAGGTTGACCAAGTATTGTAGCATACTAGTACGTTAGACAGTTTAAATGATCTAGTTTAGATACCAGAAGCAGCCTAACAGAAGCTGCAAAGAGCTGTTGCAGCTGCATGGATGAGCACGGATTTACCTTGTTGAGAAGGCTTGATAATTCCCTCAGCTGAGCTCTGCATAAACATGGTTAGCCTGCCTGCTTCTTAAAGTTAGGTTGAGCAACTTCACAGTGCAGAGAGATACAGTCTAAAATAAATCACCAAGGCTTGAAAGCCATGAATATGGTCAATGATCTCACTAGGAGGCATGCGTATTAGCAGTCAGAGCTCATCCATCAATGGTGGTGTCTGACGCATATAACAATATGCAGTGAATGCTTTTCCTCTGCATCATGATATCATGTATTAATGTATGTGCTTTGCATTATTTCTAACTTAAAAAATCTGTCTGTTGTAGCCTTAGTCTAGATTTCATCTTTTGGCTCAATATGAACGGCAGGAATAAGGCTGCAGCAGACAGTCTTTCAGGGCTCAGCAGAAGTATTATGTTTAATTCTTCTGTTTTGTCTGCAGCAGTATCTTTGATTTCCTTGATTTTTGCCATGGGAACCATTTATGTGATTCTCAGTGCCATTTCAACATTGCTTTCAGGAAGTGCTTTCTCTGTCCAATAACATTTGTGTGACAGATGGTGCAAATGACCACCACATAGATGCTAGAATAGTGTGAAATGGTGTTGCTTACTGCTTGATGTTTCACCAGCTGGCAACAGAGGATGACTAACAAGGATAAGTCTAGAAAAAAAATCTGTCCATATTTCTCTGATTTATGGAAATAAATTTCAAGTGTAGCTCCTCTCCATACTTTTCTAAATGTCTTATTCTTGTGTACTTCCCATTGCCAATGCCTTCAATCTCTAAGGGCATTTGCAAAGCATATCTTTTTCCATTGGAGGCAGAGCTCATTGTCTTAGTCATTCTTTCTCTTTAACCAATCTATTATTTAAACACTTCTGGGTTTTTGTGTTGCAGGCAGGTTTTCAGTGAATGTGTGCAGAATATATCATACAGATGCTTCCAGGTCTCAGTAGGTGTTTGGGTTGCTAGCTGTTTTGGTCCACCAAGCATTTCACTTGTCTAGAACAATGAAGTCTAAATGAAAGAAAATGTAATCTTTATCTTCTCTGATCTTCTTCCTAGTACACACATCCTGACTCTCTGTGTTTTACATCTCTGAACTAAGATCCAACATAAAAAAAATATCCAGACTTCCAGCTTCAGGATGACTGGATTTTGCTGGCCAGGCTAAGCGACTATTTTCCTGTTTCTGTCTGTACAGCATGTCTCTACTCATTGCATCTTCATCAAATTTTCTTTTCATGTGGTCCACAACCCTGCTTGTTTACTGCTCTAACTTTAACAGTTCCCCTGTTTTTTGCTCCATCAAACTTCAGACTGATGGTCTGAATTTTTTTCCTACTTTTCTTCCCTGCTTTCTGTGAGTCTTCTTTTTCCAAACTGTTGGTGAGAAGACTGATGTCGAGTCTTCTCCTGACTCCTGAACATTTTACTAAGGTGTATTATATTTTTTTATTTTTTAAAAAAATATTTGATTTTATTTTATTTAAAATACACTGTTCTGTCTAAGGTATAAAACAGTCTATAACACACAAAGTACCATGATAGAACAGGAGAGTTTCTTTTTACTCTGAAAGAAAACAAGTGTCATGCAAGGGTATTCCCAGTTACTGTCCAGTCTGTTGGTGAGCATATCTTTGAGCAGCAGTGTTAAAAATGGTAGAAACTTATTTTGCAAAAAGAACCTTGGTTAGTAAAGCAACAAACATTCAGCTTCTGCAAGCCTGAAACCCATGTGAAACTTCTGTTATATTCTGTTTTCTTTGTTAGAGACATCTGAAAACACTTTGCAGTGATTTATGACAACTACCTCTTCTCAAACATAGCTATGAGTAAAATCACCTAAAACATCTGCAAAAAGATACAAGAAACTTAGCAACACTGAAAGATATCATCTTTTCAAAATCATTCAGCAAAAGGTGTCTAAAACACATTTTCCTTCCCATCCATACAAATATAATTCTCTTCTAGTTGTTATATTACATTCCATTTAATACAAAAAGCTTTTATATGAACAGAAATGGGGTTGTTCTACTGTTAACCATTCCATTTTTTTTCTTTGACTAAATAATTCATCTATCTCTTATCAGCTTTTTCCTTTTACCTTAATATCAAACTTGTACAACGTGTCTTCAGTTCTAGTTACCTTTTAAAGTTTTCCCACAGTAAATAATAAATAACAGTTTCATTCTGACTGCTTCATGTTGACAGCTGCCATTGTCTTTTTTGTGGGTGTTTGATTTTGGTCATTCCTGTCTCCCTTATGCTGACACTCAACATTTGGAAAATCATCACCACAATATATTTCTGCAAACCTCCCATTTCATGAAGCCTACCTAAGGAACAATAACAAAGCTGAAAATGTTCAGCAATGACTACCTGTTGTATCCAGCACTCTGCAACTCACTTGGCTTTTTGTGATCACCAACCATCTTGCACATGTCAATCTTTTTTAACAAAATCGAAGCACAAACTCTTGGGCACTTTGTGGTTTTGTCCTGCATTTGTTCAGTAGATACAATAATGGGACCACTATGTATGATTAACATACTTAAATGCTGCAGAAATGCAAACAATAGTTAATGAAGACATCAGTTATTTTGAAAGGAAATATTTCAACTTGGTTTGCGTATTGTGTATTAGACACAAAAGTGTCTTGTTGGAAAAAATTGGAACAAAACAGTTACTGTGATTTAGCAAAGGTGCTGTATTATATGTATAATTATATATTTATATTATATATATAATTATATACATATATAATATGTATTGTATTACATATTCAGCCTTAAATTATGAAATCATATTAATTGTATGTTAAAAGGTAAATGGAAAATATTTGTTTAAAATGCACACATAAGGAAAAACCCATATTATGTAGTTTTAATACTTAAGAATAACTAGGTCACCTTCAGAAGTCTCCACTGACCATATACTAAGGTTTATATTTGCATATTGAACTCAGCCAGATAAAAAGTGTTGATGTAGAAAAATATCTTGGTAAGCTAGAGTATTACACATTTTTCTCTAAGGGGTTTGCCACATCTCTTTGCCACACTGTTACATCCCATTACTTCAGAAGGACAGACACTCTGTAAAGTCTGCTCTTCAAATGGATTCTATTAGGTGGAAAAATTCATATCCTACTGATTTTATACCAGGCCAACTATTGGAAGTAGGTAGATTCCATATAGAATGAAGAAAAAGAAAAAAAAAAAAGGAAAATCCCTATTCTTTGAAACTTTAGCTTTTAAACAAATCATCTTTTCCTTGTCCTCATTCCAAAGGAAAAATAAATCTTGGTGAAATGTACGTATTTTAACTATAGTTATATTTTAAGGAAAACAATTACTATAGTCTAAAATTTGGAAATATTTTATTATTTCCTCAGACTCTTAATAGCTTTTTTAGTCCTTCATGTTTTATTACTCCTTTAACAGACAAGACACTAAAAGTAGTTTGGTCATCCAAAAAGGTTATGAAATAGTAAACAACAAACTCTATGACATAGGAAAGAGAAAGGTTTTCATGTTCTGTTCCAGGAGTAATGATACTGATTTTCACATATTTGTTTTTCTATTTTGTCTCTCCTTAACCTTCGCTCTCCCAAGAGGTAAGACTGTTGCCTCTGACAAATTATTCACATTGTGTCAAATGACACTAATCAAGTCATTTATTAGCATAAGTTTTTGACTGTTCCTTAGAACACCAGCACTAAATAGGCTATTAATTCTCAAGTCATGCTGTGGTTATTAATAGCAGTTGAAGCAGGAGAAAGACAGTGTAGCAGGAACTACAATTTGGTCAGATGGGTAAGTAACACATATAACCCCAAGTAACTTAATTTATTAGTTATCTAACATTCAGCTTGATCAATGCAGTCCATAGGAAAAAGAAAAAGAAACCAAAAAACTCCAAAACAAACATCACCACCCCCACCCCCCCAAAAAAAAGAAAAGAAAAAAGAAAAAGGTTTGCTTGAGGATCAGCAAAGAAATACTGCTCCAGGGGAAGGTCAGATTATAAAGATGTGTTACTTGAATAATAAAGAAGAGTTTAGTTTCCTTAGTGCTGCTTCACTTGGTTTCAGACTGATATTAAGTGGACAGATTTTCAGAATATTTCTTCATCATCCCCTGTCCGCAAATCACTGTCAATAGTTACACACTGACAGCCAGTCACCTTCCAAAATTGGTTTTATGCTCTTACTATGCTGCTTCTTTTGCAAGCTCTTTGTGCTTTTCACAGTGATTGACAATAAAAATCCTTGAAAATTATTTTGTGGGCATGTCTAAAATGAAGAGTAAAACCCTATATAGTATAAGTAAACAAGCTACCAGAAATGACACAAACAAAAGAATCTGCCTACAAAATGCCTAACATATATTTTCAACCTGAAAAAAAACCCAACAAATAATGTTGATCTCATTAAATTTCAGAATTATAGAAAAACCTGACTAACATTAGTTTTGAAAACCCACACTGTTTCTCCAGCCTTGGTTTATACTACTAATTGCTTGTATCTCAGTTATTCCAGGAACAAGTTTGTCAATCTCTTATTTGAAACTGCATAAAAAATATCAACCATCAACTACAAAAATCTTTCACGCTCATAGTTTCCTTTTCTCATATAAACAACATGTAAGACTGAGTTTAGGTTTGACATTTGCCATAACACTTGGAGGGTCAAAGTTATCATATTGAATAAACAACCTCAATTAATGCATCCCTTACAAGAAAATTATAATAGTTTACCATGCAATCCCAGTAGTACTTTGATTCAGCTCTAACAATAACTTTTTATTTCTAAGTTTTAGACTCAGTACAGATCATATTTCCCCAAAAATGCCATTCTCTGCATCCATCTACGAGCAAAGAACACCATGCAATCATCAAGGTTACCACAGTTCCTATTGGCTCATTTTCTCCCTGACTCATCTGGTTAAACTGAGTTTTTGTGGTTTAACGGTAATGAGACGGTGAGGATAGTGAGTGAGTGGATGTTCTGCTAATAAGTAAAGCTCCAGTTTTGTAACTTGCCCCTGCTTGGCAGAAATCACATTGAGAACAATGCTTCCAAGAGCTAAACAAGTTTGCTTCTACCTCATAATATTCCAGCTAAGCAAAAATAACTAATTTGAAATAGTTATTTGCAGCATGTTGATCATACTATATACTATTAAAGTAATTGAACAGTAAGAAAGATTTGGCATTAGTCTGCATGTATGTTGTATTTTTATTAATATTACTTCTATTTTACTTTTAAAAAAATCCTCCCATACATCTCTGTATTTGAGAAACACTACTGAGAGCTGTTACTGAGAAAGTCACTGAAGATTAGGGACTTTTTTATTGAATTATTTGCTCAGGTACTTCTCCAAGTCAAGTACAATCGTTTTGCTGAAAAAAAATCTGTAGTTACTAGGCCACTGCCAAGCTATGCATGTTAGTAGCATTCAGCTGTCTGAATTCTGTTTGAAGCTCTGATATCTCTATGCTGATGAATACACTTTCTGCCATAAATTGAGAACAGCAGTAGTTAGGAAGCTGTGTTGTTCCCTTGTGTGATTTCTTCATCCTGGCTGACAACTGTTTCTCTTTTCTTCTTCTCCTGCTAGGCTAGGAGGAAAATAGATGCTGAGAAAAGGTTGGGTTCATTCTGTTTCTGTCAGGCTGAACAAGTTACTTCTTCCTTCCCTCTTCACACTATATCTTCCTACTAAATGTTGTATTGCTCATTTCCTTGGCTGCACTGATGCTATTATTGCCTAGAAGCAATCTGAAAAACCCAGGTGAGCAGCAGACCAGATCTGCATTTATCACCTGTAGAGATGCTGTGCATCTTACTCCTCACTTCTGGCATCCTATTTTAAAAACAAGTACAATTTAATTGTCGTTAATTGAAATTACTTTGAGTATGTTTCACACCAACATTTGCCTACTGCTGTGTTGATTGAACAGCTGAGCTATAGTTTTCATTGTTGGAGTTGGCTTTGGAAAGACAGCTATATCTGTGTATGGTGGCTAGAGAGTCTGTAGTTTTTATATATGTTTAAAAATCAGACAACATTTTGGGGTGTTATAATAACACTTTAAGAACACATTTAACTAGATTACATGGACATATGCCACAAAGCTGCAGTCAGGTTTCTGTACCATCTTGCATTTCCTTCCTGGCTACTCAGAGACACATATTTGGGTATTTTCAAGATACAGATGTCCATGCTCACAGTTGGTGGGAATTTGCTGATCATTCAGGAAGCAAAAAAGACACAAGTCCTTGAAGACTGACCCAGCATTAACCTGCAGGATGTCCACTGCTGTACCTGTTTCATTCCTCTGTGCCACTGTGGGAAAAAGCAGGCAAGACAGATCGTACCAAAACATCTATGGTAACAAGTTGAATTTGTGGTAGTCTTCCATCACACAGGTGCATGAGCTGAATGGAAGGATGGATAAGGGGGAGGAATGCTAGTTGATGTCTTATCCTAGGAAAATTTCAGAAGATTTAGTCTGTTTAGGAATATCACAGACTTGTGAAGTTGCACATTATACATCTAAAATGGCTGGAAAAAAATAAAACAAAACATGAGGGCTCCAGAGGAATTTCTTTCAAATATTTTCTGCACATTTTCTTGTGCAAACATTTTTTCAAAACAAAAGAACAAGTTCCTGTATATGTCCATTAAAATACTGATGGAAATTTCTAGTGCTGAGAATCAATAACACTAATTGTACTTTATTTGTATACCTCAAGGGTTTAGGATCTATGAAAGATAGCTCCCTTCTTCCATTTTTAATACCTTTCCTAAATGTTTGGGGTTTGGTGTTTTCTTGAGTTTTTGGGGGTTTGGGGGTTTTTTTTTGTTTTTTTTAGATATCTGGGGGAGAGAAAGAGGAAGACATATTTTCTTGAGGGAAATAAGTAGACATAGAATACTGCAAAGCCTACCACAACAAACTGCCGATCACTTTTGTAGATAAGTAGGATGCCACTCATAAGCAAAAAGGATTTTAAAGTCAGCCTTGTCAGGCAAAGATCAATTGTCAACATTTATGCTGACTTATTAAGCAATTTAGTGACAACAATTCACCATTCAAAAGAAACCCCTAAACTAATTTCTGTCCCTGATATTGTCTAGTGATCAGGAGATGTCTGCTAGAGGTGGTAGTTAAGGTCTTCGCATGCAAGCAAGCAATTTTAAAAATCTGTAGTCCAGGGAATGCCACAGATTTTAATATCATTCCTCATTTTAAAAATGGAAGGAGTATCACTTGGCTCAGAAAGTCATTATTTTTTACATATATTCCTGGAGAAAGGTTGTGTCTTGTGCAGTTAGGAATGACTGAGGCAGGTGAGAATTGTCTCTTCAGTGCGGCCTTGTGAATAAAAGAATGCATAATTCACCATACTTCTTCCTGGATTCTCCTGGACAACTCAACAGACGAGCACATGGAGCCCTGTGATGTGACTCTGAGTCAGCACTTGGGGTACAACTCTACAGCTTAGCCCAGTCCAGGAAAACTACTAAGGGAGCTTTCCCAGCTGCCAGGACTGCAGTTTTGTCTAGCCCTCACATACATAATGAATTGGTGGATTAGTACTTGATCAATCACAGATCTTCACTGTATGTTAATGTTTCTTTCAATGGAGTGGAATAAAAATATGTAGCAAGCAATATTTGGAAGTCCATATATTTGAAATGGCATCCAATGTAATAACATTGCTCAAAATAAAAAGTGCTTATTCAGCTTTTAAAATAAATGATATGTTATTGAGACATTTAACCATCATAAATCCACAAAGGAGATCTCTGCCTTCAATTTTAGAATGTATAGAAGTAATTAGTCTGACACATCCAAACTGGATTGTTTGAGAACTTGGGGTGGATAAGAAAAACATTTTTTGATTCTTATCAAAATCACTCTGTAGGTGGTTCTGTCCATTTTTTGGTGTACATAAAGAACTTCCATTAATATTACAGAAAGTCTAGTTTTCCTTAATAAGTCAAGATGACCACAGAATACAATAACACTTGTAGAATCAACCTGTCATGTTCTTCCTCTTTCTTTGCCCAATTCCCAGTATTAAATCTTATGACAAATGTAGAAACAGGAAATTCTAAAAAAAAAAAAAATAAAACCCCCCAAAACAAACAAAACCCAAAACAAAAAAAAACCCTCAAACCAAAAAGCAACAAAACAAACATCCAGTCTTCTACACTAGGTGGAAGCTTACAGATATCTAGTTCACTTTAATTTCCCCATCTTGTATCTATTTCATGTCCAAAACCTCAGACTTCGGTCTTCTGTCCAGAACCTAGGCCTTAAAGTTATAATCTGGATGAACTTGCAAGTTTTAAGAAATAAAAGCAAATTCTATCTAACCCATCACCTCTTTCCCAAAGATAGGCAGAACCTACACAGGCCATTTCATGCCACTACTGCTCTAGTTTCTCAGACTAACAAGACACATTGGAGTGGGAGTGAGAGGAGAAAGAAGCAGGACAAGACACCTCCTCCATTCTCCCTTTGCAGGTGCTGCCATATGGCACAGCTTTATGCCTGTATATGTACATGTCTTTCATTCTCTGCTTTCTCCCATGGGCAGTTATTCATCATGCATCATTGTCCTGCTTTTAGCATGCTGCCAGTACAGTCTCTCTAGGGGTTCGTTCTGCTTTGGTTATTCAAACCCCAACGTCACTGCTTGTTTCCTACAGCCCAATATGTTTCTCTCTGCAATTTAGCTTCATTACAGTTACTGTACAGCATGCAGAAAAAAGTAATTTCTCTTTGAAAGTGCCTTTGCATAAAACATTTCAAATTCAAATTAGGAGTTCATGGCTTAACAAGAGATAACCCTGGCCTTGCTCGATGTAAGGTCAGCAAAGGTTTTGCTCTACTGGCAAAAATATGTTCAGCGAATAAAGATTTTACATACAATATTATTGTTTTAAAAGGGCAATGCAAGTGGTATCAGCATGTGTAGCAACATTACCTTTAAATCCAAACACCAAACAGAAATATACTAAGTATGCCAACATCAAAAGCAGAGGCTCACTAAGTAATAAGATGAAAGCAGTGTGAAAACTCAGGGAGGCATTTTACATATTTCATGTCTATAATAATAATAGTGGTAATAATTTTATACAAAAAGCATATATTACTAAGTCTATATGTATGAGTTCAAATGCATGTAGTGCATATGTGTATTATATACATGTAAAAATAATCAGACTTTATAGATGTTAAATGTATATTTTTTATACATATATGCACATTTATATATATGCATGCATGTTTCTGTGTATGCATGCATGAAAGCTTAATTTTACATATATATATATATTATTTATTTAAAGCTATATGCATTTTAGAGTTTTCTTTTACAAAATGTAAATGATAGGTCAGTGACAGGTATTGTAAATAGGGTAAACTGGTTACAGTAAAGTGAGGAGAGACTGACCTTTTAGAGGAGCCAGCAATGATTTTCATGTGGTAATCTCTACTCTGTATTTTTTCCACCTCACTCTTTTCGCTCTCTCAGGCTTGCTAAATTAGTAAGTCACATTGTGGCTGATACACCTAGGAGAGGTCATTTATTGAAGTCTGGGCCAGCACGTCCTGCTTGAACAGTATGATGTGATATCTTCAAAAGCCCTTTCTTTCCTGCAGGGAAAGCAAAAGCTTCATCAGCTCTGCTGTGCCAAATGCATTCTTCTGCAAATGGTTACTCTGAAGAAAAAAGTGTATCGAAAATCTTCATTTATACAGACAAAGAGCCACCCAAATGTATCTCGTTGTGTATCTCTTTGCACCACAGTGAAACCACAGGCATCTATCTGCATGACTGCCTTCCGTAGGGTTCAGTAGTGAAGCTACATTAGTGCTAAGGGCCAAGACACATTTGCTTCTAGGTAACACACAGAATAAATCCAGCTTGGTTTTTTTAGTCTCCAAGTCTCATTTTTCGTAGTCTTTTCTGCTAATTTAAATACAATTGCCTACTGCTGTCTTTATAACCCAACACTAAGAGAAAAACTTTTAACTGATCTCAGTCAGGTCTCTAGAATTAATCCTTTTCTGACAAAAGAAAATGTGATCCTAGTGTGTGCAGTGAGCTGCAGGGGAAAATCTTCATAGGTAGATGTTTAAGTGCTTAATTTGCTGCTGCTGGCACATGGGCAGACAGATATAGTATCTACTACCTAGCAATTAAATTACTTTGAATATGAATGGAAATTTGAAAATGAGACCATCAAGACAAAGAACATTTTAAAAATTGAAGCTTAAAGTACTGGAAGATTGCTCTTGAGGAATTCTCATATCAATATGAGAAAAAATAAAGTCAATATACGTAGGGAGTAAGTAACCAGTAAGCTAAGCGTTGTATGGATTTAGTACTCATTCTACAGAAAATTGCAGCATGTGCACTACTAGCCAAAATATAATAATAATTCAGTGTAAATCACAATGTCTTTATTATATCACTGCATTACTCTAAAGTGTGGGTTTGGGTTACAATATTTTATGTGATTCATGATTTCTTTTACTTAAAAATGTGTATTCTTGAGATATAAAAAAATGGTACATCTTCATTCTTTACAATCTGCAAAAAAATATCAGCCTGATAATGATAATTTTGAACCAGATATAAAGAATAGCAGAACCACTTGGTTTTAGTAGCATGTAATGCATTCTTCTATTAAGCTATTTAATGCAAGGCTGCCTCCTATAGAGCTATTTAATACAAGCCTGCCTCATGCTGGTTTCCATCTCCACTGATCTCTACAGCTCGTCTGGTTTTAAAAGAACAAGAGCCAGATCTATTTTCAGGATATCTAAGCTAAATAAGGAGGGATCAAGTTACTCTGGCCTATCACAGACCATCCTAAGCTCTGTGTAGTTGCTCAGTGTTAGTTTGTAGGTGGCTGTTGACCCCCAACACTGCACTGTGCCCATGCTCTAGGGCTGCTCATCAAAGCACAACTGCTGGTTTTGCTATTTGTGATACCCACTAAAACATCTACAATAATAGCCATAAAAAGAAAACTGAAGACTTGTAAGTAGTGTGCAGTTCTATTTTACAAGTCAGTGGCTTCAATTCAAGTGTTTTCCTCTATTTTCAAAGCTACTAAAGACAGAAGTTATTAGCAGCAAAACAAATGCACAATAGATTTTTGATAAACTGGAGAGAACTTTTCCATCCTGTAGGATGTAGTAGGGTTAATGAGCGTTAGTTACAGAAAAAAATTTGAGAGCCTATTAAACCTCTAAATCATTTGAAGATGAACCTTGACCTAGTAAGTCATTGAACAGGAGTTTCCACATGCCCACAATAAACGCCAGGGAATAATTAGCAGCCCTGCAACACAACGAACAAGTAGATAGATGTGGATTTCTTTCAGTGAAACTGAACATCATGAAGACTATTGAAATGCCTGAAGAGAGAATCCCAGAGGTTTGGATGGCTTGCAAAAGGACAGGAAGATACATTTAAGGTTGTTGTTTTTTTTTTTAAAATGGCCTTAGGAAATTCCCCTATTACTCCACTGATATATTTCACCTATTACCTTCCAGATGCACTGAGAAATGCAGTGGGGAGAGGGACACATTGAACAGCCTAGAAGTTAAGGCTACTTCCACTCATTTTGATGTTTGTATGTGCATTCTGGGTTTAGTTACAATACTTTATGATAGCAGTTTGATAGTCAAGCACTCTCCAAATCTTAAAGATTTAGGCTGAGAATATTAGAACTAACATACAAATTGTATTACAAATGCACATCTGCTCATTTACCCACAGTACAAAACATGAAAGTTGGAAGTTCTTGCTTGAAGTTCTGTACTTGTTTCTTGTTTTCTTTTAATATAATTAGTAGCTGAAGTTTGTGGACTAGCTTTTCAAAGGTACTCAGGCATCTAAATATGTGTCTGGGTCTCTAGAAGGTTGGTTTTTTTCTCTGGCTTTGGGCATGGAAATGCTGCATAAAGTTTGAAACCTTCATTAACGACCTTTGAAAATGCAAACATCTGTCAAGATTAAATACTTCATTTAAACACAGGAAAAAAATTTCCATGTTCTTAACCAATGACTGCTCGACTGCCACAGTTCTGTGTTGCAGAAGAAAGAGTAAATGAAGACAGTAAGCAATTCATATGAGCTAGCTGAGACTTTTCTGTTTAGCTATACAATTGAAAGATAAATACTCATTTTTGTGCAAGGCGTGTTTCCTTGATTGTATATGAAAAATATATCTGTACATTCAGAGAGAAAATAAATAGACAGGAACAACCTATTATGACAATCTGTCATAAAATATGTTGTTACACTTCCAATACATCTGTACTGAACTAAGTAATGTGATTTTGAAAAAATAGAAAAGAATAAGAGATAAATGCATGTTATAGCAGTATCAACCTCCATCTTATACTGAGTTAATTTATCCTGTGCTTTGGGTTTCCTCAGATAGATTGGTATGTGACCTGAGCTAGCTAGTTTAGTACCATCCTGTTAGCACTCTTCTATATGGCACCCACTTCTGTGACTTCCATGAAGGCATATGCTCTCAAGTTATGTTGTCAAAGAGATTAAAAAGTGTTTCATCTCTTCCTACATGAAGTGTGCATGGTTTCCTGAAGTAAAATCTGTGTATCTTTTTGCAGCCTCCACTGGGATCTGCTGTTCAAGTCCCATCCTACATCAAGACACTATCCTCTAGCTAACACATCATATATTGTTAGTTGCAACTTCTACTTCACACCAAGGGCATGACAGTATTTAATGGTCACTGGCCTTGGAAGTTACATTTGGCAACAACCGCGTAGAATCCTTACAGTGGTGTCTTCCAGTAGTCCAGCTCACACATAATCACAGACCTCAGAGCTCTTGAACATAACACTATAGCCTCTGTGATGTAGTTGAAATTCCAGCCAGAGACTGTAGTTTTCCCAGTAAGCATTCCAGTCGCACAAGCTTTGGTAATACAGATTTGTAACTGCCTGGTTTGGATAATTCCCACAATGAAATATTTTCTGTACCAGTCACTAATAAACTCCAGGTTCTGTGCCTCTATCCAGGATTATATTTCCTGTCTTCCCTGGTACTACTCATTTAATTTTCATTGAGGACCCACCCCCCATCTACTGTCTCCTCAATGCTCACGCATATACTAGCACAGAAACAGGACCACACCATTTGTGGTAGAACATCTTTTCTGTACACAGCAGGCCTTCCTCTCACAATTTTACCTTAGTTTGCATAAATGCAAATTACATTACAGTTCATTAATTTATCTAGCACTTAAAATCAAGTCATGTAATTTGTCTCCATAAACTTTCAGCAACCTTGAATTTTAAAACACTGGGAAAAAGTTCTATGGAGAGACACCCTGTTTTCTTTCTTTACCTCATATTTACAAGGTATGATTTCATATTCTTTATGGAATGGTAATAGCCAATAGATAATTTTCTTTAAATAAAAATTTATAAAATTACTCAGTCCCTTGGTTTTCTTCCCCCACTTTCATCAACATCTTAGACACACACATACCTGAGCATTTCTGGACTTCTCTTTTCTCAGGCAGAAACTATGAAAGGAACATAAAAATAATAATAGGGAAAATTATATGAACAAGTTAAACATATAATGGTATAGTCCTGACCCCTGTTTTTAGATAAAGGGAATTCCTGACTTACAGGTGGAGTTTTCTGACAAAATTAGAGATGAAAAATCCATCCAAACCTCTACAAGTCAATCAATTCTGGAAACCAGGCAAATGTTTAACAAGAAGTTCCACAACTACGAGCTGTGAGAAATCTGATCTTTTTTTTGTTTGTTTTGAATTCACCAATAATTTATTTTTATGTACCTTAGTTCCTAAGTGAGTAAACTTTTGATCATTCCTCATCCAGCTCCCCTCTGCTAGCAATGATTTTATATACTTTTCTTATGTCCTCCATATAGTCAGCTTTTCTAGGACAAACACTCATTTTTTCACATATAAGATCTTTCACAGCTTCACTAAACTATCATAGAGTCATAGAATCATAGGATCATCTGGGTTGGAAGGGACCTCAGAGGTCATGTAGTCCAACCCCCCTACAGTGAGCAGGGACATCACTCTGCTCTTGTGAGACAGCACCTGGAATATTGCGTCCAGTTCCGGAGCCCCAGAGGGATATTGAAGTGCTGGAGCGAGTCCAGAGAAGGGCCACGGGAATGATCAGAGGGCTGGAGCACCTCTCCTAGGAGGACAGACTGAGAGAGTTTGGGTTGTTCAGTCTGGAGAAGAGAAGGCTGCCAGGAGACTTTATAGTGGCCTTCCAGTATCTGAAAGGGACCTACAAGAAATCTGGCAAGGGACTTTTTAGGAGGTCAGGTAGTGATAAAACCAGGGGAAATGGATGCAAGCTAGAGGAGGGTAGATTTAGATTAGACATTAAGAGGAAGTTCTTCACCAGGAGGGTGGTTAGACAGTGGAACAGGTTTCCCAGAGAGGCTGTGGAAGCCCCATCCCTGGAAGCTTTTAAGACAAGGCTAGATGGGGCTCTGGGCAACCTGATCTAGTGGAAGGTGTCTCTGCCAGGCAGGGGGGTTGGAGCTGGATGATCTTTAAGGTACCTTCCAACTCTGACAATTCTATGAAATGACAGATCTGGTTTGAGTAAGAGCTAGTGAGCTTGTATTCTGGTGATCTTTTCAGGCTTTAAAATAAAGGTTTGAGCCTTGAAATTAGGAAGCTTAAAATGTTTCTCCCATTTCATCCTCACAGAATGCCAGAGTGTGATATCCTGTGACCATGGCAGCCCAGTGTACCTGGTCACCTGTGTGCTGTTAATACAAGGAGGTATAGTTGCTGCACATGTTAGAGTGGTTCTTGTTTGTGAAAAATACAGTCAGCGGAAGGTAAAAGCAAGTCAGAAGGTAAATCAAATCAAGCTTAGAAAGTCATCATGGGCAATCTTTAAATTCTCCGTGGCCCACACAGTTGGAAGCTCATCCTTTAAATGTCTGACAGTTGTAGTTTCTTTGTAAAAATAAATTAGTTCATATCTGAATAAATAATAGGCACACACTTAGAAATGAAATTAATTAAAATTTGGACTACTCAGACATGATGCATGTAGTTTTCAACTACTTCTCTTTATAAAATGACCTTAAATTGTTCCTTTTTTACTTCGTGTTGTATTTTATTCTTGATTTTTTACGTTAGTAGAAAGAAAAAAATGAATGCACAACTCTGAATTTTGATGTTAGTTCATGACCTAGCTACAAACCCATAAAAAGATACAAAATGATTAATGAGTTAAATACGTATCTTAAACTAAGAGGATAATTGATATCCTAATTTGAAGTTTTGTTTAAACATTTCTGTTCCTCCCAACACCTCTCAATAATCAGAACAGGCTGTTTTGGATAATTAGCAAAACAAGAATCAACCATCAAGGTTGATATAAATCATCATAACTCCAATCAAGACAGTGAGTTACAAGGCCATAAAATGAGAGAGATAGGAGTGTGGTTTCTGTTCGAGTTAATTGGAGCTGTACCAGTTTATATCAGAATATTGCACAGGAGAAACTCATCCATATGTCCATTAGTACAGAAACACTTACAAACCATAACACATTTTAAAACTTAAAGTGATCTACAAAAGTTCACAACACAAATAGAGAGCATCAGCCTTAATCTCCTCTAAATTTGCTTTACATGCTGAAGGGAGCCAGTACAGATTAAAAAAAGTCATACTGAAATCAGTGTAAAATCAGTGGAAGCAAGACAAGTTATCGTGTCCTCTTTTTAGCTCTTTACCCCAACAGCTCCTTCTTTTGATATGATTTGTTAAAGGGAACAAAACACTTGTAAGATAGATTTTATTTTTTTACTTGTCCTATGCTACAGGTCATGCTTTTGTTTTCCTTAGCTTAGGAATTTGCTTCTCCCTCCTCACCCCTCTCATCTCAGCTTGCAGAGCAGGGCTAACTCACCTTTCACTTGCTTTGGCTTCTAACAATATATTACACTGCACTAGTGCTTGTCTAATTGTCTATGAAGAACAGCGGAGTAATATAGCTGGTAGCAGCTTTCCTCTTGAAGGAAGAACAATACTGTGAAAGGGGCCTCTTGCATCTTATTATCTAACATTCTAGTGAAGTTCTTTAAAGAAAGATTATTTCTACTGGAGAAATAGCTAGAGCTTCACGCTGTGCATTAGAGAGATAAATATGGGGCTCATGTCTTCATTCAGAAATATCACTAGATGAGTTTAAAGAAACTATTAAAGCTTCTGTTATCAACAAAAGTAAGCTTCTATAACGCACTCTAGCTCCATAAAACTCCTGAAAAGAGAGCACAGTAAATTCCCCCAGTACATCTGAGACTAATACGTGCATTTTAAGTGACTGGTACTGATAATCTGAACTCATACAATCTTTTATTCACCCATTGCTAAAGTGAATCTATTAAGGAAAGAAAAGTAGTACATAATCAGATAGAGAAGAAAAATTGCAAGAACCACAGGAAAGAATAAATGCCTGTTTTTCAAAATTAAAGCCATTCAAAATCTTGGCGTCTCTGATGAGAATGAGATTTGAGGTTACAGGATGGCCAAGTCCAACACAATAGAGCATAATAAGATTTTTCTTCCTCTGCTCTATACTTGCCATTTTCAAATAAGGTGCTTTTTGTTAAACCCATAATAGAAGTAATGATTTCAGAGAAAAAAGTTCTTAAAACCTTTAGTCTGAGGAGATACACTAGAGATGCATACCTCTTTGAAATTTTTTGTGATTCCAAAAATATCACCATATCTTGCATTATGGAGACAAAAAAAAAGAGTTGTAATGCAGAAATGGAGACAGTACCCATAGAACTCTTGAAAGACTATGCTTATGCCTGTTGCAGTATATGAATGTCCATCCACGCTTGCAGTGAGCGGTCTAAAATAGGGTTATGAAAACCACAGGATACCTCACAACTTCAGGGATAATCTTAACAATTGATGGCCATGTTCAGGATCAAACTCTCAGTCCTTTTGCATCAAATGAGTAAGAGTTTCAAATTTTTGAATCTTTGATTTCTTTAAAGGTATTTTACTTTCTTAGAAAAGGAAAAAATAATTGAACTTATCACATAAAAGTATCTTGTGAAAAACAATAATGAAAGTTTTCTACTAATATTAATAATGGTATTATATCTATTTGACTAACAAGTAAAACAAAAATTGAAGAGCTCATAAGTTAAAACAATTGCTATGTTGCTAAAGGACCTGATTCAAGCTCCCTGAAATACAGACTGAAGCTCCAGTGGGCTGACCTGCAGTGCATAAGACAGAATTAGAATTCAGAAGTCCTTCTCTTGAGCACAGTGAGAGACATGCTATTTGTATACAATATTCCTTATCTTCATTTGTATATCATACCAACTTTACAGGAGGAGAATTGTTTGTAAAGTGAAAAAAGTCTTTTCTATAATCTTAAATACCACAGATAAAAATTTGGGCAGAGCTGCAGGAAGGAAATCCTTTTCTGTGCAACCCATCGTGTTCTTAATGCAAAATTATACCCTGCACAAATTAGTAAGCACTTTATAAAATATACTTTTTCTTAGCTATTTTAGATTTCACTTTTTCCAACAGGGGAAATTTCTATTTAATTTACATCAATAATACACATTTTATTCCTTTGAACTATTTTACACCTAAATACCACTTCAAACAAAAGCCCATTTAACCTTTCTTCTTTTATAAATACATTGTAGATATTTCATTTATAAACCTCCTTGCTTTGTGGCTTTCCTTTTTAAGTAAATTCATATAACCATAAGCTCATTTTATCACACTTTTATGATCTTTGGTTTATGTGTACTAAACTTATACTGAAGCATGTACAGCAGTCTGTCAATACAGCATGCTGTAATTAAACCAAACCTGTACTGATGTTCCTTAGTTTGTGGCATCAGCCTCCACTGTGTTAACCAGAGCAGAACTCTGCCACTGTATCAAACATATTAACAAACTGCAGCTCACTCCATGCTGTTGCACGTGCTCGCTCTTCTAATCCCTGACAACTCTCACTAAGTTACTACTGTGCAGAAGTTTAATTCTCTTGTGTAAACCTTGTAAGCTAATTTTCCCCATCTTTTTGGCTTTCACCCTGTAATTCTAGATTTAATTTCTTTGTACTGCTGCCAGCTGCTTTTATATATAAATATGTGCTCCTAAATATGCATATATTAAGAATATTTGTATCCTTTTTCAAACTATTAGGATAGAAATACAATCCATATCCCCTTAGACATCCTGTTATGTCTCACTGGTATCACTGTATTTGGGTATCACCGTATCGGTTATTTCTTTCAGTATCACTCCACACCTCTGACTACACTCTTCTCTTTTACCCAGTATTATTTCTAGTGCTCTCCTTCACTTTTATCATTATTTGACACTGTGTGTCCTTTAACTAACCAAAAAATTAAGGGAACCTTGTGGAACTGTATCCATTTAAGGATAAGGTTGGATTGACCACCTCCCAGTGACAGACACTATCTACTGTTCCCTTCTTCCTCCAGGACAGGAACTAAGATGACATTTGCTTCAACTACACTTTTTGTTTAATAAGAGAGACTAAAAGTAAGAAGACTCTACTTTGGTGCTTCTCTTTTCAATAAAAGCTCATATATAGGTTTATAGAAGGGGAGAGACTTTTTGTATTCTCAAACTGTGATAAGACAAGGGGAAATGGCTACAAGCTACAAGAGGGGAAATTTAAGTTAGAGATTAGGAGGAATTTCTTTACCAGGAGGGTGGTTAGGCACTGGAACAGGTTGCCCAGAGAGGTTGTGGATGCGGTGTTCAAGGCCAGGCTGGATGTGGCCCTGGGCAACCTGGTCTGGTAATTGGCATCCCTGCCCATGGCGGGGGGGTTGGAACTAGGTGATCTTTAAGGTCCCTTTCAACCTCAGCCATTCTGTGATTCTATGATTATTCCCACATATCAAGTTACATATTTTGGTTGAGAACTTAATCATCACATAATGACAATTATTAATAAATGGTAATAATACATCTGAGAGACAAAAAAATATTAGAGACCTGAATCTCTCTCCTTTAGTGCAATATAAGCATGCTCATGCATTATCATTAGCACACAAATGACCTCTCAACCTATTCTGAAAATACATGGGAAACTTAGAAACACTTCAAGCAACTTAGTAAATTTTTTTAAATACATATTTTATGGATTCAAACTAAACTTAGTTGACACTATTCAGAAAGCATTTCTGTATGGGCACGGATAACATCATTTAAATCACCATGTTTATAGGTCTGAACTTCATAAAGTAGGGCTTAATTCAGTGTTTCAAGCCCAATGCTGGCAGTTTAGAAGAAGACTATATCCCAAAAGTACAACCTCATGCTACAACTTTTGGCTGTAGAAAACAATTGTTTCATACTTCATCCCAGACTGAAATACTGCTCTGCAAAAAATCAAGATAAAAGTCAGAACGCAGAGAGTGCATTTATGAGTTCAATTCATTTATCAGGTGGTTTATAAGGGAAAGCCTACCTGAATCTGCAGGTATGTGCAATAATTGCAAAAAGATCATGTTCACAAGGGCTTGTACTTTAGTTCGATGTGATCTTCTATTTTCTTATTGCTAATGAAGTGCTTTGGAACATCTTTGTGAGACAACTTTGATCTAACAAAACACGCCTTTCCAGCAAGAGTTATATTAGTTCATTGGCTGAAAAGATTATGTATTCTGATATACATTTATTATGCAGTGTTTGATCTAAAATAAGTTTTGCTTTGAGATTTTTATGTGTGTAAGAAAAGATTTCTCTAATAATTTTCAATAAAATCAAAATGCAATATCCCCAGATTTCCTATTTACTTTCTCTGCCTTTGACTTCATTATATTTCCTGGAGGTGTAGACTGTTCAAAAATATCGGAATGAAAGGTTTTATTGATCTATTATGAAAGTCAAATAATTCCAGATGCCAGATTTAACTGAATGCTTAATTCCATTAACATATTTATGACTGTGAGCAAAAAACTAATTTTGTGGAAAGCAAATAACAGGTGCTAATATATATGCATGTGATTATGAATATATTAAAAATTATTTATCAATATAGACAAAGAAAAAAAATACTGCACAGATGTGGTACTGTGCAAAAATGAAATTAGCTATGTTTTCTAGTACATACTCCATACTGCAGACAGAACATAGGTGGAGTTCTGATTCCTTCACAGAACAGTTTAGGGTTTCTCTAAGTCTCTTCTCCTTATTTCTTACAAGTAGAACTACTTCTGCTCACTTAATTCCCATCTTAGCATGCTGGAAAAGAGGTTCATTGCAATTTTCAAACTAACAGAAGCCAAAAAGAATTTACACTGACAGTTTTAAAAAGTGGCTTTGAAACTCTGACCTCTGGTTCAATATTTTAAAAAAAAAAAACCTGACAGAAATTGTCTCATATTGCATCTAAAATGAGGTATTTAGTCACTTCACATTCTAATATTGTATTTTGGATTTCAAAGAGAACAGTATCACAAACCATTTTAAGAAATCAAATAATCATATATTTTGTCATTCCAGAAATCAAAAAAAATCAAATGTCAGGAAAAGAGATGGATAAAAACTTACACCACAATTTGTAGGAACTAAAAACTAAATAAAAACAGGCAAAAGTAATTAATTTCACAGAAATATAGATTTACCTTGTATTCATGAAATGCCTTTCACAAAGGCACTTTGGTCCTAAGATGACAAGGCACTCTTAACAAGTCAGCTAAGCAGCAATGCCAGTAGTAAAGTTTTTTTTAAACAGAGTTTTTACAAGTTAGAACCTATAAAAAGTATACATAACACATTGAATTTACCCATGTGCTTAAGCATTTAAAGGATCAGGGTTTATGGTAATGACAAAACCGATAGGCAAAACATGCAGATGGGTGAGGTCAAGAAACAGGAAAGAAAGAACAACAGTAACACAAAAATATGTTCCACACAAAATGTGTGAGTTGCTGCCTGCCAAGCAGTTAGCAGTAGGCACTGTTGTGTAGGCATTGTGGAAGAAAACAAGGCTTGCTGAAGGATCAGAAAGCGAATTGGTTAGAGGTTTCCTTGGCTTCTCCTGCTTCAGCTTCATAATGATATGTGGAAATATCTGTTTAAAGTCAGTCCTAGTATTTGAGAAGAACTATCAAAACCATACTACTGATACCATGTCTTCTGAATGCTTAATTCAGCTAAATGATGTAGCAGGATATATTTACCATTTTCATTTAAATATTTCAGAGATAGAAGAATGGTTCAGAATGAAGAACACAAGCAGCTGGGAGATTCTCATATTACTTTGCCTGAAAATTTTTTGACAAAATCTACTGCTAATAAAATCTATGTAGTGTTTTTATGATTAGTGTAGCTGTAACATTTAGTCTTCAATATTTGGAAAAATTTGGAAGACGGTGGATCCTGTTTACCTGGACTTCATTAAAGCATTTAACACCATTTCCCACAGCCTTCTCCAAGACAAACAGGGAAGAATAGATCGGATAGGTGGTCTGGGTAGGAAATTAGCTAACAGGTCACCCTCAGAGGGTGTGTAACCAATGATTTTCCTCAGGCTGGCAGCCTGTCTTATATAAACTCACACAGGGATTTATATTAGATCCCATGCTGTTCAACATCTTCATAAATTATCTGGATGATGGGATTTGAACCACCCTCATTAAATGTACTGGTGACATCAAAAATGGCTGGAAAGGTGGAGACATCAGATATGAGTGCTATCCTGTAGAAAAAGAGAGGCTGGAAAAGTTAGCAAGAACAGTATGAATTTTAACAAAGATGAGTTCAAAGTCCTGCACCTGGGACAGAATAACCAAAGAGCCAGAACAGAGTAGGGTCTATGTGGCTGGGGAGTTGCCTTGCTGTAAGGGATCTGTGTGTCTTGGTAGACAACAAGCTGAACAGGAGTCAACAGTGTTCTGCTGGGCTGCATTTGCGGGTGCATTACTAGCAGAGTTAGAGACATGATCCTCTCAAGTACTCTGCACTTCTCAGGCTGCACCTAGAGTTTTGTGTCCAGTTCATGGTCCTCACAAGTCAAGAAAGATATGGACAGACCAGAGAAGGTCCAAGGAAGGACTATGAAGATGATCAAAGGGCTAGAGAACCTGCCTTGTGAGAAAAGACTGAAGGAGCCAGTTTATTTAACTCTTGAAGAAAAGACTCAATGGTGACCTTCACACAATATTCCAATACTTTAAGCATTGCTACAGGAAGAACAGAGGCTCTCTTTTTACAAGGAGTCACATGGAGAAGACCACGGGCAACAGGTACAAGTTGCACCAGGATAGGTTTCATCTCAGCTTATGGAAGACATTGTTTTGCACTAACAACAACCATTCACCGGAACAACCTCCCCAGGGATGTGGTAGAGTCTTCATCACTGGAGATTTTCAAGACACAATTGGACAGAATGCTAAATGATCTCATCTAGGCTATTACTCCATGAAAGTTTGGACCAGATAATCTTTCAAGGTCTCTTCCAACCTAGACTGGCCTATGAGTCTGTGAGTCTATCATATTTGCTACTATAAACTGTAATTGTGTTTTTTCATCTAATTTATGTTGTGGCATGCTATTGTGGGCTGTAAGGTCTAGGGCCTAGCAGAAGGGGAGGCTGGACAAGGCCAAAGTCAGTTTCTCACAAGAAAGCAGTTAGATAGCCTGGGAGAGAAGGTGGGAGTCACCTAGCAGGAGCCTTGCAGCTGCACACAGAGGCCTTGGTGCCCCACATAGCCTTAACGTCTTATCCTTCTCACACCACACAGTGCCAGCCTTATCACATTCACATTTCCTTGAAGTACACTGTTTTATCCTCATTTATAGTAGTTGTTCTTACCTACTAAGTGTTGCTTCTTAATTGGTTAGTATAATTTGTATATGTAAGTGTCACTTGCTAATTGGTCATTATCCTTTCTGTAAAGGTATAAAAGATGCTTGCTAACAATAGAATCTTGCTAGCCATTTTCTTGTATATAGCCTTTTACCTGTGACTTACTTTTCTGCTCGGCCTATTGCAAATAAATCTACCACCGCTGCACGATCTCTGTGTGTGTGTGTGTGTGTGTGTCAAGACCGGTTTTCCTGTGGGCTGAGTTTGTGACGTATCCCACCGTGGGTTCGAGCATCTTCCACTTTCTATTGTGGGCTCGAGTCTCACCACCCTTCTCCACTTTTCTTCTGGGGGCCAGCACCCCACGGTGACGAGAAGTTGTTAGCAGCAACAAATTTATACAATGTTTTATTAGTTTTTGGATCTAAGTAGTCTTGGACTTTATCTTCTGCCTCCCTATGATGCTTTTACCAGCTTGAAGGAAAAGTCAATGTAGTTCTATTAATGAAGCAAATTTTATATTACTTTAGAAAATAATTTCATATACTTAAAAGGGGAGTATAAAAATCAACAACTTTTTTTTTAAAAATGCATTACTATTCTGATATTCCACTGAAAAGCCACAGCCACAAGAGATAAATGAGAATTATATGAGAATTTAAATCAATTTAATAACACCGTACAGTTCATAAATTTCCTATGTCAGAACCAGCATTCTAAAGCCGTAAATTAATTTCCAACCAAATTAACCTGCCATTTTGTGTTTGAAAAAGGTTGATAGAGACCATAAGTATTCTTTATTTTCTGGTGAAACCTGAGTTATTTATATTCCTTTCTTTTTCATTAGCAGAAATAAGTCAGTTATCCTAGTGTGTAGGTATACATTTACCTTTTTAAGCATATGCTTCATGTGTTACACAGTACAGTGTTACTGCACAGCACTGTTGGTTAATTTTCTGATCTCATATTGATCTTTTTCATAACTTTATCAGACTACTACTTTGGACTGAGCATTTGCATGCCAGATGTCAGCCAGCCAATGAAATGTTAGAGTTGTAAGAGAAAGTGAGAAAAAGGAGAGGAAGAAAGACTCATTCTGGATTGTTTTGTTGGGTTTTTTTTCTGATATCTACTTAATTGCATGTGAATTAAGGAAATGCCCAATACTGTTGGGGAATATTATCTCTGTATGCATAAATCCAAAATACAGTGGATCCCACGCACAAAGAGAATCTCTGGGCAAATCTTGCGTAACTGTCTCCCATTACAAAATAACTCCCTAAAGTCTTCTTCTGCTTTAGCTCTGGAAAGATAGTGTTTTTAATTTTTCTTGATATTGTCTCATCAGAGGAAAATATCCTAGGCAAAAGAAGAAAATTCCTTTTTTTTTTTTTTTTAAGAATTCATGTCTTAAAGCTTTTATTTTGTAGTGGCTTACTTTTACATCACTATCAAAGTACAATGAGTGTTCTAGTCAATTGGATAGCTTTTCTTTAAAAAAATATGCTTCAATCAAAGCTACACTTAACTACAATATAAACTGTTTCCTAACTATGATGAGTCAAAAGAAGTGGAAACAAAAAGGTCAACTAGAAAGGTTACTGTTGGACCTAGAAAGCAAATTAAAATTTTTCAGTTAGTCTGAAGCAGTAGTAGATGAATACAACAGTAAAAAACATCTAAAATATCTGATTGGATGGGAAAAAAAAACAGGCAAAAAAATTAAATTTAAAAATCCATAAAAATAAATTTAAATAAATTTTAAACCCAAGAAATGTCTGAAAACAAAGACTGTGATAAAAAATGAATGGAAAAAACATACTTTAAGATATTAAAAACATATGTAGTTTGATTCCATATTGGGTGTAAACAAATATCACAGTACCAAAATATTCCTGTGGAATGGAAATGCTGAGTTTCAAAATGTGCCTACGTGAGACAATGTACTGAATCAGTGTTTTGAGGAAACCTTTGCCCATATGGTCTCTATGGATCCCAGTATTCTTTTTCAGAAACTAACAGAATGGAAAGTGCAAATACTTTTTGCCCTTTCTCAGAAGTCTGGCATTTCTATGTTCATGTTGAGAACAGGAGAATAAAATACTAACTCAGCCAAACGGAGCCTCCATCTTCACAGATCAGTAGCAGCTGTGCTATTATGCTTACCTAAGAAAAATTATGCACTACTTTCTCTATGTATAATTTTATTATGACTACTCAATTAATTTCCTTTCCTTCTGTTTTTGGGCAGTTTTCATCCAGTTTCTCCCTAGTAATACAATGCAAGATGAGACAACAACATACCTGTTAACCAAATAAGCCTTTGGATAAATTAACTCATCACCAGTCAACCACCTTAGATGAATATAATATAATTTTCTTCTAACATTTCAAATTTCAACCAGTGCAGCTAACTCCAATTTCTTGGAAAGTATTTTCTCATGCAAACATGATCACAGAATCATAGAATGATCCAAGCTGGAAGGGACCTTTGAAGGTCATCTAATCCAACACCACTGCCACAGGAGGGGACATCTTTCACTAGATCAGGTTGCTCAAAGACCTGTCCAAGCTAAACTTGAACACATTCAATGGTGAGGCAGCAGGCAGCAACCAGGCAGCAGACATATTCATGAACAAAAATTTCCTATTTTTTATTTTTTACCTTTGATAGCAAGTGGAACATTATTAATAATTTTCCTTTCAAATTTCTAACAATTTTTTATTTTGCTATAAGAATTCTAGTGGAACAGTTGCCATTTTAGATAACATTTATTTACTCCTAATTATATAATTGCACTTAGACAAATCACTTGGTAAAATTTTCTGTTCAGAATGCAAACATCATCCTTTCCACACTCATTTCTAAGAGTGAGTACACGGTTCTCTGTAAATTATAGAACAGGTTTTTAAAAAAACATAGACTTTGGAGTTAGAGGTTTAGTTGTTTATGCACAGAACAAATAGAACAAAGAGGTCTACATGGCATGATCTTTCTATCCTCCTAAACTAAACCAATAAAGGCCTCTGGGAGAAAGAAATTTTGTTTTCCTTAAACTTTGGCCTCAGTCTGTTAAAAAAAGGTCATGCTTCATGTACAGAAGTGGTCTGAATGCAACAATGAAAAACACTTATTATCTGTTTCCTTCTTTCTTTTTCAATAATTTAAACTGTAAGCCTAAACGAAAACATTTTTTGGTCTGTATGATAAATATTAAAACATAAACTTCTTTGCTCTAAGATCAATAGGAGAATCACTCTTAGGCAAGTATATTAGTTTAATGTTTTGCCAATTAGATTAGAGTAGGATAATGAGAAATAAACCCAAATCTTAAAGCACCTTCCTCTCACCTCTCCCTTCTTCTGGACTTAACTTTACCCCTAGTTTTCTCTAGCTCCTCGCCTCCAGCAGCACAGAGGGGTAGGAAATGGGGGCTGTGGTTAGAAACAGATTACCTCAGCATAGTCTTCACCATAGGTTAGAGGGGGCTCTGCTCTGGTACCTGAAACACCTCTTCCCCCTCCTTCTTCATGGAGCTTGGTGTCCGCAGGGCTGTTTCTGTCACATATTCTCATTCCCCTCTTTGCCAGCTGCAGTTGCTCATTTTTTTTCTCGTTCTTAAATATATTATCACAGAGGAGCTACCACCATCGCTGACGGGCTCAGCCTTGGCCAGTGGCAAGTGCATCTTGTACCGAGCTAGCATTTGCTCCATTGGACATAAGGGAAACCTCCAGCAGCTTCCTACAGAAGTCACCCCTATAGCCCCCCTACTACAAAAACCTTGACACACAAACCCAATGAAGTAAGTATTTAGGAGTAGTACAAGTTATTATTCAATTAAATAATGATATTACTACAAATGAAAAGAAAAAAGTGAGGAGTCAATGTAAAAAAAATAGCTGTCATGTCTCCAAATAATGTTTATAGATACCTACAGCAAACATTTAACAAATTAATTGAGTGAATTTCTTCAGTGAAATCCTTGCAAGTAACACAGTCTGTGTTAATTGTCTGCTGTCTGCTGCCTAGTCTACCTCAGTGGCTTGTGATTCCCTTTAGAAGCATTGACAGCTGTCTTGGGAGAGACTTGATGAGATAAAGGAAGTGGGTTTGAGGACTGGGGTCAGATTTCTCTCCACATGTTAAGTTTGATTCAGATAGGAGACAGAACTCCAGCCTTGACAATCTCTTTTTTACCACTACAATATACAGATGGAAATTCTGTTTTCCCTGCAAGAAAGAAAAAAAAATCATACTAATAAAAAAAAAAAAAAGGAAAATAAAAAAGCTCTCAGAAAATAATGTACCTGCTATATTATTGCTCAAAACAGATTTGGTTACCTTAAACCAAAGGTTGTTGTTTTCTTGCATTTTCTTTTTTTTTTTTTTTTCGATGATGACTGCAGGCTCAAAGGAAGACCTAGGAGCAGCTGTGGCTGGAATGGTTGTGGGAAGACTTGACTCAGTCTCTTTTCTTTAGAGAAGATGAGTGGGAGCAGAAGTTGAAGCAACTTTTATTTCGTTCACCTTAAAAGAACTCTGCCGCTTCAAGTGGAAACTAAGGGAAAAAATGCGAGTGAAGGTCTGCCATTTGTCTCTGCTGAGATGTAATTGCCTATATCTGAACTTGCCTATATCTGAACTTATAAAGACACTCGTGCTCAGGACTCCAGACCTTAAGTTTTGCCAGAAAATATATAGACCACATACCACAAGATTGCTGTGATTCCTAAAAGAGACTCCTGAAATGCAGAAGAACAAAGCAGACCTACACAGTGAGAACAGTCTTAAAAGAACATATGTAAAGTGAATAGATTAATAACCTTAGAAGGGGAAAGTGTTAAAGAAGCATTAAAGTGAAGTCTCAAAGCACTACTGAGATTAGTTAATTTCTCAAAGAATCCTCTCTATGCTTCCAGATTTGTGAAAGAAATATACAAAGTCATATAATTGTTCGCTTCCACATTATGGTTGGTTGGGGTTTTTTCCCCCAACAAAAGTTACCACAGGACCTTTAGAAATATGCATGAAAAGAGCTGTGAGTTTTAAAAACATCCTTCAAAATATCACAATTAAAAGTCTCACTTGGCCCTAATAATTTTTACTCTGATGTTATTTTCTATCTGCATCTGTAAGCTATTACATTGCTCAAATTGTATGCCAAAATAAACATTTGGAAAGTTGTACCTACATTTTCTCTGGGAATTTAGAAGGAAAAATTATTCATTGTTGTCATTCTTTAAATTCATGTGTCTTTAAAGCTTCAGGAGGAAGAAGCATGTAATTTTAGACGTGTCTTAATTATGTGGTAAGTACAGTTGAGTAGATGTGCCTCTGATGTTATTCAGTGTTTTACTGTTATTGGATCATAATGACAACATTCATCACTCATTAAGTTAATAAATAAGGACATGAACAACTGACTCAAAAAGTCCTGAAATACACATACAGAAAAAGCTCTTCTAGAACTACACTGCCAAAGATTAGACCCACCAGGCAGTATATTCTGAAGATCCCTGTTTCACTAGCTGTGTTGACAATAAGTAATAAACTTGTTACCTGCTGTACAAAACAGAAAAGGAGGAGAAAAATATATTGGAAAGCACTACAGAACTGACAACTCATATTAGCTATGACCAGGAGTTACCAAAAATCAAGACAGAAATATATAACGTAGAGAGGTATGACAACAGCAGGCAGGACTTCTATGGCAGAAATATTTGAGTTACTTCAGTAAAACTACAAAAGGATGAAGCAACAAAGGAATTAGACCCATAAGTCTCCTAAAAACCACTTTAAAGGCTGAAGTTGAAAGCCTAGGCTCACCTTTCTGCCTCCTGACAATGGCACTGTTCATACTTGTTCATACTTCTAGTCAGAGCCTCCTGACTAACAAATATTGCTTCTTGGGATACTTCTAAAAACTTAGTTTCAGTAGCATCTATTTCATCCAAAGTCCTGTGACAAACTATGCATTTTTCTAGCTCTGTGGATGAAAGGACTTACTGATTTATGTATTCACAGAGAGTTAATTAATCTTTCAGATTTCTCATTTTTCTTTTTGTCTATTACTAGCTGGTAGCAGGCAAAGAAAGACTTCTGTTCAGCTGCCAGATCTATTTCCCTTACTTTTGTCTTCCAAGGAGGCATTGATATTGTTTCACACTCATCTATTTTGGAATGAATATATTCTGTGAGGACGAAATGAGCTCACATGCAACCCTAAGCGTGCCCTCTCTAGGCAGTGTCCCTAGTACCTAGACCAAGTGGTTATGAATGGTTTATGTTCACACAGTTCAGGGTTGTCAGCCTCTAGAAAAGACCAGTTAATTCCATAGTACATCAATAGTACTTAGCTTTTGGGGCTCCAAGGGTGAAAGCATTTCATAGGCTACAGTCTTTCTTTTCCCACATTGATAAGAGTAGGCACTGGAACAAACAACATTCAGATCAGCGGCTGTATTGTTTTTGGAAAGTGAAAGATGGTTCAGAGCAAAAAGGAAAAGAAAAAAAAAATCATTTGTTCAGAAGAAAATGAATGTGGACTGTTGGTGAACAGGGATCTGGGACCAAATGGACAAGCTAAGTTTTAAAACTTAGATGTATCCTTATTATTTTCCTTCCTCAGAACAACCTACCACCAGGTGATTAGGATATTCTCTGGGCTAGAAAAAAATGTGAGATTTAATTACAACAGCTGGAGGTGGGAACTGGTGCTGCAGTTTCAAGGTAAGTGCTCCAAATACTAGAAGAAAGGAGACAGTGCTCTGTCCTCTTATAGTTACTGGAAAGAAGAGAATATATATCTATATATAAAAGGAAAAGAACCCAAACAAACCAAATAACTGGCTCCTGTTCGACTTTTGAAAGCAATGTACATACACATGTCATGAGACAGTTTAGGTTTGTGAAGCCCAGATGTTGCTTAAGATTAAAGTTCCTGTGCCCTAGGAATGTCAGGTTTTAAAACACATCAGTGAAATTAGTGTTTCTTCTGAATACTTCAAGTCCCTCTTCAGCCAGTTACCTTGACAGAAGCACAGTCATACATAAGCAGTGGGGCTCCACTGCCTATTGCAGTGCTGAAGGTCTTACTGAATGGCAAAATATGCAGGCTTTTTTCCAACTTTTTTCAACTTCTTTGTTTGCATTGTGTCTATAGACACAAGAACTAGAGAACTGCTTTCTGTCAGAAGCAGTTAAAGAAATAGAGATTAATTAAATCTATTAAGATATTCCTTTCCCAGTATCACGCGCAGCTCATTTTGTCATAACCAGCTTGGAAAAATAAAATAATAGACTAAAACTACCTACATCTGGCATTTCTAACCAATCTAATCACAGAACCATATTTTGAATTGAAAGAAATAATAGAAGAACTCATGTAGTGGTGTACTAATAAAGAAATAATGTATATCCGAGACCACATAGTAGTTAGCCTAGAGAAAATTAAATTTTTTTCATATAGATTTTCATTCACCTAACTTAAATCATGCCAATTTTGACCTTAAAACAAAGTATGCTATTCTATTCACAGCAATCATCTATCAAGAAATATGAAATTGCTTTTGACATGACAAGACTAGAAAACCATTATGATCTGTGTTTTCCCCTTACTTTTACTAATTAGAAAATACATTCTAGAATAACAACACATGAAGTAATGACTATCATATCACATGAAAGAAATTTTCTCCCCAGGCTGCTGATTTATTTTTGTTCTCCTCAAATATGAAAGTTAAAGTTTTACATGTGCCAGAATGGTCCCAAGAAGATAAAACAAACAGAAAAAAAAAAAAAAGGAAAACAAACAAACAAACAAAAACAACCCACAAACAAGAAAAAAAAAAAGAAAGGAAGGAAAAAGATGAAAGCTTTACATTTAAATGAGCTGCTCCAACTTAAAAGTACTCGGGTATAAAAAAAGGTTGTTCTGTGTCTAAGATCAAAGTAGAAGAAGTAGAATTTAAACCTCCAAGAAAGAGAACATTGGCTAAAGTGATCAAGAAGTGTAAGTGATTCATTGAGTATAATTGGGTTGGTGCTACTCCTTGAGGGCTTGTCTTAGCAGCAGATGTAACTTGTCAAGAGTCCACACTAGTACATCTGTCTGTAAGATCAGAATACAAATTACTCTCTGTATGTTAAGACCTTAATCAGCATCATTTGGGGTTTTCAGTGAGTATTCAGCACTTGGTGTATTATTTTGACAACGTTATATTCCCTCTGTACAACTTACTACTACTACACTTTTCCTGATGAAAATATACAAATAGTATACAAATAAGAACACAGAAGGTGGCAATTATTTCATGCTGGCACCAAGAGAAATTTCCAAAGCTATTTACTTCAACAGTCTTTCAACCAACTGTGTACCCTCTGTCATTTTGCTTTGTATATCAACATGCATTTTCATATTGAGTAACATAAGTATACACATACATGTGGAAAACCACACACCATGTATGCACACAGTATATTTCCACATTGCTTAACAAGGAGTAATATGGCCTTTTCCACCCCAGAATTTCAATAGGCTTTACAAAAATTTACTGATAAAATTGATTGATAAAAGCCAGTGGATTCACTAGGAGAACCCTTCAGATTTCATTCTTCTTATACCCATTTCAGTACAATTTAACTATATTTTCTGTTTCTTTAGACTGCTGCTGTCTGCTTGAGGAGGTGTCACCATCATAAAGGTGAAGGCAAAAATAGGAAGTCTATCAGAATTGCTTTTAGCTGAGAGGAACTGTTGTATTAGTTTCAGCTCTGGAAGTCTACAGATCTATTTCTGTCACAACAGAATGCTGTTTTTGTCAACAGCAAACCACATGCAGCATAGGAAGTGTTTCCTGCTATTTATGCCAGGGTCATGCCATTTCCAGGCTGCTTTCAGACCCCAGAAATAACAGAATGTCAGATGTCACCCTTAAGGAAATGTGGTTTAGATTAAAACCCACACATTCCTGTCTGCTTTCTCACCTTATTTTTTTAATAGTCTCTAGGGAGGGAAAAGTCATATCTAGTCTCTCTGCTTTTCTTTTGTTTATTAGGGGGCTCAGAGCTGCTCTTTGAAAAATCGAGCAAACATAACTCACAAGAAGGATTTAAAAAACATTTCTCTTCTTCAGCTCCTCTCTTTCCTTCTCACAGTGAATAGTTTTCCTTGTTTGTTGCCCCACTTATTGTTTGGTCAGAGGTTCGTATCTTCATGGTCTCATTTAAAAAGCATATAAGTATTTAGAGCCCATGTTGGTTTCAAATATTTCTTTAGAAGACTTAAAATCTGTGTCCTGTCTCCCAAATCCCTGAGCTATTCCTTATGACAGACTGAATTGAAATTTATGAGGAAACATTCATATGCCAAAATCTGCAGCAGTTCAGCCCTATTTGTTTTCCTGTATGTAAAACCAAAGAAGCCCACCACAAATAAAAAGAAACCTCAGTAATATATTTGCTAATAATATTATCCTCATCTAAGTGGAAAGATCAAATATTTTTGATGAAATTGAAACAACAGGTCACTGACCCTTTGAATAATTTTAAATGAAAAGTTAATGTGGCAAATGCAGCTAAAATTAAGAATTAATCTGTAATCATTTTGTGAGGAGGTATGGTTGGTGTCGTGCAGCACAGACGAATACAGTGATTTAGATCAAAAATGCAGCCTATCAGTATTGGTCCATTCCCTCCCAGTCTTAAATAAATTGAATAAGAATTAGTAGAAGGCTCTAGAATTTGGCTGAGAGTTGACAAGAAGAAGTCTGATTTAGGTAATAAACAAGTGGGGAAGAACTGAGCCAGATGTGAACAGTATCACTTCTATAGGAAAATAAATAAATAAATTATTGTTAGTTCATTTCTGTTTGCTAGATAAGTGGGAGTCTTTCTTTATTCAGTCTCTTTCAGGAGGGTCAGAATGTTGGTTTTGGTTAAGCAAATGGGCCAAGTTAATCTCTAGGGTTGTGGGCTGTGCAGTACAGCAGGTTCATTTGTTCTCCAATATGACAGAAAACGCAGTTTGTTGATTTTTATCTGAACATTTTGTGGCATAAATCAGTAAGAACTGAGAGAATGAGACATGATGTCTACAATCAGTGGCGCTGAACGTTAACAGAAAAGCTAATCACACAAAAGAAATGTCATTAAAATGTTCCATTTTCTGTATTGAATCAGTGAAGTAGAAGCTGTTCACTGTGCAGAGAAGCTCCTTTTTAGCTGCTTCTTTTCCTATTGACTGGAGGATTGTATATTTTTAAATACGTTTAGGACCATTAAAAGGACAATCAATGAAGTCTGACATTTGTTCAGTGTCATCATTAGTTTTCTGCAAAACTGCAATATCATTATCAATGTCCTTATATTTGCAAAGGAACATATGCAAAATTAGTTTATGTGGAAGACTGTAAAAAAATACCTCTTTCTGCCTGACATTTGGTACTGCAGTACCTCCTGGGGCTCTTCTGAGCACTAAAATTTATCCTCATGCAAGGCTGCCTAAGACTTGCCCACCTCACTGGACTGTTGTTTGATTTTATTTCCTGAAGAAAGATATGCTGCATATCCCTGAGTAACACAAACGTTTCTGTTACATTGATTTCATTCAGGGGTCTTCTTTAGGATTTCATTTCAAAGGAAAATCTCTGTCTTGAGAGGACCATGGAACTTCCAAGGATCCCAAGTATACATATGAGTAGCCATACAGCTTGACCAGAAAAAAAACCATAAATTCATGTTGTTTCAAACTCTGGCTGGAAAAGAAGAGCACTCCAAGATGAAAAGGCTGTGAATAAAAGCAGTTAGAAGTGCTCCCTCAGCCTGGAGTGGTTTAGGCTGGGCTCCAGGGTACTTGCCCTGTCCTGTTGCAAAGGGGAAGGACAGACACAGTTTTTCTCGTTGATCTGCCCTGGAGGCACAAACACAGAAAGCTCTGGGTTTTGGGAGGCAGCTCTGGAGAATCTGCCTGAAGAATCTGGCAGAGGAGCCACTCAACTGAGATAGAGGTGAATACATGTGTCCCAGGTATCCCATACTTAGTCTGAGTGACCATGCAAGAGGTCAGTCAAGATGGAATAAGACAGTTCAGACTGATGTAAGCTCTTTATTTTCTGTTTAAACTAAGTGCTCACAAACTTTCCAATTATAGAATAAGTTTGTACCTATATTGACATGTGTACATTTGTGGGTACAGTGTATATGTGTGTATATATATATGCAATAGCTTTACTTCTTGGACACCATATTGGTTGGTCATGATCTTTCCAATATCAAATTAACCTTTTTTTTCTCAAGAATTCTATTCCTGGGTTCTTGCTGGAGGGGGAAGACTTCTACACAAGTATTTTCTTTTGGTATTTGAATGAAAGACCTTTGCTACCACTGTTCTTTTTTAGTAACAGGACTGGTAAAAACTTTCTGTAAAAATCAAACAGCTTCATTATGCTTACTATGCCATAGTCTGTAATTTCTTAGAAACTCAGTTATGAAGACACTGAGTTATTTCTGAGTTTGTTTGTTCTTTCTGGACTTCTGCTTTCTAATATGGAAGATTTGGGGAATGTTTTTCAGTGGACAGTTTTTCTCACAAGGCTTTTTCTTTTTTGACACTATGTCCCATAACATCTTTATAAGGAATCTTAGGAAGTGTGGGCTAGAAGTGTGTACAGTGATGTGGATTGAGAACTGGCTGAATGACAGAGCTCAGAGAGTTGTGATCAGGGACAGAGAGGCTACTTGGAGGCCTGTAGGTAGCAGTGTTCCCAAGGGGTAAGTACTGTGTCCAGTTTTGTTCAACATCTTCATCAATGACCTGGATGTAGAAACAGAGGGTACCCTCAACAAATTTGCTGATGATATGAAACTGAGACAAGTGGCTATCATACCATCAAGTTGTGATGCCATTCAGCAAGAAGTAGACAGGCTGGAGAGTTGGGTGGAGGGGATCTTAATGAAGTTCAACAAGGGCAAGTGCAGAGTCCTGCACTTAGGGAGGTACCATGTACCACTAGAGGTTAGAGGTTGACTTTCTGGAAATTAGCTCTGCAGAGAAGAATCTGGGTGTCCTGGTGGACAACAATTTAACCATGAGCCAGCAATGTGCCCTTGTGGCCAACAGTCACGTATGCATCTACTGGAGAGAGTCCAGTGGAGGCTACAAACTTAATGATGCCACTGGAACATCTCTTTTATGAGGAAAGGCTGGGAGACATGGGGCACTTTAGCCTGGAGAAGAGTGAGGAGAGGATCTTATCAGTGCTGATCTATATCTAGAGCATGGGTGTCAAGAGAATGGGGCCAGTCTCTTTTCAATTGTTCCCTGTGATAAGACAAGGGACAATGGCCACAAAATAAAACACAGGAAGTTTCACATAAACGTTAAGGAGGAACTTCTTTTCTTTGTGTGTGACAGAGCACTGCAACAGGCTTCCCAGAGAGGCTGTAGAGTCTCATTCTCCAGAGACTTTCAAAACCTGTCTGGACACATACCTGTGCAACCTGCTTTAGGTGAACCTGCTTTGCTATGAGGGTTGGACTAGAAGATCCCCAGAGCTCCCTTCCAACCCCTAGCATTCTGTGATTCTGTGTTTTGCTCTTCACCCCCTTCCCAGTTGATGGTACATGAGGATACAATGCTCCGAAATATTTGCCTAGTCTCAGGATATAGTGCCTAAATACAACAGGACTGTGTGAAATAATTATTTGTGGAAGACTGGCACTTTTGTTTTTTATTCAAGTGTAACCTTTATAATGGAAAGATTATTAATTGAGGAGCTAAAACTCCAGGAGGCACTGGAGATAAAAAACAAGTGACTTTATAAATCTTTCTGGATGTGACTGCTATAATAATCCTCCAGAACTGAAAAGAGGTACCTTCTCCATTTAAATGGGCCGGTTTAATGGAATGGGAATTGTTATGGCTAAGCATGCCAAGCTGAAGGAGGTTTGGAGGGCATCCCTCCAGGGCAAGAATAATATTGATGATTAAAATAGATTGTGAAAGAAGTTAGAAATTACTTACTAAAAGATATAGGCCCTTGGGCTAAGAGTAAGTGTGGTATTATTCAACTATCAGCTTAATATCTGAAGTATCATCTATTTTTAAACTGTATTCTATTTGGCAAGGATTGGGTAAAAGATTAAGTAGATCTTTACCCTCTCTGATGGCTTTTGTACTGTGATTTATATATTCAAGAAAAAGCAAAACATGTACTAGCATGAGGGGGACAAAAAAATATGTGAATAAAAAGGAAAGCCTGAAACTAGAGACTGTGAGTTACTTCAGCCTCCTCACTGAGAGACTAATGGAATTTTTGAAGCCAGAATGATCATCTAGCCTGACCTCTGTAATAGTACAGGCCATAAAATTTCACCTCGTTACCCCAGCTCTAAGTCAAATTTAGCTTACCACAGGGATGAAAAAGTAGAAGTAATATTTTTAAAGATATCCAGGTATTTAAAAAGTGGAGGTAAAAATATCTGTACAGACTAGGTGCTTATCATTGATTTCATGATATCTTGACATCCAAAAAATTTACACTGTTTTTGAAAACCTGAGTAGGTCTCTCTCTGAGGGTTTTAAATGTCATTGAAAGTCTAGTCATACATACACTGTCATATATACAAATCACAGTACTTTACCCTTTTCTAAAAATAATTCATGGGACCAGAGACAAATGTTTTGGGAAGAGGCATGTTCATCCCCTAATGACTTCACTGTCTAGTAAGGAACTAAGATTTCTTCATTTTTTGGATTGGAATTTATTTTTTAAACACAAACCTCTCTCAAATGAGAGTTAATATATAAAGTTAACATATAAGGGAGTGGAAGAGTCCACTAATCTAAGAATCAACCCTGAAAAGTGCTTGGATCTCATAATGTAATTTAATTCTTAAAAAGCATTATAAAGCACTTGTGTATAAGAAAACATTTTAAGTGCCATTGTTGATGACATTTTAAGAGAGATTAATAAAATTAACCTGTTTACGACCATGAGAAATTCTGCATACAGTGATTTGAGAAATCATGTATAACAGATATTACATTCTAGAGAACATCAGCTTTCATGATGCTTCAGGTAAAAATTTGGAAGGACTTCAGTAACAATCCACAAATTAAATTTTACTTTAGCTTCTTTATTTTTTAGATTATATAATCATTTGTCATTTTACTGCTGAGCAGAAGGTAAGTAGGAGTAAAATTACAAAACACCAAAATTTGTTATAATTTTTGCTGCGGAAAAAAAACCACAAAAGTTCGAGAAGCAGAAAAAGCAACACCAGAAGAAGACACATTTAATTCTCCCCTCACCTGAATTTCCCGAATGTGCATTTCACTACTACATCCTGCCATCTCATAAAAAAAGGTAAGCTAGGTATGTATTTCATTAAGTACTTAGGAATTACTTAGTAAACATTCTTCTGTTTTCAGGTGGGAAAGAAATGGAAATAGAATACTTCAAAGTTGCCCCTACTGTGAGCAGGAGATGGGACTGGAAACCTCCTTAGGTCCTGTCTGAACCTGAATTGCTTGTGATTCTATGAAACATTAGGCAATAGAGATATTTCAGCTGCTCCCCACCCATCAGTAGTTGGGTAAGGAGAAAGACTAATTCCTTAAATATAACAAACAAACAAAAAGACAACAGGAGTCGTTGGATCTCCAATTTTACATGCTACTTTTAAATAACTATAAAACCTGAGAAGTTTAATACACAAGCCTTTTGAAGTCTGCCACCCTGACATCTGCCAGATTGGAGGGTCAGTCTGAAGGCTAAGAAATTCATTTCTTGAAGAAAAATCTCCCTTGACAGGCATATCACAGTATCTCTCCAGTTACCTCTGCCAGAAGCTGCTATTGGAAAGGTCCATTTGGTGTCTCATCCACAGCAGCGATTGTTCCCATTTATTGATAATTCAGTCAACCATTTATTCTCTTTATTAACTTTAATTATGATCTCTTACATGACCACAAAACCCCTGCTGCATTATTTCTGAAAAAGTTTCACATACACAGGGCTGCGAATACCAGTTTGACCTGTATTTCCTTTGAGACAATTAATTCCCTGAGATATTTTTTCTTCATCTTATTAAATAAAACTTGTTTCAAATGTAATTAAGCTGGTTTAAATTCTATTACTTGTTACTTTTACAAACAATGAATGTAATCGATCCTTGTGTTTCTGGAGATCTATATCAGTGTGCAGCTACCCACTGTCATTTGATAAGTATCAGATGAACAACAACAACTCATTCATTTAGAAGGTGCCTTAACAAAACCTGGAGTAAATATTGTTTCCTACTTAGTGTTGTCTACTAGTAAAAAGGTATTTTAAATAGTTTAGCACTAATTTTTTGGTCTTCTTCGGCCAACCCAACTCAAGGTATAACTAGGAGACTGCTGTTTTCTTCAGGTGCTTATGCATGACTTAGTAAAGAACATCACTTAGATCACCGCTTTAATTTATTGTCTTTTAAAGCAACATGCATGTAAGCAATTATCTTTGCTTAAGACAATTACTCTAAGAGAACCAAATACAACAAGCATAAAAAGAACATGTTGTTTTGCAGGCCTTATGCCTTATTGCTAATTTAATTAGCTCCTATTTACCCACAAACACAGTTTGATGGATATATTCTGTTCTTTATTATGTCAATTAGCACTCTGCAGCATGGTGCTTGCTAAGATTATCTCGTCTGTTGCAGATGACAATGCTCCTCAGTGATCATATTCAGCAATATATCCCTTACTTGAGCTGGTCCTTGCTGGCTTTTCCCAACTTCTGCTTCTTTGCGGCTAAGGATGAAACTTGAAATTCTTAACAGGACACTGAAAAGTAGTCCAAAATGACCTCTTTAGAGGGAGAGAAGAACTGGAAGTCATCAATAAAGAGCTCCAAATGTACTTCTTCTGAAGTCTTACTTTTATTTATCAGCATTAAAAAAGCTAGCATATTAAAATGCATATATTTTTGGTTTGTTTGCAAAGATATGAGCAAACGAGCACTGGGAAAAAAGACTTTGCGGAAGGCAGAAAGACAAGGTCATTTTCACTCATGTTAACTTTAACATTCCTGTATTCAGAGAAACGTAGTGCCACTAGTAACATCCAGGAGCTACGTATTCTAAAATTAAAAAAAAAAAAAAATCCACACATGCACAGTAAAGATATAGTGTTGATTCTGACACTTCCTACTTACTAATAAGGAAAAATTACAGTATGACCAGTGCGCACCTTAACCCAAATATTATTCCTGTAACTATGTATATTCATTTCCAACAAATATCACAACAAATATAGCCTTTTAATTGTTTCCACTTCTTCCTGACAGATACACTTCATTGCTAAAGGAGAGAGGATTATTCACTGTGTAATTCACATAAACTTCACACTAATACATTTGCTGTTTCTTGTGCCCACATGATTTCATGCAATGACTGAAAAGACTGTTGGCAAACTAAAAGCATTTCCATCTGCTTTTTTAAAATGCAACTACCAAAACTTGCAAAATATTATATTTCCTTATATTTCCTTTTCACTGTGGCTCCTAGTCTTCACTCTAGTCACACAGAAAAGGTCCCGTTTGCCCATATATAACTCCCTCTGACTGCAGCAGGATGTCCGCATTCAAAATCAGAATACAAATTCCAACCCAAAGGCAGCAAGTATGCCACCCTCTTTCACAACATCTTCTCTAGGACCATCCAGATTAAGTATTTGTATAACCAACCCAATAAGTCTCCTAGCCCTCCAAATTCTATGACCCTCTCAACTGCAACAGAACTGAATTGAATCTGTTTGCAGACCCATTACATGATCTTTTCTGAGCAGAATTTGAATCTGAAGGGAGCATATCCATATGCACCAATTCATAGCATTTCACATAAAAACTAAACAATGATACAGGCTTGTGTAATGTACTATGAAATGTAAATGTTTTTGAAACAGGAGTCATTAATAATAAGGCTAGAGTTAATTATACCTGATTGATACTTAAAGAAAACTCTTCAACAGGACATATTTGGTCAATTTTCTGGGAGAATCTTTTCTGTAACATCAGATGTGGGTAGAATATATGCATAAAACTTCCTTACCAGAGATAAAACAAAGACACCATGAAATCTGAACTGAGAATTAGTGTTTTCAAGAAATTAAGGCCTTCCTGAATAATTAGCATACAGCTGCTAATCACCCTGTAAATTGTTGTTGCAACCAGACATAACCCTGTAAATACAAAATTACTTTAATTGCTTGCTCTCTTGTAACTCCCTGGAAAAGAAATATGATCAAAACCAGATATAAATATATATTAGCAGTAGGACTAGAGGGAATGGGTTCCAGCTGTGCCAGGGCAGGTTTAGATTAGATATTAGAAAAATTTCTTCACCAGAGAGTGGTGCAGTATTGGAATAGGCTGCCCAAGGAAGAGGTGGAATTACCATCCCTGGAGGTTTTCAAAAAATGGGTAGATGTGTCACTTGGGTGGATGGTTGGACTTGATGATCTTGAAGGTCCTTTCCAACCGTTGATGATTCTGTGATTCTGTGATAAAAAAGATAGACCTAAACTAGAAAATCTGTCAATTTTCTGATTAATTTGGGGACTAAGTTTATTCTCAGGCTGAACAAGTAGCTGAAAAAACGCAAGAGTTATGTCCTACAGAACCTAGCCTTTTGCCAAATACAGCAAAAGCCTACTTCTGTCCTGAAAGGCTTCTTTAATTCCTAATTAAAATGAAATTAAATTCTAATATATGGAAAGAATTATAAAATATACATATAGAGAGACAGAATTCTAATGTTTCGTATTGCCATCCTCCACTCCTTTGCTCCCTTAATGCCCTGAGGGAAATATATGAATCCACTAGTACATTTAAATCCTAGCTATTACCTGGGAACTTTAGGAAACAGATGAGTGCTTTCCATTGAAATTCCTATTAGGAATATTGTCAAAGCAAAATTAGCAGAGAAAATTACTTGGGAGCACTTGTTATCTTGCATTGAATTCTTTGTCATGCTTTGCCTGTTAATAGAATATATTTTTGTTTTACGCAGCACCTTTCATCTAAGAGATAAGAAAATGGATGAGAGAGGGGAATTAAAGTGCTTATGGGAAAAAATTTAACCTTTTATTACATGAGATTTTAAAAAAAGGGAGAATTAATGAGGCAGAGAAATATAGCAGGCTATCCCAAATGGTAAGTACTACATAGAAAAAGCTCTTACATCAGAAGTTAGTATGAGTTTGTTAAGGGTCAGAGAGGAGCCTTATGAGTAAAGGCAGAAATAGTATTGGACAGTATTAGATGTGGTTTTCCTTGACTATATAATAGTTTTATTCATTTCCCCTTTGTGCCAATCAGTGCCATTACAAATGTACATTAAAAACTCATTGGTGTTTCAGGGGCTTCTGCTGTTTTTACTGATTTTGGCACTGTGTCTGCTAGTAACTAGGTCTGGGAAAATCCATCCAGCGAACACGAGAATCAACAGAACCCTTCATCTAAAATGCAAATTTACTCAAAAGTACTCATTTTAAACGCATTCCAAGACCACGGCAAATATTTTATAATACCAAAAGTATTCTGCCTCATTTCCTGACAGTTTTCTTAACTGGAGCATTAATTTGGGTAAGATAGGTTGTGAATGTTAAGCGTAATAGCTGTCTTTGAATAAAACTAAATGGCCACTCTTCATTTCAGAATAAAAATGCCTTCATCCTATTTAGTTTATTCAATTTTCTGGACAGCTTGTTAGTGGTCTGTTTGAATCAAATCCAGAAAATAGATTTAACCAAAAAAACCTTGAGATTATTTTAATCTAGAGCACAGCATAAGATTCCTTAGGGTTTGTCTTAAATATTGAGTTAATATGTTTTACATAAACAAATAAATTCCATGTCAAATGTGTGTACAGCAAAACCCTATATCAGACTGATATATTTTGATACCTACCATAATTCCAATGAAACTTGAGTCGAAATTTTAGTCCAATAGTTTAACCTTACTATCTGAAAAAACTACTGTCATCATTTTTTTCACAAATGAACATTTACTTCACATCTGAAACAGCAACCAAATGACGTATGCAGCAATAATACTATGTAAAAGTATAATACTAGAAAGAAGAAATCTTGTCATAACATACAGGAACTATGTAGCTTGTTTCTGTACAGCTTTTTATACATTTCACAGCAACAAGGATTTATATTTTCCAGTTTTGAGTTAGAACAGAGTGAATGCCATTCAGTGATTTTACATTTCAGCTAAGTCTTTTCTAAGTGTAGTTTCTGAAGTTCACAGCATATTTTCACAGCCCTCAACCTTGTGGCCACACTTGTTTTTATGCAGCCCAGGATGTGATTGACTTTCTGGGCTGCAAGTGCACTTTGCTGGCTCATATTCAGACATATAGAAATATGAAGTAAACAACAAAAAACTAAACAAGAAAACAAGATGTAAAGCCATCACTAGTATTCTCTTAACAGTTACAAAATTTTCTTTTCTGAAATCTAAATGTTGTAATCTGGTATCTGTCTCAAACTGCCATTAGATTAAGAAAGCAAAATCTATTCATCAACAATTTATTAAAAAAAAAGGTTTTTGTTTTGTTTTGGTTTTCTTTCACATGTTTTTCTCATGACTGGCCCTAATGCAGAAGAAATTGTGATTTAATCAGAGTGGACAAAAAGAAAGAATTTATTTGATGACAATTTATTTATTTATGTAGGTGGAAAGGTATTTTCATCTTCAAGAAATTATTAGATATTTTTGTTATTATCCTTATCATTCAGTAATGTTAGTGTATTAATCTTCATTTAAACAATAGTTTTGAGTACCTGGGCACATTGTTTCAGTTCCAGCAATAACAATGAAAGTATGTTAAGAACTATGAACTTGATCTTCTGGGTAGGGATAGATTTAAGCACACATTTAAAATGTTTACTAATGGAGTATAATCAGACAGGGACTTGGGCTTAGATCCTCCAATAATGCAGTTTAGCTTCTCAACTTAGCTTCTTTCTATTGTGGAAGAACCACATTCAGGGTTCAGATCATGGAACAATAAAATTCACATTTTATTTTTTCTGTTTTCCTATTTCACTGAGTTACAAGTTATAGTGCTGTATTATCTTCTTCATTATGACTGGAGTGTTGTATTCATAAAAACTCTTTTTACACCACGAGACTGAGAGTTTCTGGATTTCTGAGTCCAGATATCATCTCATTCTTTTTTCTGGGCTCCTTTTCCTCTCCTCATAAGGAACAGCAAGCCCAGAACATTTCTCCTGGCATGGCAGATGCCATAACTAGATACCCCAAATAGCATACTGCATATTAAGCATGAAACATTCATATTCCTATTCTACTTTACTATTTTAGTATTTAGGAGTATGTCCTCTCCTTATTTTTTTCCAAAGCATATCTTGAGCAAAACAACACCACTTCTTTAGGAATGTTACATACAAATATCTGCTTTTGTCTTTTTGTAGTATACAGTTGTCCTAAGGGCGACTTCTGTGCAATGACAACTATAGTGATCAAAAAAACTCAGACGGATCTGACACACACACACACACAAAAGACGTGCAGTGAGTGATGGCATTTAAAATAAAAGAAAATAAAAATAGGCCAAGCAAAAGTACAAGAGTCACAGGCAGAGACTATATACAAGAAGATGGCTAGCACCACTCTATTGTTAGCAAGCATCTTTTATACCTTTACAGGAAGAATAATGATCAAGTAGTAACTAACACCTTTATACACAAAGCACACCGACGAATTAGCAAGTGACACTTACATATACAAATCATACTGACCAATGAAGAAGCAACGCTTACTAGGTAAAAACAACTACCATAAATGGGGATAAAAACAGTGCACTTTAAAGAAATGTGAATGTGATAAGACTGGCACTGTGTGGTGTGGGAAGGATAAGATGTTAAGGCAATGTGGGGCGTCAAGGCCTTTCTGTGCAGCTGCAAAAGCTCCTGCTAGGTGACTCCCACCTTCTCTCCCAGGCTATCTAACTGCTTTGTTGTGAGAAACTGACCTCGGCCTTGTCCAGCCTCCCCTATGCTAGGCCCTAGACCCTACAGCCCACACTAACATACCACAACATGTGCAAGGCTGCTTAAGCAGGTTTTGTAGCTATCTGTAGGTTTGAATGAAAAATATTTGGATTTTAAAACATATATAGCTTAACCTTCATTCTCCCTTGTGATTTACCTCTGATGGTTTTTCCAACAGTAGTTTTTATCTTCAGTAAGGACTATATAAATCTGTGATAAAATCTATGTATCCCACTTCTTACTTATTAAGAAACGGCACTTACAGATTCTAATAAAGTCAGATGTAAAAGATTAGATCACCATGACTTATCTCATCTTTCATAATGCACTTTTTTTTTGCCATAGTTTATCAGCATCCATAATCAAAAAGGGCTTAAAAAATGTTTGCAAATTATGTGAAAGATTAATTAATTTGAGAAATTCAAAGGCAAAAAAGAGGGTAGGTCACAATGTTTTAAAATAGAGATATTTTAATATTTCTGTTATAAGCAGAAAAATCCCAGATCAACTGCAGTAGTTATATGCCTTATCTAAGACTTCTGGATTCTACTTAATTTATTGCTGGATGCACTAGAAATAATAGAAATATTTAATAAACAAGCAGGGTTAAAACCAAGCTGACCTTTCACTGAATTCCCTGTACTTGCTGGAAAATGAAAGTTTTTTTCTAGACTTTTGTCCTTTTTTGCTATCATAGCATGAAAAGCATTCAAAGAGAATAATATTTAAAGTCAGGGTGCCAAGGCTAACAGGCCACAGTAGCAACTCCTTTTCTTACACATAAGTAAGGAGTGAGTGATGATTTCTTAGGGGAGAGATGCCAGTTGTAAAGTAAAGTTGACTATGTTCTTTTCCTGTTTAAAATATGTTTCTCTAAATGCCTACAATTCATTTGGAGGCAAAGTAATAGTGATAAACTTATGGCCCTATGCAAAGCAAGGAAAGACTCATGAAGAAATAAACTGCAGCCTCTAAGGTATTATTTTATATTTCCACTTTATTTTATGAAAAATAATACTTAAACACACTCAACATTGCCAGGAATTATTTTGTCATAAAATCATTTCAAATGTGCAAACAGAAATGGTGAGCTAAAATAAAACTGGCAAGACATAAAAGCTGCTTTCTTGTGTGCTCTGGTAACTGAGAGCAGAGTCTGGCACAAAGATTTTTGTCATGAAGATTATAGGTTGACAAGTAATTGCTATTAAAAAGGCCTTACAGTCTGCTTATTTAATAATTATGCATATGTCTAAGAAGCATAGGCCTTTTTTTGGTGCTGAAGATGCCTGTTTGTATCATAAATAAAAACCTTATAATGAGAAGTTTATAGGACTAAGGCAATCCAATTAAATGTCCTATTTAATTAATGATGTATCCATTGACTTCTTCATTTGGCAACATGTCTTTTTTTTGATTTATTGTCTCTCTGCCATTAGTTTATGGAGACCAAGGATTCAAGAGAGGAAACAGGAGAGGAGGACATGGTTTTTGAGGTTGCTCCTCTGGAGGCCATAGGCCACTGTCATAAAATCACTTTCAGAAATGTTCAAGTGTTTTCTGATAACTTGTCATCCTTCTGGTCCCTGTCACTCCCATGGCAAGACCAATGCAAAATTTCGCCTCCAAGACAGGACTTAAGAAGCATTTCAAAAAGAGAGTTGCTGGGGTTTTTTTTGTTGGTTGATATTTTTTTTTTATGTTTGGGGTGTTTTTTGTTGTTTGTTGGGGTTTTTTGTTTGTTTGTTTGGAGTTTTTTAAATTGTCATGTTTGCTGGTTTTCCAAATTTAAACCATTTCCAAGTTCTACATATGTCTCTCTTTTCATAAGTAAGGAACTCTGCCAAATCCTGCTGGTTTTGTACAAAATTGCTGAAAATGCATGGTAAAAATTTCCATCCATTTATTATTTCTTTCTAGTTGGTACACACAAGTAAAGTTGGGTTCCCCCAAAAAATGTGTAAGAACGATTTTTTTATACACATTTTGATACCATTAAATGTATTTTTTTCATTAGAAATGGATGAAATTACAACTTTTTTCAAGGGTGAGAGGACCATTTTTCAGAAGCTTATATTTGTGTTTTAGAAAGGACATGGTGTTTGTCTTGAAACAGTAAGCAGCCAAAGGAATATCTACTTCTACAGGAAAGGCAACTGGCTTTAGTGCAACAATGACAATCACAGTGAAAATATTGCAAAGAATATGAATATTGGAAGGCCTGAGAGATAATGAAATAGTAAATTTTACCAGAGGTAATTTGCCAGACTGAATGGCTGAATTTGTTTGTGCATCATCAAATGTCTTGGTTTTGAGGGAAAAAGTAGAGCATTTGCTCTGGCCAAAAGCACTGAAAGAGGCAACAGTCTTGTCATATTTAAAAATCCTCATCCTTGATTTCTGCACAGTAAATTCCAAACCTTCTGTGATTAAAGTTATTCAGAAACTGTCAAAATTTCACTTTATAATTTAAAAAGACCCTTTAAAGTGGAAAACACAGAGGTGATTCCGTGATTCACTTTTATTCTCTAATGGGGGCTTTGGTTTTTGCTGTCTCTCCTTGAAGCTTTCCTGTAATAGGGAGGCCACCTGCTTAAGATAGAGAGTGTTTCTCCAGGTTTCAGCAGGAAACCAGCTGCACATGTGAAGCAGAATTATATAGACCAAACACCTAACGACTTCCTCTCTCAAGTGACAGCTTCTAATAATCTGCAAACTTTTCCTTTTGCTTCTAAAAATAATTGGGTAATATTGACAAACTATCTTCAGCATGATACTTAAGTTACAGGCTCATGAAAATAAAATAAGAACTCTTAGAGTTTTGAAAGCTTTCTAAAATTGCTAATTAGTAATTAGTGTTCCTTACAAAATAGTAAACCCAGGATGCAAAGACTCAGCACAACAGTATGCTACAGAAGGTAAAAAACCATTCTGCTGACTGCTTGGTAGTGCAAGTTTAAATCATATTCCTGTGTCTTATACATCAGACTTGGGAAAAAATTGCAAAGTATATACTCACAGTTATTCCTCTCCACAAACCATTATTCTTCTTCCTTTTATTCCCCCAAATTTAGAAGTTCTGCTTTCTTTCCCCAAAGTAAAATTACACCTAAAAATAACTCTTTCTAATTTAGTATTTTAGCTTCAGAGTAAGTGTATTAAGGAAGGAATTGCCTGAGTGGCTTTCAAAATAAGATAGATTGAACTGACTAGCTCTCTTCTGGGGCATGTGCCTCTTTCACTTAAAAAAACAAAATTGTTTTGCCAACTTTCCTCCTCAGCTGTAACTGAAATTACTGTGCAGAAAGTGTTCAGTCAGTTTATGGCAATTCTGCCCAAAAATCCTATTAAACAATAATAGGATTTGTTTCTTGGCTGCCAGTTTCTGTTTTGAAAATACACCCCCGTGTGCTCTGAATTCTCAGAACAAATTTTGATTGATTTGTTTCTCATCTTTCTCCTTTGAAAATGAAATTCTTGCTCTTTACCATTTTAAAGTATTTTAAGAGGTGATTAAACTACAGTCACTTAGATTGTTTTTCAGATGTATAAAATTTTGCCCACTGGGGACATAAATTATATGTCTAAGTGCAACCAGAAACAATCCTTTTTCAGTTCTTGTCCTTAAAAGAAACATTCCAATATAATTTGCTCCCATAAGTTTATCTATTTATTTCTATTTCTAGAAATACTTATCCTAGAATAAAATAATCTATAGAAGCTTTATGTTTTATATGTTCCATATATCAAAAATAGAGAGACTTTGAAAGAAAAAAATAGAATTAAAAGATTTTGTGTACGATAAAGAAGATAGCAACTACCCAGTATAAAACAGACAGGATTTTTATTTATTTCAAATGCTTATTATGGAACACTTTGTGAGTATGAACACTAAGTCAATTGCTCTCCTAATGCTGAAAATGTCATGCTTTAGCTTTCAAGAGGCTTAGATAGTTATTTCCAATCCATTTTTTTAGAAGGAAGTGAATAACAGAATTAATGTTGCATTTCAGTCAGAAATTTAAAAGAGGAGAATGAAAGTGAAAGAAGGAAAGAAGTGTTATCTGGAATTATAAATGGGCATTCTCCCATCAACAGGCTTGTCAGCCAAAACAACTTTAGTCCAAGAGTTGAGATTTATTTTGCAGATGTTGCAGCAGGGGTACAAACACAGCAGTTATGGAACAACCCTTCTTGAAAGGTGTGATTTATTTGATTTTCAAATTATGCATTAACCACATAAGAACTTCATGTGTTCATGTGTAAACAAAGTCCATACTCCTTATTCTAATTATATTAAATTCTTGCACTTTAATCCATGAGTTCCTTAATGTACCTCCTTTACTCTCTGTCTCTGCAATGTACTTCACACTGTCTGTGTCCATAGAGGTCATTACTGCAGAAAGAGGATAATGAGTATCCTGTGGGATATTGCATTTCAAGACACAGTGTTCAAAATTCTCAGTAACTCAAAGGTGAATATTTCACATCAGAAAAGGACATAACCTTTCTTCTCTTTTAGTTCTCTTTATCCTGAAGTTTGACCTTCTCTTCACTAACCAGTGATTTGCTAGCCAATAATGATTTTGATGAGAGTTTCCCTTTGGAATTATGTGTTCTGCGGAGAAAATGTCTAATATCCTCACTCAAAGTTTGTTGGGTTTTGTTTTGTTGTTGGGGTTTTTTTAATCAGAAGTGCCTTTTTTCTCAGATTAGCTCTGGTATAAGAGATATTTCTTTCCTGTGATACAATCCTGAATGAACAGGTGACTACTTGCAACAGAAATTATAACACCCATTATAACAGACCCACCTCATCCATGCACAGGAAGAAACTGGAGAAAACTTTGTAGCTTTCTTCATGTGCTGTATCTTCCTTTTTTTGTGTTTGACATCTATGAAGTGAAGGCTTGTTACAAGCTATTACCTTGTGATTGTGAGCTGAGAAGAGTCTTTATGAAAATTAGAGAACACAAATATATCTGTAAATGCAAACATATAAATTGTGATAGCTTCTAATGAAATGCTAGCATGTTTCTAAACTACTGAATAAAATATTAAATACCAGGCGAAGAAGGAAAATTAAGTCAGAAACAAACAGGATTCCATCTAATACACTGTAAATAGTTCTACAGTTTTTGAACACAGAGAGTTAAAAATTATTCTTTCTTCTTACAAACTGAAAGTCAACTTCTTTGCTCTTTGGGAAACACAGAAGTTAGTAATTAGAATCCAATACTAGAAAATTTTGAAGTATAAAGGGAGGCACTTAATCTCTCTCATTAACTTTTAGTAACAACCTTCTGAGTTTGTGAAAGCAGTGTAACAAGTTACAAATGATGCATGAAATTAAAAATTTCTGTTTACCCTATGGAGTTTTCGTAACCTCTTAAAAAAATGTGGTGGAGCTGTTAAAATGTTGTGGCATTTGTTTTTGTTTTGTTGGTTTTGGTTTGGTTTGTTTTTTTCCGCACAAACTATTGTTTTTCCTTTGTACAGGAGCAAGTATCTCAAATTCATGTCAATACTTTACCCTGCCCCTCAGTCACCTCATGAAACAGGTAGAGCTCAGATACCTGCATGCAGAGTACAGGCTGAAGGGGGCTGGAAAGTAACAGGCATTAGGCTGATGCTTACACTAGAAAGCAAAAGGAAACAAAATCTAATGTTTGTGACATACTATCTTTCTAGACCACATGTTAATCATGTCCATAAATCCAGGGCTTAATAGGAAAAATGGTTCTGTGCCTTCTTGGTAGAGGACACTGTTGTTTAAAATAAAGACTTCCTTTGATATATTTGTGCTGCTTTTGGCTGAGTAAAGTTAATTTTCTTCACAGAAGCTTGTATGGGGCTATGTTCTTGATTTGATCTGAAAACAGTGGTGATAGTACAGAGATGATTTCATTGCTGCTGAGCAGTGCTAACATAGAGTCAAGGTCTTTTCTGTTCCTTAAATCGCACCACTAGCATGTAGGCTGGGGGTGCACAAGAAGTCGGGAGAGAACACAGCTGGGACAGCTGACCCCAACACATCAAAGGAATATCCCATACCGTATGACATGCTCAGCAAGAAAAGCCAGGGGAGGAAGGAGGAAGGGGGGAAACACTCAGTTATAGCTTTTGTCTTCCCAAGTCACCATTAAGCATGATGAAGCTCCGCTTTCCTGGAAATGGGTGAGCACCTGCCTGCTGATAGGAAGTGGTGAATGAATTCCTTGTTTTGTTAGTGCTTTTTTTTTGGTTATTGTTGTTGTTTGGTGCATGCAGCTTTTGCTTTACCTACTAAACTGTCTTTATAGCAACACACAAGTTTTCACTTTAATGTTTTTGATTCTCTTCCCACCTTACTGCCCAGGAAACAAGTGAGCAGCTGTGTGGGGCTAAGCTGCCGACTGGACTTAAACTATGACGAGGTTACATAGAGCTTCTGTCAGGAAAAATGCCTATAGATCTTTAAACAGTGATTTCAGGTTGACTGTGTTTTCCAAGAGACACAAGATCTCAACTCTCTATCGCAAATTCAGCTGCACTGAATCTAAATTGTTCCTTTCAGTCCTTACAAATGCTTTCAGGCTGCATTATCATGTGAATTGTGCACATTACAGGTCTTTCTATGGATCGAGTGTCTTTCTATGGCAGCATGTTAATGTAGGAGATTTTAGGGTTTTAGGGATTTTTTTTTCCCCTTTCTACTATTTCTTCTTTCATTAATCTCAACTATTCATCATGAACAAACTGAGCATTCTAAATGAAAGATTTTCAATCCACATTATTTTATCTTTTCCTTTAAGGCTGTGAGGTAGCAGCTCCTTGCCAAATTACTTCTACATTTGGAAATATTTTAATCCGTCATTGAAATTTTTCCTTAAAGTTGTAAATAGCTTCCTGTTCAATCATTATTGGAACAGGATAAAACAATAAGATCACAAGGTGTTATTTAAGTTATGATAACTTCAGAGGGCTAAATGATGCATGAAAAATAAGTGTCAGGTAACTTAAATTTTCCCCACTATTACTCTTAACTATTACTGCTTCTTTCTTGAGCTTTCTCATGCCTGAATTTCACAAACACATGAAAGTTTAGGCAACTATTTCAGTTTTCAGTGCTGGCTCTGACAGCTCTTCCATAACAAGCTGCAGTAGCCTCCAATCTCTTTGTTTTTCTGGTAGCAGAAGAATCTGTTCATTCGCCTCGCACAAATCTGCTTATTTTGCAGTTTATTATGTTCAGGCCCAGCACTTTGCCTTCATCCTTGCTGAACTGAATTGTTTTAAACTTTAACATTTTTTTTCAGTTCACTGCAACATTTATTAAGATTGTCCTGTGTATAGTAACAATAGTTTTGATAACGTTGTAAAAAAAAAGTAGTTATTTGTTTTCCAAACCCAGTGGACAATAGCACAATATAACCAGTAGTGCAAAACAAACCATTTTCTGTGTGTAATTAACTGTTGTCAAGAACATACTTTTCCTTCTTCCTTCCATGCTCATTCTACACAAGATATTTTCTTATTCTCTTTTTATTTTTTTAGTTTCCTATACATTATAGTGCTCTACAACAAAATTTATCTCTGTCAATTAACTCAATGTATGGATTTAACGTCTGCTAAGCACATTACTAAATAGATATTAAGTCTTTCTTAATGAAATCTTCTTTCAAAGGAAAGACTGAGCAAAATAAGTGAGTTACTGAAAATGTATTGAAACTTCAATTGATGAAATCTTCAGATGTTAAAACTTACACTTTGAATATATGTGTTGTTATTGCCAGTTATATTTAATATAAAAATCTACAACGTTTCCTAATGGATTTGTACATAGCAATGACAGTGAAGTTTCTTTTTTTCTTTAAATTTAGTGCAATACAACTGATATTTTTATCTTTTATGACAAAAGAGTACAGCCAAATTGTTAAGGGCAAACCATTGATGGATTCCTTTTTTTATTTTTTTACTGAGCTGCTGAATAGCCAAAGTGCCCTGTTATTCTGAGAGTTTCTTTCTTGTCCAAAGGATAGAGCTAGTTTTAAAATTACTTTCCTTTGTTTGAGAGATGTAGTGCTGTGCAGGCTTTTAGTATTTGTTTCTCATTTACAGTAGTTGTTATGAGAAAAGAAAGCAAAAGCCAAAATACACACACTTATTTTTGCAGAAAGCAATAACAGTATTTCTAGCTCTATTAAATCTTTTATAGCTCTGTAAGGTCTCAGGTTCCTGAAGAGAAATAAATTTCAGTGCAATTATGCAATCTCATATATACTGAGATAGTAGACAGTATATAGCTACATGTTCTACTTTGGGTAGTTTTCTTCTGCTGCTTATGTTTCTAGGAAGCATGTCACCAAAACAGGCTCCACATTTCAGCAAAAAGCAGATAAATCTTTTAAGAATAACAAAGTTATATGGGATGTGTCTTACTCACCAATTGTCAGGTATCACCAGAAAAATAAAGTGTTGCAGCCAGTCAGTTCACAAAATTCCTCAAGGCTATTAGGAAGGAAGAGTGATAGACAAGTGACCTGTTCCTCTTAAATATTTCTGTCATGTCCATCACTGCTGTATCTTATTTCGTTTAGGAACACAGATTTCCTTACTCACCCCTTTCTACTGCATATAACCACAGTCTTTAAAAGATTCAATAAACTTATCAAACTGCACCTTAGGTATCCTATGCTTGTTTCTTTTATTGGTTACTGTTCCAAAATTTCATTCTTTTTCTTTTGTCAAAAACACTCATCTGCTTTTTTTATGTATATGTAATCCTGTGCAGTTTCACAATCACAGTTATACTAGAACAATCATTTTGTTTGAACAGGTCTTGTACCTCAACTAGTGTGTTTTTGGAAGAGAGAAATCATGTGACTTTTATACCTTCATTTTGCTAAATAAAGCATTCTTTTAATGTCCTCATTTAGAAAATGTGCATCCTTCTCTATATTCTTCTGATAGAGGATACTTTTTTGGTTTTTCCAACTTGACTATGAGTGAACAGAACTATACTTAGTACTGTAGATGACAAATTGTCAGTGCATGACAATTCCTCTCCACACATGCAGATGTGTCTTTCTTTACCTATCCAAGAACTGTTGTCACCTGTTAGCAGCTACATCTCATTGCTGATACTTTGTAATCATTTATTCCAAGAGCTCTTCTCTTATGTTTTTGAGTTAATTTTTAGCTAAAGCATGTGGTCATACATTTTATATTATTGAGTTTAATTCCTGTGGTGTTATTCCAGATTTTGACGTGCACAGGATGGGGTTATATAGGAAAACTCATCCCTCAGTATGACATTTTGATTTTCCTCTGTACCAATAACACTTCACAACATTTTTTATTTAAAAAAATAAAAGCAACTCACTACTCCCTTTATTTTTTCCATTGTTATAAAACTACTAAATAGGGTATCTCTTGAGATATGACCTTCAAGAATTTCACTAGTTATCTCTTCTTCTGTTTGACACAAGTCAATTTCTATCCTTCAGCTAGTTTTTTCCCCACTTTATCATTATTAAAAAAGCCTGTCTTCCTCATTTTAAGCTAATTTTTTCAACATGGTGCTACATTAAGTGCTTCACTAATTCCAAGATACATTAGAAATACATCACTTCTCTTTGCTATAAAACTCAGCTCATAAAGATATGACAGTATTCTGCTGAAAATTGTCTTCATAAATGTAGTTGTGAGTTAGAGCATCTGAAACATATCTACATTTAACGATCTATTCCTTCCTTTCTCCAGGATAGTAAATGGATGTTTATATTGTTTTATCCTTTTTCTACTTAGAAATTGGAACATTGTTGGGAATGGAAATAATAAAAAAAATACCATCCTGGGCATAGTCACAGAACAAATGAGCCACTAACAATTTTTTTAGTCCACTAAAGGAAAAAGAGTTTTATTAGTCTACTTTACACTTAATACCCAGAGTCTACCTCTGCAGATTCTGAGGATATTTCATTCATATTCCCATAGGAAATTTCCTATAATAAATTCTAATTACACCTAGTTCTTCAGGTTTATGTAAGAGACAATTTATCTTCACTGATCTGACTTCTCTAGCTATATACATATGCATATGTATGTATTTATGTGGATCATATTAAATCTATATGCGCATGTTTTAAAATACCTACACACATTCATATATTTGTATATGAAAATCAATGTAGTCCAGTGAAAAAGGAAATAGTAGATCTCTAGAGTTTAAGCATGCTTGATTTCTGCATTCTCATCACATACTATCAACCATTACTTTGAAAACAAGCAGAACTGTAGGAATTCATTAAAGGACATGAAGTGCCTTTAGCTTTTAACTCATTTGGAATATTTTACATTACTCTGGTATTTTTAATATAGTCTTTCATTAAAATATCTGTAACAGCCTATCATTTTTTGACTTGTGGAAGTGCATAAGTAGACAATGGTAGTGCAATAACAACTGCTAAAATGTTTAAATTATTTATTTAATTGATTTCTGTAACATATTCACATTTACCTGTGAAGATTTGGTCAGTAATTTGATGAAAAATAATTTAAGACCAAAAATATTCCCTTTGACACAAAAAGTTTATGGCTGTTTTCTCATTTTCTTTTGGGATATGTTATCTAATCCACATTCAGTGCATTTAATATGTGCCATTTTTCTTTTATACCATTCCAGATTCATAATAAAAATGTTGTTTAACAACCACAATGTGTTAGAAGAATGTAATTATCATTGTGTTAATAGAGTATAAACAGATCTGTAATGCTTAGCATTTCAGTAAAATTACATATAGCCAGTTTAAAGGAATCAATTTGCCATAAAGTCATATTTAATCTTTAATTATTATTATTTGTGCATATGGTTTGTTTTGTATGAAAGAACTGCAATCATCCTGATCATTATAATCACTTCTATCTGGTATCATTTTTTCATGCAGTGCTCTGTAAATAACCAGTGATCTAGGGCTTGATATGTGCTGGAAAACAACACAGTGATGCACAAGAAACATAGGAGATTTCTGGAGTCCACTGATGACAACTTCCTGACAAAAGTGACAGAAGAACCAATGCAGGTGATGGAGGACAGAAGGTCTTCTACTGGGCCTGATACTTACAGAAAAAAGGAAGAGTCAATTCCGGTTATGAAAGTCAAGGTCGGCTTTGCTGCAATGACCAGTGAGGTGGTAGAGTTCAAGATCCTAACAGCAGGGAACAGGGCACAATGAAGGACCAAAGCCCTGGATTTTAGAGGAGAGCAGACTTTAACATCAATCTGACTGCATTGCATTCAGGATGAAGTCTGGCACAACATGCAGATAAAGAGAGAAAACCCAGTTACTTGAAAATTAATCCAACAGAGAAAAATCTAGTCTATCATTTACACTAAATGCTTATTTTAATAGGATTAAGTAGAGCAAAGAAAAGTCACAGTTTAACTTAATAACAGAATTCCTCAATTTGGAAAAGACTCATAAAGATCATTTAGTCCAACTCTCCACTTTCACAAGACTGTGACGGATATTGACACAATAAACTGTTAAATCTATTACATATGGGAAAACAACTATGATTGAGAAGGCATCTAGCAACATTCATAGCTATATATAGATATTCATAGATATATATATGGTTATATAATCTGAGTCACTGAATAATCTTGGTTAATAATCTATTGACCTTAAAGATCATCTAGTTCCAACTTCCCTGCCATAGTCAGAGACAGGTTGCTCAAAGAACCATCCAGCTTGACCTGGAACACTTCCAGGCAACTTCTCTGGGCAACCTGTTATCAGCTTTGATTTCTCCAAACAAAATGAGGCTACTGAGATTCAGTATTTATCAGTGTAAGGCATCAGTGCTGACTTTTGCAGAACTTCAACAGGACAACAAAACTTTAAATGAAGATATTAAATAGCAACAAAACCCAACAAAGTCAGTCTGTCTTATTCTAGACATCTCAAACTGGAGATGTTTAGCCTCAGTATGTGTGAAGGTGATACCTCAGAGGTATATCTCCTAATTGAAACCAGTATTATTTGATGTATAGATTTATAATATTTTACTGCGAAGTCCTACATATTAGAGAGCAGCTTTTCAATGCTGCTTTAAAAGAAAACTCAGTGATGCATCACACTGGACTATTACCTGATCTTGAATGCATACAAGACTCTTTTCTTATACAGAAGCCTGCTTGTATCAGGGCAAACCACATACACAATTCCCACTCTGTGTTTTAGTATGGACGCTGTAAGTCATGCAGTGACAGAATATTTCGGCATTTATAGAAATATATTTTTTCTTTTAAGTACTGAAGCTGCTGGCAAGGATGATAACTTGTATAAAGGGTGGATACAACATCCCAATACGCTAAGCAAGCATCAGGATCTCAGGGTAACATCTTAACATAGGTAACAAGACAACTAGATGTCCACTGCTTTTTCTTTCACCTCTGAATCTCCTTAATCTCTTTTTATTGTTTAATTTTATGTGCAATTAAGAGGAACACCACTAACTTAAAAATTATTTAATATTTTTGTATTTTTATTATATTTTTGCAAATGATATGTTAATCATAATTAAATTTTTTTCTATCATCATAACTCAATGTAGTTTATGCATTTCGCACCATCTTTTTTGCATGAGATGTAGTCAATTTTATCATTTTCTCTGCATAAACAGTACATCCATATATAGATAAAGTGAAAATATGTTTCTTCTTTCTTCAATTAAACAACATAAATAGCATTGGAAATTAAAACTAGATTCAGCATCTCCAGGTGTCTTTAAAACTGTCTGGATATCAAACAGATAGTGCCTCTCAAATACTTACCTGAGACTTAAATATTTCTAGGCTGCAAAACTTCAGGAAAACAAAGCCCAGTATCTTTTCAGAAGATCTGGAGAGGATCTCAGATTGATTACTGTCTTGGTCAATTCTCCTTTATTTATGATTTGCTTTAGAAACAAAAATCCTTTCCTTTCTCTCTCTTCCCCCTTCTTTCCTCTTCCTTGCTTTCTAATCCTTGATATTAGAGGTGTGCCATCCTTTTTTCTCTCCTTTTCATCTCTAAAACTTACCTGTTGCCATTCTATCAGTCTGACACATAATTCTTCAGGTCGCATCATAAATATATTTCTAGCATAGCGCAAATACAGTCTGAAATACATGAAAGGTCTTTGAAATATGGTCCTGGATACCACTTCCTCAGGGCTCCATGTGGTGTAAAGTATGAAGATTTATAACAGCCTCAGCCTGCAACTCTTACTTTATCTTCAATGTGGTTATCTCCTTAAAGAATCAACGTAGGAAATTTATAGTCTTAATCTTGGGAACATGACTACTGCAGCAGTGATGAGAGAGTTGGTGATGGAAAATAATGCTTGGACAATGGTGGGTGATATCTGGTAATATTAATAAAGTAAATTAAAATTAAATTGGCACTTCAAGTGATTTTCTTTCACAGTAGACTTTTAAACTAAATAAAGCTTAATAAAGTTTGCATATGTCTGGCTATGCATCATAATACTCAGCAGTCCTTAAAACACTTGTGATGTTAATCTAGAAGTTGTTTCTTTGCATTATGTTTGTTTATTTCTTATGGGTCTTGTAGCATGTGAAAACCTTTTACAGGAATAATTTCCAAAATTATATGCTTTTATGTATTTAAACATTTTAATGAGGAGACTGTTTCTCATCATTGTTGATATATCATGTCAAGACTGGCAATAAAGTGACCAAGTAATACTCCCAAGTATCAGTCTGTGCATGGTTTAGAGGAAAAGTCCTTTGAAACATCGGACTCAGTAAGGTACATCCTTAAGAATCCTTTGGGTATTTCTGAGGATTGCTACTGCTTCCACGTGCTCTGAGATTTAAAGTCCATCTGGGTCAGCTCCACCTATCTTTATGCCATGCTCTTCAGGCATCACCATTTTGGCAGTCTTTGGTTACCGCTTTACTAGAGTGAAGGAGTTCACTCAGGGCCTGGCTTTATGCTTAAATGAGGACAGAGTCCATAAAAATAAGCTAATTATAGACAAACAAGCAGCCACTTTGGAAAATTTTAATGACCTTTCATGTCATTTTCATCTGCCTCGGTATCAGGTAAAAGAAACTCTGAGCCACAAAAGTATTAGTAAAAAGTTATGGTAACAATTAATGACCTGGAAATGTTTATATTTAAAGTGGGTAAAATTCTTATCTTAAAAAAAAAAAAAAAAATCAAGAGAAACACATGCTGAAGCTAGAAAAATTGCTTATTGATACAGTACATAAATGAAACTCACCTTGGAAGGATTCACATTCAACACATTAAACACAACTAATATGGCACTGAGGCACAGAGGTTGCTTCTGATTAAATAAATCAAACCATTCTAAAAGCAGAAAAAGGGTTGTAAAAGGAGTAGGGATTCTGCAATGTAGAAACACCAGTGGTGTACTTGTTCTCAATTTTTTCTGTATTTACTAAGATTTTATGGTAATTTTTGTAATTATTGCAATCAATTACTTCCAAGAATACGAACATGATGAGGGCCATTAAAACTAGATACAAACTAAACACTATAATCAACAATGCAGACTTCAAGTAATCCACACTGTACTTATAATTGCTGATGATTAATATATGTTTTAAAGAATAATTTCTTGTCAATGTTACACTAATATGCTAGGAGTTTTTGCTGATCTTTAAATTGCTATCATTACAATGCCTGAAATTATATGGTTTTTTAATTTTTTTTTTTAATTTATATGTTTTTGCAAATTAAAATGGAAAGTTGCAAAATGCATATAGCTCTTTTAAGTGTCTATAGTTCTACATGTCTTATTATAACAACCCTTTGCTCCCTTTGTTTCCAAACATTCTTTTTTATAAATTCTTCACAGTCATTAATCATTAATTTTCTCCTTTAGCTTACGCTCTGGTCACAGTCTGATAGAAATACTTACACTGTGCTTTAACGCTAAAGAAAACTGCTAGTGAAGGAATAAAATATAGCAAAATCCTACAGAGAAACTGCATAGCAGCCTTAGAGAATATATCTTATAAGAGTGAAACCCAAAGTCTGAAGGACTTGTCATCCAGTGTGCCCTTTACGACAGTCAACTTTGATTGGTACTCTCAGAGTATTTTTACGTCAGCAGAAAAGAGGTCCATCAGAAAAAGATCCTAAAGGAAAAGGCTTGGGAGATGAAGTCATCAAAAATCTCCTTTAGGTTAAAACATTTTGTTAAAACAAAATGTCAAGTGCAACAGGAGAAAATCATTCATTAAGACAAAATTTGGCATTCTGTTTATCCTAAGTCTAACATACAAGAATATTTTTCTGAAACCGAAGGTCCATCTGGAGCTTTGAATAATAATGCTAAGCTGTAGCTACCTGCTTAGAAATAGTATAGTTTAATGTAAACACATAAAAATATTGCATCTCCAATATATACTGAGTTTAGGCAGACAGAAATAGGGGACCTGCACTCTTCAGAAATTAAACTACCACGTCTGCCCTGTACTGTGACGTCTTATGAGGATGTTGGTTAAGTCATAAGGCAGCCCTCATTAACGATGAAAGGAAACAAAAGTCTTCTTTATGTAGCCCTAAACTTGTTTGGCCTAATGTAATCCCTCTCCCCAGTCAATGCAGGACATTTTACCTGCAACAAAATCCAGAGTTCATTGATCGGTGCAGTAAGATATAAGCTGAATGATACCCTCAGCAATCTGTTCTCATGGAAACAAATTCTCCTAAATGCACCAACATAGAAAAATCAAAAGTAATGCAATTGTACATTGATTTTACTTTATGCCTATGCAGACACCAGGCAAAAATTTGAGAAAGATGTTGGGTAAGCAGGAAAGAAAAAAAAAAAAAGGAAATTAAAGTGTGTCAGTTTGTCTTTTTGTCTTCGTTTTAACAAAATAGAAATTTTTCTGTTCATTACATTTACTTATTCAGAGTCACCTTAAATGTCATTGCTGAAGTGTCAATGCTATATTTTTAAAAATATATATAGAAAAATGAAAGGGTCTCAGTTATTTATGTGAAGGAATACAATAATAACCTTTCCAGAATTAATAAATTTGAATGGAATTAATTTTTTATAAAAACATTTCTACAAGTATACTACATGAATTCAGAGCATGGTCCTTGATCTGACCTGGATACATTACAGCTCACACAAAAGCTCAAGGCTTTTGTTTGATTGTTTCAGGAGTTTGAGGAGGGCTTTTTTGTGAAAGATAAGAGAGACTGAAATGAGACAACTAGTAAAGAAATGCCATATCAGTACATTTACATTTAAGGGAAGAAAATTATTACTGCAAAATTTCATTCTAAAGTCTTTTATGAGCAAAAGCATGACCACAGCCCATTTATAATGTGGAGACATGGCACAGTTCCTTGAACTTTGCACTATTTCTGCAGTTTAACCTTCTAGTTGTGGCTGTAGAACTTGGCAAAGAATTTAAAACAACACTTGACCAAAGACGGGTGAGAATATGTATGGCAAATGACAAACACCAAAGCTCTGTGTTACTGTATTCTTGTTCTTTCACTAGCAACAATGGCATGCACCATTCAGTGCTAATGTCAAGTTTCATACTCACTGATCCAGTCAAAGTGTTTTGGCTGTTGGTTTTTGCTCTACTCATTTTTATTCCCCTGTATTAGCCATTGAAAAAGGGTAAAGAAAGGAAAACACTGATAAAATAACAAAAAAAATACAGAGACTTGTCCTTTTTTAGGTTTGGGAGAATAAGGGTTATTTTGGGTCGAAAAATTCTAAATTAAAAATATGATAATACCTACATAAACTCAATCTGGAACTTTCTGACACCATCTGACTTTTGGAGAGGAATACATTGCTTTCCTAACCACTCCTTACCTGGCCTCTGCAGCAGCAGCACCAGCAGCAGTAACAGCATCACCAAGAATAAACACAGAGAGGATATGCACAGCTGCAAAGATTATACATGTGACCTGGACAGAATTCTTGCTTATTGCAAAAAAACCCAAAAACATTTGAGTGACATGTCCATTAACAATCTGGACCTGCAGGAGATTGGAGGACTTCTCTGGGACATGCAGATATTAGGAAAAGCTAAATTAAAAAAAGAAGAATGTGATTTCTGTTGCTTGTTTTTCTTTTTTACCTCAACCTTATAATTAAAAATTCTCTCTTCCTTAATTGACAAACAGGCCAGTGACAGTTATCTATAACAAACATTGAAAGCCAATGTTAAATCCAGTAGAGGTAATAAAAGACATAACTGTAAAGAAAATGTCCTGCATCTGAAAATGAAACAGGAGCCGAATTGTCTCAGACTTTGCAATTACTGACATAAAGCCAGAAGTTGCATGTGGAAGTGATCCAAGAAACAGAACTGTTGCACTACGGAAACATTTATTTCCTTGTGGTACAGATTAGTAAACCAAACTATTGCTCAGTTAAGTAGGCTCAGTAACACAGAAGACAATACATTGATTTATAGCTATTAAAAATATAATTTTAAGATTCACATTTCTTAGGCATGCTTTCACTTCCAGTGAAATCACTTCACTTCTTCAGGGAGAGTTTAGTAGTGATTGGCATCTTTCCATAAAAACATTAATACATTAGCATTGTGAACTGTTGAACCAGTGAGCAAGACTAACTGAATTAAGTAGGGAGAATTCACTTAGAACAGGAGAGAAAATAGATGCATTGATGCAAGGTCTATTCTCAAAAGTTTAATAAATAAGCAACTGACATTTTGTAAGTATGAATTGAGCCATAATTTGGTCAGCTAAATAAGCACTCCAGCCTCAGCTAAGTTACTGTCCCTATTCTAAGTCTAATTTTTCACATCATTAACTGTGAAAATGAAGCAGCAAAACAAAGTTAGAAATAATATTTAAAATACAGAATCAATTAGGATGTGATTCTGGAAAACCAGAAACATTCATACTTTGCTAAACTACTAGTCACTATCCAAGTTCTTCGTACTTCATGGATCCAAAAAGGCACTAGTCAGAGAGTGGCAAACTTAGCCAATGAAAAAAGAATCATTCTGTATGTTCTGCCACCCTAGGTTTGGCATCCTCCCTGCATATCTGGGATGCTTCAATGAACTTCTTGAACTTGGCTCCCCTTCAGCACAACTTCTATCCTGCAGTCAGAATGTGTTTAAATACAACTTTTTTCTGGTGTTGCCAATAGGTACTAACTGAAACAGCATGAGCCATGTGTTTAAACAGGAAAATAATTGTTTGATTCACAAGCTAAAAGAAATTAATCAGGGAAAATATTTCTAAGGGGAATAATTTCTACCTATACTAATGATGGAGCTGCTGACTCAGAAACACTTGAAAGATACCTGAGTCTACATAATATTTCTCTTTGTTGTGTGCAAAGAAATTATCAAATACTCTGAAAAGAATTAAGTATATCCTGTTTCTATATATAGAAATGGTTTTTGAAAGCAAATATTTTTTTCATCTTCAGTGAAAAACAATCTGTTTAAGATGTCCTCTTAGCCAATTCCTTTTGATAGGTCTAACACACAAAACCTTTCCCCTACAGATGCAGAGGACTTTCCAATAATGTCAAAAATAAGTATAATATCAGCATTTGGTGAATATTAGTCTCCTCAAAAGTTGACAAAATGAAATTCTAGAAATTTAGCAGTAAAAATGTGACAGAATTCTTGCCTTGATCCGGCACAATTAGCTTCACTTAGAAGCAGAATAAATCTCTTTTTGGCAGAGACAGTCAATTTTAAGCCAAATATCCAGAACAAGTGCAATTTTAAGGAGATTGAAAGTTCCTCAATGAAATCCTTTAAGTAGCAGAAACTATGTTTGGTTTTGGCTTTTTGTACTTAGCTTGTTTTTTAGGTTTTTTTCCCAAAACTATATTTGGATTTGTGATACTGAAATTTCAGAATGTTTACAATGGTGAACACTCAACTCCTATACATTCTCAATATCTAAAGAGATTGTTAATTAAAACTTGTTTAAAGAAAAGGAAGGTGCCAGACAACAGCATTCTAATTAGAGTAATGCTAAACCCAGAACTAAATGCTTAAGGAGCTGAATATCATATTCTTCTGATAAAAAGAATGCTGAGGTTGTTACGTAAAGCTCTCTGTTCAATGAACTCTTCATTTACCATGACAGAAGTTATTAGTAGATAGCCATTAGATCTTTTTACTTTACCATTATCTCTTTGCACCTTTAATCATTTGGTCACTTATTATTACTTCCGTATTCACTAAAATGCACTACTCCTACAAAATCATGCTCATCTATTTTCTGTATTTCTACATCAAATGGGATTAATAATGAATGGAAGCTCATAATTCTAAAATAATATGATGCTCATAATTCTAACAAAATGTCTGTGATGAAAGTTACATCTTCTCCCACAACATTTTCAGAGAGTATTACCTTGGGTTTGCCTTAGAGAGGACTTTCCTGATGCTTCTCATTCAGAGGAAGGTGTCACTACATCCTTGCTGGTAACAGCTGTAAATACAGATTGTGGCATCATACCACCTCTCCAGGGAGAAGTCAGTAAGTTTTCAAGGAAAAGTATGATTGAAAGGAGCCTTGATGGTGTTGAAGAGAGGTATAACAGGAAAAGATTGTTGCCCATCACTTCTGCAGTCCCAGTGGGAGAAAATATTATAGTTTTGTGTCTCCACATGAAAAAGACATTTTACCCCACATAGGTGTGTTTAATCAACAAAGCAGTCATGGTATTTCAATACTGAATTATGGCAGCTGTTTAGGATGTAAAATAGTGTCCTCTTAGATATATCTCACTTTTGCCCAACTTACATCACAATTTTGCTTAGAACAAAAATTTTGCTTAGTCCTAAATCAAGATTGTAAAAATCTTTTGTTGTGTCACAACAGTGGTCAATAATATTCATTAATATTTTGTGCATTAGTCAGACTGACATGACCAGCATGACCAGCAACTTTAAATGAAAATAATCAAATACATAAACCAACACCTTTCAAAATTTAATGTGGACACAAGTAATGGCATCAGATACAAAGTCAACAACATCATTAATTAAAAAAAATTAAGGAATAAAATAACAGATAGATTTGTAGTGGAATATCAATCTAAAACTCTTCTAATTACATTGACAATGAAATAGGACAATGTTGAGTAAAAATTGTATATCATTATGCCAGGTATCTTTTGCATTGGTACACTGTTCTCCGTATAGTAAAATGTTCTTTAGTGAGAAATACTTGAAGTAGTTGCAAACATTTGAGGTGAGGGAGTTCTGAGTGTGAAGGTCTGGTCATTTACATTCAGAAAGACCCAACAGAGTCTTGCCTCTCATGTCAGTAGAAAGAGGAGCAATCCCAAGATCCACTATACTAGAGTTCTCCAGAAAATAAAGTTCCTGTTCGTTGAGCCCAGCACTTAAACCATTTCTCATTTTAATTAACTACATTGAAAACACACAAGCTCAACCTTAATTAACATTAATCCTGCATCAAATACCAATAGGCCTTATCAGTAATAAGCAGCAATCAGCAATAAAATGAGATTATTTTAGCTGCACATTCTGTCAGCAGTGAGAATTTTAGGCACACAATAAAAGACTAAAATGTAAATATGGTCCAGGACTCTGCAATTAAACAAATTCTACAGTTATTCTTTTAAATTGCTTGCTATGACCTTGTACCTATTATGTCGTGCAGGTGTTAAAGAGGAGTCTGAGATATTTGAACTGTAAAACAGAATTTCCTTTTTATGGACGTTTATACTAATTATTTTTATAAAAGATTACTGTTTTTTCTGCAGCCAAACTATATGGTATTATAATCATAGATGTACAAGCCCTTTTGATTTTTAAAGACGAAGAAAAAAAAAGTAAAACATTGTCAACAGTGTTACTGAAGGGAATGCAGATTTCACATGCATGTAGAGTTATATCTCAGAAAGGGATAATGACTGCATATTTTTTTTAAATTAGCACTATTACTTTAAGATCTACTTGTTCCCTTTTCCAAGGAAATATAATCAAGTCCTCCTCAAACCTTGTAAGAGTGTCCCTTGTGCACAGGTCTGACTTACATGGATTTAAAAAAAAAAAAACCCAACAATAAAAATAGCCTCTGTATTTCTCCTAGACTAACAAAACAAGAATCTACGTTTTACTTTCCTCCTATAATGATTTTAGAGCTTGTAGAACCCATCTTAAATGTTCTGGATGTTGTTCTCCATGACTGCATGGATCAGGCAAAATACTCAACAAAAGCTGTAGCTGGCTACATTTTTGCTACAATTATGTGGGTTGACAGATCATGTTATACTCAAAATCTTGTTACAGATGGAAAGGCAGCATATTATAGATATATGAAGATAAGAATTCATTCTTAGTCATGTTAATATTTTACCCATCTAATCAAGCAAATTATATCATTAATAAAGAAAAATCTTTTTAATAATACCATTCAATACCTTTCTCTTCCTTAATGTTATGCTCACTCTCGATCCTGTGGTTGACAGTTTCATTCTTCCTCAAGAATACTGAAGGAGTAAAAAGAGTTACCAGTATCCTGAGGTCTGAACTAGGAGGAATTTGATTACGGTGCTGGTGGTGTGGTCCTTTTCTCCTCAGTCTTGGTGACCACTTGGGTCGTTTTTACACATTTACTTGTCAGAGTTTGCTTATTCCTTGTTAGATGCCAACTACAGATTGCATAGCAAACTCTTTCAGTCCCAATTAGCTGTTTTTTCATACACAGTGACAAACCTAGGTTTGTCAGACCTTTTAAAATACATTGGATTGACAGAGCTCACACTAAACTAAGTGAGGTTATGGTCATTTGGCCTCCACGCTGTTAAAAATGCTAAATTTAGCCCCAGCCAAGGCAGACCTCCAAAAGTCCTAAGCTTCTCTACTTCCAGATCAATAGAAATTCTATGGCCTTATCCTAGTAATGGCAAATCTATATTAGTAAGACTACAGTCATGTATGTGTCCAGCACTGCCCCCCTGAAAATAACCTATTTATATGCTACATGGGAGCACCTCAGAAGAATCACAGAATCACAGAATCAGTCACAGAATCATTACGGTTGGAAAGGACCCTCAAGATCATCTAGTCCAACCAATAGCCCTACACTACTCCTATCCCTAAATCATCCCCTGAAGAAACACATCTATCCTCTTCTTAAAAACCTCCAGGGATGGTGACTCCACCACCTCCCTGGGCAGACTATTCCAATATCTCCCCACTCTTTCAGTAAAGAAGTGCATGAAGATTGATATTGTTTGAAGAATTGCTTTCTTCCCTTCTGTATTATATCACATTAAATAACTTTACTAATTCTAAAACTTATCTTGCAAAGGATATTGCATACACCACTCAGTTCAAGAGTTCATTACCTCAAAATGTCAAGAAAAGTCATGAATTCTTTCATACACAAAAGATAAAAAAAGAAACTTGTGACATTATAAAAACCTCCCTTGTGAAAATTAGACAACTAAGAGATCTAAGGTTAGATTTTCTTCAGACTAGTTGATATCAAAAGGATAAGGACAGTACAAAATCAGAAGAAAAATGTGTTTCTGTGTATTAATGCTAATCCCAAAAGCGAATTTCACCTCAACAAAACATACAAACAGGGCAAATAACAGATGGTTTACTCTCTTCTTGAAGAAAGAGTCAGTAAATAAATTCCTGATGTTTTGAGAGTTTTAGAGATATAGAGATTAATATCACTATAGATTCAAATAGCTAATACAGAATATTACATTGACTATTAACATTCTTACAAACTGATCTTTATAAACATTTTTCTATTAATGTGAATCTTGTATTTATTCTTCTAATATTCCATGGAAAAATACAATTAAGTATAAAACAACTTTTTAATGCATAAAAGATTTATATAATGCAAAATCACAGAATCATTACAGTTGGAAAGGACTCTCAAGATCATCTAGTCCAACCGATAGCCCTACACTACTCTTACCCCTAAATCATCCCCTGAAGAAACACATCAATCCTCTTAAAAACCTCCAGGGATGGTGACTCCATCGCTTCCCTGGGAAACCTATTCCAATATCCCACCACTCTTTCAGTAAAGAAATTCTTCTTAATATCTAATCTAAACCTACCCTGGCTCAGCTTAAGCCCATTCCCTCTAGTCCTGTCACTAGTCACAAGGGAGAAGAGGCCAACACCCGCCTCCCTAGAATAACCTTTCAAGTAGCTGAAGAGAGTGATAAGGTCTCCTCTCAGCCTCCTCTTCTCCAGGCTAAACAATCCCAGCTCCCTAAGCCTCTCCTCATAAGGCCTGTTCTCCAGACCCCTGATTAGCTTATTTGCCCTTCTCTGCACCCTCTCCAGTACCTCAATGTCCTTCCTATACCGTGGTACCCAAAACTGCACACAGTACTCAAGGTGTGGCCTCACCAGTGCCGTGTACAGTGGCAAGATCACCTCCCTGCTCCTGCTGGTCACACTATTCCTGATACAAGCCAGGATGCCATTGGCCTTCTTAGCCACCTGGGCACACTGCTGGCTCATGTTCATCCGGCTGTCAATCAGCTGAATATGATGTATATGGGATGGAATACTTCTTAGAAAATAAAGTCACTGAACAGAATTAATTCAACCCAAACCAGGACATTCTAACCCAAACCAGGACACCACTCCACCTCCTCTCCTTCCTAGTCTGTCTTTCCTAAAGGTCTTTCCATAAGTTACAGAAAAAATGCTTTGAAGTCATGTTTCCTTTTGTTTATACTGCTATTTACAAAGAGCATTTAAATTCTCCATTTTATACATAGTCTAGCCAGTGAGATAAAATGGCATCTAGTTGTTGTTTCCAGATCTTCCTGGTTTCACTGGAGTAGAATAATAGAAGCAATATTCTGTTCAGGAAAGCTGTTTTTTTGAGAAGCCTGCAGCACCTGATTTGTTGAGAACAAAGTTGGTAAGACATGGTGTATAGGTCTCCAGAGTGATCAACGTCTTTAGTAGATTCAAGTTTGTCAGGTGTTAAAGCTAGGGGGAGCAAAAGCCATGGCAGCTGACCCAATATGGACAATATTTCCATACCATAAATGTCATGCTCCCTATATATTGGAAAGTTTACTGGTAATGCTCTCATCTGATAGTTGCCATCCCTGAAGGTTCATGGACTTGATTCTGATTCCAAGGCATCCTTTCCTGTTTGCTGTCACTGTCATAGTTTCACTAGAGATGTGGTGCTAGCAGAGCCAGAAATCCAGAATACACTACTTTACGTACTATATATTAGTATTAGTGTTAGTATTCATATTTAAATTCATATTCATATTAGTAGTAGTATCGGTATTATTAGAACTGGGATTAAGCTTAATTAGCACTAGTACTGGGATTGGTATTGATATGTATTAGTATCAGTATTAGTATTAATGTAAGTATTAGTATTCACATTTGTATTAATTAGTACTAGCCCTAGAACCTAAAACTAATGTCAGTGTTAGTGGCATTGGTATCGGGGGGAGGAGGATGTTATTTTTTTTATTACATCTGTTTCCATTTCAAACCACTGGTCTCCTTTTCTTTTCCCAATTCTTCTTCTCAAGGAGTGGGATTCTTCAGGTGATAGAACTGACTAAATGAAGATTAGGAGGAATGCAAGCGCAAGTATTGCTTGCCTTCTTGAAGAGATGCAGCTTCCTGAAGTGGGATCTGAGATGCAAGAACACAACACAGAATCAATCATCTTGAAAACTGCTGCAAGTAGTAGTGTGTTTGTTATTTTTTAACACAACCAGCCCTCTTGTAACTTAATTCTTACATACAACTACTTAAATGTATTTGTCATGTGAGGACAAGATTCAGATGAACAAGTACTTAGACATAAAAATTATGAACAATACACATCCAAAAAATAATGGTCAGGGGACAATTAACTTGTAAGATTCAAGAAAAAATCATTTTCAGCAGCTTGTTTCTTTTCTATTTGATTGTGCAGGATAGGGATCATTATTATTTTCCTGGCTGTTACTGTCTTTTGTGTTAAAGTTACAATGAGGCTAATTTCCTCTTCATTGTTTTCTCAGGCTCAGCAAATTTTCCAATGTACTGCTGAAATTTTAAAGCACAAATAAATGTATTCACAAAATAAAAAGAGTATTCTGAGTCAAACAACTATTTCTATTTTTTTTTCACAACTTTTATGGCCCCACACACCTCAGACATGTCTTTTCATCAATAAAAATACACTATAGTTTGCTTGCAATTTTCCTGTGAATCTTCCTTTGCTAATTAATTTCTCCCGTATGTATCACGCCTCTCTTTTGATAAATATATTTCTAAATTAGAATATGTAATTTTATTTTCTGCTGAAAAAAAAGAATAATTTGTGTTATGCACNCTTCAGCTTGCAAAGTTGCAATGTAATTTACACATGGAAATAACAAGGCTTATTCCAAAGAATGGCGATCTTAAATTGTCATTCTCATTCAACTGTAACACACATTAATTCACCAAGGATCACATGAAGATTAAAGCAAATTCAAATATATGCATCAAAAAAACAACTTTGGGAATATAATATTTTATCTTAGAAAACATTTCAAAATTCAGACTGGAAGCAGTTAGAAAATCTTCCTCTTCAAAATATTCCAGAACATGGGACATAACACCAAATCTAGAGAAACCACCTGTTTCCAGAGAATAGCAGAATACTTCATTCTCAGAAAACCTCACCATAGCAGACGAGGCTATGTGCCTTGAACAGCCCCCTGAAAAGTCTGAACCATAACCATAAAATAAGTCCCCAGATAAACATCCTGTTGCCTCCACACATAACTTATGTGCATTTTTTTTCCATAAATAGATTTTCAGTCTAATGCTATCAACAAGGTAAGTCCATTCATTCTCCTCTTTTCTAGAAAAAATCTTCATGACAAAGGAATTTTCTGCTGCTGCAATATGAATCTCTTCTCATGTTATTTAACAATATCAGAACCACTGTCAGAGTTGCAAGTTTAAAAGACTTTGTATTTTGGGAATGGTGAGTCTCAAACTGTTTGAAACCTTTGGAAGTGATACACTGAACAAGAGGAAACTCCATCAAATCCAGCATGCAACATATTTTACAGTCATTGTTAAGCCTAAGAAGGTAAGAAAGGATGCCAATTAGAAATAATAGAAATTAAAAATAAATTGTGTTTTCTTTGATGTTCCAAGCAACTCTAGTTGAGAGAGTGAAAAGTTTAGTCAGCATGAAGGAGATGTAAGTAATTTTATTAAGATATGACAGTAGAAGACAACTATCTCTGGTCAAATCTCATATAAAACCAATGTATTTCACCAGTTTACCTTGACACTTCTCAAATCCAGATAAACCAGAAATCTCTACCTTCTGAGTTTAGATCAAAAAAACTTGCTGATTCCTCCAAAACATCCAAACCCAGCCATAGCTGTGTCACTCTGTTTCCACTGACTCATTTCTCAATCCTCCTATTCAGTATGAAGTTACTCATCAAGTGGTTGCAGGCAATGAAGGACAGAAAGCCATTCATTTGTATCATGGATATGATACTGGCTAGGGTAAAAGGATAAATCCAAGTGGCAACTTAAGTTAGAAATTACATTGCAGAAGACCATTTCTGGTTTGTGGGTTTTTTTCTTAAACAACAGTCAAAAAACCAAGATAGATGGTAATAAAAGATGTGATAAATATTGGAATGTGGGGAATCCCACAACAGATATGGTTTACAGTGCAATCTGCATGGGAAGAAATACAGGATAGAATAAAAATATTATCCTGAATATTAACATTCCTACTCAGACAAACTTTAATGTCAAAGAAGTGACTGATAATGGAAATTGAAATATAATAAAATAGTCTGCAAGAAAAAGATTTGTTGTCTGGTTGAATGGACAGAAAGAGTAAGTCTAAAAAAGTGTTTGCAGTTTCAAAGATATGTAAAGAGATGTGAGAAGCAGAGTTTGAAAAATATTTTTTAAAATTTTTGCTTATCATAGGTGACCTTAAAAAATGATTCCATTTTCAGCAGCTGTTATTTACTTTTTCTTTATTCATAACTCATACATAGGGATAGATCTTGAGGGCATCATCCTGAATCTTTTAGTCTATGTGAGTTTCAGTACTGACATTCCAATGCACAGAAGACACAGTATCAATGAAATATTCTCTAGAACAGAACTTCTTACAAAAGATGGATGTGGAAGCAGAAGACAAGCTAGCTATTTTTTTTTTCTGCTGACATGGTAGATAAGACTTTTAAAGCAGTGTGATCTCATCTTATTTGCCCATGTACCTCTGCGTGCTGAAATAAGATTCCAGGTGCACGTCAGATGCTTAAAGCTCTAACCATGCAATTTTATATGAAAGGCCAATATTTGGTGATTTAAGGAACTTCTAATTGCAGCAGGAATACATTGAGATTGCCTGTATCTGAGACAGACTCTCTCCATTTCCAAGTTTAGAAAAATGAGGATATAATAAATATTAAAAAATGAAACCTGTATGGATAACTTTATAATAGCTGATGAAACGAAAAATGTGGTTAAGTGTAATGCAATTAGACTTCTGTAACATGCTTGACTTGGTGTTGCATGACATATTACTAGGAAGCTAGAAGACCAGAAAATCACCATGGTACACACTACAGTACACTCAGCTCTGAATAACCAGTAAGTTTCAAAGTATAATTAAGTCTAGATTGAAGACTCTTCAGTGAGCAGGTGTGCATCTTAGAGATCCCACAGGGACCCGTGTCCGATTCTACTCGGTTTATAAGGTTGTTAGCAATCAAAACACAATAAAATTCTTAATCGCCAAGTTTCTCTGAAACAGAACTTCTGACAAAGGACAGATGTGGAATCAGATAACAAGCTTTACAGACATAGTAGATTAGATTTTTAAAGCAATATGATCTCATCTTATTTGCTCATGTGCCTCTGCATGCTAAAATGGCCAAGTCTGTAAATGACACAAAACCCCAAAATACAGAAGAGATTAAGTAACAAAGAGCAGTCTTCACTTTCCTGTCAGGTGGCTAAAACCAAACCTAGCAGAGTATTATGGCAAAGTTTAACATGAAGGTAGTGACTTACAGAATGAAGAATGCTGATAAACTGTGGCTATGCAGAAGGATCAAAACTCATGTTACAGAAGATATCATTAACTTTGTATTTACTTTAATGTGAAAGTTATTAAAATGCTGCATCCAGTTTAGTGTTCAAAACTCAAAAATAACTGGATAATAGTCAGTGGACAAGAAGTGCAAGATGAAACAAATCCATTTATTTTTTCTGCTGAAAAAAAAGAATAATTTGTGTTATGCACAGTTTATATATCTGCATGTATATGCATAAATAAGATACATACTGAATAGTAACATATTGAACTTAATAGTGTCAAGAGTCATCTTGGCAAAAAAACAGTTATCTTGATCCAGTGAATTGATTAATTAGACACATTTATTTCAGTATCTTTTGGAAGGAAAAAAAAAGATAAATTGGTTAAATCACATAGTATCAAAACAAGTTGCTTCTGCTCTTGTATTTTGCCTATTTGTGCTTACCAGCTGAAAGGATCCAAACTGAAATGAAAGGCTATGAAAAGACAATGTTCTGTAGACTGATTGGAATTTTCCACATTGATTTGATATATAAACGATTAAAAAGAAAATATTTTCTATTTTCATCTATAGCATAAAACAAAATTAACATTCTTATTATTTCAGATTGATCTAATAATTAAGAGCATGGAAAAATATCATAGATAAATTAGATTATCTACTGCTAAGAACTTTAAAATAAAGAATTTTTTGAAAATATATCCTCTAGGTCCCAGATTTTAAAAATATATTAATTTTTTAATTAATAAAAAAAAAAGAAAAGCCTTATGTCTTTCAAAAAGTTAGAGTAGGTCATGTTGGTTCCTCCTTCAACTTAAAAAAGAATTTTTTAAAAAGTAAAAGAAAAACATGCCACTTAGGTTGGTTCTAAACTTTTCCTTCTCTTTCCTTTAAACTTTTTTTTTCATGGTACAGTGAGAAAGGCCATTTACCATCAATGAGGATTGTCATGTCACCATGGCTAGGCTCTGCGAACGAAGATTTGGGAAGGGCTCTACACACGTTTGTTGCACACGCGTTGGTGGCTAAAAAGGCCAATACGAGATAGGCATGTACGGTTGCAAAAGACACAGCAGAAAGATTCCTTAGATGGTGTGTTCTGCAAGGCACGATTCTTTCTGCGCTGTCTTTTCTCCTCAAGGGAGATCCTGCGTGCTTTCTCAAAAGCATCTGCAGCATTATAGATGGTGTGTCTCCAGGCCTCCCTCTTGGAGGCCAGAGTAGACCAGTTATGAAGATCAATGTGGCCAAGGCTGAGATGTTGTTTCAGGGAGTCCTTGTATCTTCTCATTGGAGCTCCTCTCTTGCGGCAGCCGGTGGCAAGTTCACCATAAAGCAAGATCTTAGGGAGGCGGTGGTCCTTCATCCTTGAGACATGCCCTGCCCATCGCAACTGTGTTCTCAGTAACATGGCCTCAATACTTGTGACTGCTGCTTGTTCCAGAACAGATGTATTGGTCACATAATCTGACCAGTGGATGTTGAGGATTGTGCGGAGACAGCGTTGATGGAAGCGTTCTAGGAGACGCAGGTGGTGGCGGTAGATGACCCATGAATCTGATCCGTACAAGAGAGTAGACAGCACTATGGCTCTGTAAACTCTGATCTTTGTACTTTTCTTCAGGTGTTTATTTTGCCAAACTCTTTTATGAAGCTTTCCAAAAGCATTATATGCCTTTGCTAGCCTGTTGTCTATCTCTCCGTCAATCTTGCCATCCGAGGAGATGAGGCTACCTAGGTAATTAAACTGCTGAACTGATTTGAGCTCTGATTCGCCAATGGTGATATGGGGATGATGGAAGACTTCCTGAGGTGCCGGTTGATAGAGAACTTCTGTCTTCTTTAAGCTGACTTCTAGCCCAAAGAGCTCAGCAGCGTCTGCAAAGCAGGATGTTAAACGTTGCAGAGCTGTTTCTGTGTGTGCAACAATGGCAGCATCATCAGCATAGAGCAGCTCCCGGACAAGATGATTTAAGGTCTTAGTGTGGGCCTTCAGTTGCCTTAGATTAAATAGGCTTCCATCAGTACGGTATCGGATGTAGATACTGTCCTGATCATCAAGGTCTGCTGTGGCCCTTTGGAGCATCATGCTGAAAAAGATTGTGAATAGGGTTGGTGCTAGCACGCAGCTTTATTTCACACCATTAGTTATCAGAAAGGGCTCAGAAAGTGCATTGCCATATCTGACTTGGCCGTGTTGATCCTCGCGGAGTGAGATGATCATTTTAAGGAATTTGGGGGGACAACCTAAGCGCTCCAAAATCTGCCACAGGCCTTTTCTGCTGATGATGTGTCAACTCACTAAGGCAGCAAGAAAGGAGACGAAAGGCAGGTAGGCACTGTTTTTTCTTGTTTTATGACAATATGGATACAGTTTTTTAGAGCCTCTTCTGCAAAGATAACTGAAAGGCTGAACAGATTGTCTTCATTCTGCTTTTTCTTAACTCTTGTGGTTTCATAACTAGTAAGAGAGCAAATGAGCAAGTATCCTTTTGAAACTCCCTTGCTTCTTCTACCAAACTGTTTAAAGCTTTTCCTGTATCACACTGTTATCTTTTGCACTACCCATATACAAAAGTGTACAGATGTCATAGTTTAAACTAGCCATAATACTTATAGCTCTCCTAGCCTCATTTTCAATCACGGTTCAATTATTTTATGAAAAATTTCCAAGAGTTTCAGCCAACTATAAAATATAAGTGTGAAAACTTTCAGACAAATGGTTGAAGCTTAATATAATCAAAAGAAACCAAAAGACAAGACTCCCAATGAAAACTGCTGACAACACTATAAACCTTATTTCACTGCCACTCTAATAAAAACTACAATCAAAATAATTTCTTCCAAGCATTTGAAATAAAATGTTACAAATAAACAAGTCCCAAACACTTCAATGTTTTAAAACAAAATCATCTGTCATTATTATAGTTTCTACTGTAAGCCTGAATAATAACAGACACATATTCAGGACTTGAAATCTCTTTTATGTTGCTGTTTTGTAAGACCTTCTTTCTTTTCTTCTTACCAAGTGGATTAAACAGTCAATATGCAGTGTTGCAAATCCTTAATAAGGACAATTATGATCCAAATCTGAATTACTCTTTCTTTTGTTAATTTTAGTCATCAGTATCACAAAACATCTGGAAACAAAACATGTTTCCATACTGAAAATAAAACATGTTTCCATACTGGAAATAATAATGGGTCTAAAACTTTTTATTGGTTCTCAGTAATATTTAACTCAATTTTCACATTTTTCTCAAAGCAGTATCAGTAACAGAACAGTCACCCATGTGTGGTTAATGATTTTATTATTGGCAACTGTTTGTCAACATGATCTTACATCACACCCAAAGAACTGCCAATATTCATGTCCTGCCTATTAATAGGGGAAGTCCAGGAGAAAATGAGAAACACAGCTTGAAAGAGAAGTAAGGAGATAATGTTATATAGGAATTGCGGTAGCAAAGTCACATACCAGATCCTTAGCCCTTCCATTATGAAGAAGTCTTTATGGCAAGGGTGAGTCCAACTTTATTCTTTCAAATGGTAACACCAGTCTTGCACTACATAGATTCAACCTTCAGAAATGACCTCTGAAAGACTTGCATGTAGTGCTCTCTCTAATCAGGTTTTTAGCTAACCTAATTGTTACTTGTTAATCAGCATGGCACCTTTCATTTCACATGTGCAACTTCAGCCTTCTTGGAGGAGAATAACACCTGTCCAGTACTAATTATTATTTATTTGTATTATATTCCTGCTTGCAGCTTCACTTGCATCACAAGCTATGATTTGATTTTAAGTAACACTGCAAAAACACAGAAAAAGTTGTTGTCTATTTAAAACTTTCTAAGGAAGTTTACAAGCTGAGTGTAAGATGGGCCAGAGCAGATGGATACAGACTGCCAGGGGACTGCATGGATATAAGAAGACAGTAATTATTAGTGCTATGGGGAGCAATGTTGTAAAATTCATGGGGCATTATAGGAAAGGGAAATTCAAGAAGGATTTTAAAGGAAGTAGCTTTGGGGATGCTTCTGGCAAAATCCTGTGAAAGGCAGTAGAGAGAAAAGCTACTAGTTAAACACAACTATGTCTTGGTTGATAGGGCTGAGATTAAAGGATAATTAGAATGGAGGTTGATGGCTATTAAGGTAGAGAGAAATAAGCAAAGAAATGATAAAATCTGTCATTTTAACTTTCCCGCAATATAAAAGAGACAGCAGATTACAGAACAGGATGATATATTCAAGGTAGAAAACAAGACAAAATTTGCCTAGTCCTGAGTCATGGAAGAAATAGAAATTAAGCTACTAGTTGATTAGAGTTTTACATCTAGAACAATCAATTCCAGCTTTAAAAGTAAAACAGCCTCATCCCAGGAAACATATATGTAAAAGCCTGAGCACTCAGCAGAATGCTTACCAATAGCTTGGAGTCATAAAAGGAAAAATTTTAAAAACAGATGTGTTATCCAAACTCACACCTCCAGCACACCACAGAATACTGCCTAACACAGTTCTTTTCTCACACAAGGCATTCCCTGGCTTACAAATTTCTGTCATCACTTTCATCTAGCAACTTGTTGGATAGAGAGTGAAATAAAACTTGTGGACTGTCTTCTTCTCTTCCCACTGTTTGCAAATTACGGGCTGCTTTTTGCTTCATTGATTTCTAAGGTCTACAAGGTATTCCCAGATTCTCCATCAAAGTTTATTTCTAAACTCTTAAGCAGTTATCTCTTACAAACTATTGAAATAAAGATCCGAGAGAAATTTTCTGCAGGTGTTACCACTTCCCAGGACTCATAAAGCCTTTCACATGTCCATGCCCTTTCCCTCTTCTGCAGCCTCCCAAGTTGACCCAAAGAGACAGGAAATACCATTAGTGTCTTTAGAAGAAATTTTGTATTATTTCTCTTAATTTTCCTGATTCCATGGATTAATATAGTTAAACATAATATAGACTGAATTATTTTCTGGCAACAGTTGTTCAATATTTGTATTATATTTTATGAGGTAACTCATGGTAGTGTGTAGCCTAGCCTGACACTGGCAGTTAAAAACTGGATATACAGTAAATGCAGAGAGAAAGCTCCAATGATAGTTTAGAGTAGACAACTTGGGCTGTGTTAATTTGCAGCTGAAGAGTTAAGCACAAGTTTGGACTGAAGGCAGTTGCAAAAATCCCATGTTTTGGCAGAAATTATGCATTGTTATCAGTATTGCATAAATTTATTGGAAGTTATTTTTTGATTGTCTCTTCAGTTGATGTAGTAACTTGGCAATAAAGACGTGATAGAAGGTTTCAGAAGCTTTAAAAGATAATGCAAAGTATAACAGAAAAAGGCCAACTAATTACTTACATCTGAAAACTATCTTTGCAGTGTAAGAAGATGCCTCTGATGCATCAAATTGCCAGAATTTCAGAAGTATCTCCCTGTTTAGAAGTTTGGGGAACATGCTTTACAAAATAAGACAGTGGAACTTCTTGATATTTGTTTTGAAGAGAGAGAGGGAAAGATGATGATAATCATGAGCTGATTTAATCTACTTATTTTGGTTCTCTGTCTCTCTGAGGCAGCAAGAGACACTCCACACAAAGCAAGCTGAGAGGACAGTGACAGTGACTTTTAGCTGGGAATTAAGATTTTGGAGGCTTTGTCAGATATGTCCAAGCACACACACACAGACACACAAATGGTCTCCCAGGGTTCTTAAGTGGACTTTGCTAGATGCACAGGGTCTGACACCAGTGTCTGCTCAGCAGCAGAATCCACCAGTAAAACAGACACAGTAAAGCTGCACTTTCCATTTTATTGAACGTCTTACTACCTATGACCTTATTTGTGGCGTACGTGGGCTTGTTTCCAGGAGAGTCATTGAAAAATAAAAGGTTATAAAGTGCTGACAGCTTCTCAGAGCTAACAATGATCTTATTAGTACACAACACTAAGCATATCATGTTGTAGCCTATGCTGTTATGTAAGAAGTTGTGCAATGCTGTGTTATGTAGTAAATATTGACAGAAAATTAAGTTCTACTCTCTTAATCATACAATACAATTTTGTTCGTACCTCTCCATTAGTAAGCTGTCAAATACTAGTAGTCCTCCTAAACATTCCAGTGGAATTTCTTTACCATGCCAGTCCTTTTTTTTTTTTTTTTTTTTTTTTTGGCAACATAAGAAATAGTGAATGCACAGGAAAACTACATTCACATCAAAATGAAACTGAGGACTTTAACCAGCTTAGAATATGCTTGTCTGAGGAATTCTTATGAAAACAGAAGACAGATTACTGTATATTCCAAACTTATGCCTATCTGTTTTCCAGAAAAATGATGTCTACCTACAACTAAAATCTTCAGAACTTCTGCTAGAACAATTTTTGTTGTTCTTTAGGAAGCAATTTCTGTTACTCATCACCATCAACCACAGCCTGGATGCAATTTGCAGTGGTTAAAATATTCAGAGTTTTGTTTTTGCAAGAGTTTCTATGAGGAGGTTCGTGGAGCCTGACGACTTTGGTTTGAAAATAATAAATTCTCTTTAATTTCTTCACCAATTATCCTTCTGTGAAGGCCTGAATACTTACTTAAACTGATATTGGCTGGGCAACAACAACAGAAAGAGTGATGAGACAAATTTTGCTTTATTTACAGTACTTTGCTGCAAGAGAGTGGTAATTATATATTGTTTCAATATGTAATTGAATACATATTGTTTCAATACAAATGGTAAGCAACACTTCAAAGTCTTGCATCTGGATTCAGAAATGCCACAATCAACAGAAAATATGTGGCTCAGAGAATGACAGTGGAGGGAGGTGGCTACCAAATCCTGAGAGCACTAGAACTCAAGGGGTTTTAGACTGAAGAGTGTTATTACTCATTGAGCAGTGAATGGAGAATGATTGTCAGTGAAAAACTTCCCCCTTCCCTCCACCTTTTTACTAACTGCTTAGAATAATACTTCAGACTGGTCCCTTGACATTTGGCTTTCTTCCAAGGTTATGCTGTCATACTTTCCTGAATCTGCATGAGACTGCCAAGAGATCTGCTTTTATAACTATATTATTTAAAGTAAATACACCCCTGAGATTCAGTTAATACATCAAGGTCAAGTTAGGACCTTGAAAAACTTCAGTTTACTATCAAGAGCTTGGAGGACAGCTATGATGAAGCAAAAGATGTGTAGATGTGGTGCTTAAAGACACGGCTTAGTGGTGGGTAGTGCTAGGTTAACAGTTTGTCTTGATGATCTTTTCCAACTCATACGATTTTGATTCTATGAAGATTCTAGCTGCACTGAGTGTGTTGAATGTGCTTAGAGCTCCTAGACACCAAGAATCTGCATCCATGCAAAAGGGCCCAGGACGCCCTAATTTGTTGATGAAATACTGAGTGTGGCTTTTGAATTAACTGCCTCTAATGGAAGCTATTGGAAGTGAAATAGTGAACAGTACAGCTGAGTGGTAAGATGGAACAGGACTGAGTCAGACAAGACAGGTATAGATAAAATATGTTGTAGGAAGAACATCTACTATGATAAATAAGAACGGTAAGTATTACGAATTTAACAGAGGAACATACATTTTTTAGGTCACAACAGCAATGATAGCTCTGCATTTTCTGATTTGTGGTGATGAACTTTGCACCGTTCATATTATTCTAACACAGGAATTTAAAAGATTAATGGTTTATGCAGTACTGGTACACATAAGTTTTGTTTCTAGGAGAGTCATTAAAAAAGAGAAGGTTAGAAAGTGCTGACAGCTTCTCAGAGCTAACAATGATCTTATTTGTATGCATAACACTAAACATACAATATTGTAGCCTATGCTTCTATGTAGATGTTGATGCCTCTAGGAAGTACCTTGCAGGCTGACTAAATATTTCCACTCCAGGTTTCCTTCTACACTACGGAAAGTACCTTGGCAATTCTTTCTCCAATTTCTCCCTCATAATCTTTGCTCAAAACAATCTTTTTACTCATGAAGTTGAGTTGTGACACTTTTAATAGCTGTTACAGTAAAATTGTCACAAGCTTTAGGCTATAGCACTGAAAACAGCTTCTTTTGTTCCCATAACAGCAGTTTAACCAGCTGCAGCATCAGTTCAAGTGCATCAGTTACCAAGAACCATAACCAGGTGTTTATTAGAGCTTTCTGTTCGATAACAGTCATTAATTGCACTGATTTAGAAGCACCCTTCACTTATATAATGTTATTTACACTATTAGTACGGGGTGCTGAAACATCACTTTTGAACAACATAAGTGTGTCATGTTGTATTTTAGCTATACAAAATGGCAAGAAAGTGGGTCTTCAATAACTAGTGAAGTGAGAGACAGACCCTTGGATTTTTCATGTTCCCAAGTGACAGAGGTTGAAGTTTCAGGCTACGGATGAAATATACATGATACATTCCTCAGCTAATTATTTGTCAGTATACGAATAAATCACATGAGTCCCTGCAAGGCTATCTAAATTTAGAAGGTTCATGAGATGTAATACATAATTAATATCCTTAGATTTGATGGCTTAAAGGCAACTGATTTCCTGATCTCATTTGAAGTAGAGAGAATTTATCATTGTTGTCCAAGTAAGGAAATGCTAGCATGCCTGCTTTTTGGGACTGTGCATAAATGTCTCTGTCATTTATTCTGATTCATGAATAGAAAACAGAAAATTCTGACAGACAGAGCTAGATTTTTTAAAGACATATGCAGTTGTCTTTGTGCTGGTTAAAGGTGCAAAATTCAGTATGTGTAAACATGGGTAATGTATTGATGGCTGATCATAACAATCAGTGGAAGTTTTACCACTGACATCACAAAATTGTAGGTTCAAAAATTTATGCAAACATTTGTATGCAAATTTTTCCAATCATTTGTGCATATGGCTGCACATTCTCCAATCTCTTCTCAAAGCATTTCCATAGCCTTTTTGGAAGATGGTCTTTACAGTCTCCCACACTCCACCTCTCTCTCCCGTTTCCTCTGTGGCTCTCCATAGGACCCCTTCCCTGGTCCTATTTCCTCCTCTTCTATGTTTTATTTCACAGAATCACAGAATCACAGAATCATTGCGGTTGGAAAGGACCTTCAAGATCATCTAGTCCAACTGATAGCCCTACACTACTCTTATCCCTAAATCATCCCCTGAAGAAACACATCAATCCTCTTCTTAAAAACCTCCAGGGATGGGGTCTCCACCACCTCCCTGGGCAGCCTATTCCAATATATTACCACTCTTTTGGTAAAGAAATTCTTCTTAATATCTAATCTAAACCTACCCTGGCACAACTTAAGCCCATTCCCTCTAGTCTTGTCACTAGTCACAAGGGAGAAGAGGCCAACACCCACCTCCCTAGAATGACCTTTCAAGTAGCTGAAAAGAGCGATAAGGTCTCCCCTCAGCCTCCTTTTCTCCAGGCTAAACAACCCCAGCTCCCTAAGCCTCTCCTCATAAGGCCTGTTCTCCAGACCCCTGATTAGCTTACTTGCCCTTCTCTGCACCCTCTCCAGTACCTCAATGTCCTTCCTATACCGTAGTGCCCAAAACTGCACACAGTACTCAAATTGTGGCCTCACCAGTTCCGAGTACAGTGGCAAGATCACCTCCCTGCTCCTGCTGGTCACACTATTCCTGATACAAGCCAGGATGCCATTGGCCTTCTTAGCCACCTGGGCACACTGCTGGCTCATGTTCAGCCAGCTGTCAATCAGCACCCTCAGGTCCTTCTCTGCTGGGAAGCTCTCCAGCCACTCCTCCCCGAGACAGTAGTGCTGCTGGGGATTGTTACGCCCAAAATGCAGGACTCTACATTTAGTCTTATTAAAACTTATCCCATTGGCCTCTGCCCATTGATCCAGCCTATCTAGGTCCCTCTGCAGAGCCTGCCTACCCTCAAGCAGATCGACACTCCCACCCAGCTTAGTGTCATCTGCAAACTTACTAAGGGTGCACTCTATCCCCTCATCCAAGTCATCAATAAAGATGTTGAACAGGAGAGGCCCCAACACTGACCCCTGAGGGACACCGCTCGTGACCGGCCGCCAACCAGACTTGACTCCATTGAGCACAACCCTCTGGACTCGGCCATCCAACCAATTTTTTATCCAGCCAATCCGAGAAAGATTTTGTAGGAATGTCATATCATTTTCTCCAAATTGTTCTTGAACATACAAGTACTTACAGGTTGCTAAAAATGAAATTATTTATTAACCAGTTAGCATAAAAAGTTATCACATTTTCCAAAGTACTGAGTTTAATTTTTATCTCTCTTCCGTGGTTTAAATCTATAGATTTTACAGCAGCACTACAGAAATGGTAAAAAGCTAGATATTCAGTAATATTTACAGAGATATGCCTTTAGAGATATCAGCACCTCCACATGGAATGTATTATAATTATGAAAGTGGTGTACCTGAAGGTGACTGACTGAGTTCTTTGATCTCTCTTCCTCTTTCTGGTTGAAGGGTAAGATCAGACTGTTCAAAAGTTTCAGTTTAGAGCCAGGGGAAAAAAGAATGCTGGCTGTGTTATGCAGTTCAAAAGATTTATTTTAAGGTAGATTAGTGGTTAACACAATAAGGAAAGAGTGAGAATAATAATATGGGAATCAGAAATAATGTGAAAGAAAAGATAACAGAGATTAAGATATTTTGTTTTAGATTTTAGTACTGAGACAAAATGTGTCAATCTTTTATAATTGTTTGTGTGTGCTTTATATCTTCATTTTTCTTATTGAACTGAGCAGTAGCATTCAGATTAGCATTAAAATTCATGTATTATTTAACAATGCTTATGGACTATTTCCCTTTCCATAACAGATCTCCAAAACAGGGAAGATGCTCAATGAATAAGGAGACAATGTATCATGGAAATGCAACCCAGCCAGTGAACAAGTTCATAGGGAAAAAATGGGATCATCTTTCATTAAAGTTTTATAATAGCTGAATAGCTATTGTTAATTCTAAAGTAAAATTCCTTGGACTCAAAAATAAAACTCAAACTCAAAAATAAAACCCTGTCATATTTCTTCAAGGTATAAAATTTGAAAGAAAACTGTCCTATCAAAATTATGGTACCTTGTAGACATCTGTGCTTTATGATGAAAAATCTGTGTGACAGGAAATTATAAAGCAGCTATATAATTTTTTTGCAATTAAAAGATACAGTTGTGCTTAAAATCATAGTCACATTGTAAGACTGTGTTTCTTCCAAGACAGATCAAATCTTATATATGTGCTAGCACTACAACGATGTGGTAGCTGCACTCTCAATCAAGGTAGGGCCACACAAGCATAAGTATTCATATTTTAGAGTGGTTTTTTGAGCACTGATTTTGGCATATGCCAAATGGATAGAATTTTTTTTTTTAGGAAATCCATTTATTAAACAGAAAAGTCACTAGTAGTATCCATAAACTGGAGAAATATTGCTTCCACTCTTAGGAAGAGTTTGACAAACATTAGTAGCAAAGAATGAAAAATAATTCTAAGTTTTTAAGGCCTCTTTCTGTCTGATTAACTTCATGAGATTTAGGAACGGTTTGTTGTATTTATCCCATGATGGAGGAGCTGAAGACAGGATGACTATCCTAAGGAACATTGTAACTTTGCATATAGCAAAAGAAATTCTATGTCCCACCCCATAAAGTCAAGCTCAGACAATCAGTCAAAATCCTTCTTGCTATAACTGGTTGAAAAAATACATAACATATTTTTAAGGAGATTTTAAAAAATAAACCAAAGCAGAAGGATGTAGCAAATACTTTTTTATTTGCTGATTGTTTTGTAGACCTAAGCTATCCAGTTACTGAAATTTCATTCTTGAATAGGAATTAAAATATAACAAATTATTCATTAAAGCAACCTCATCTGAAGAACAGATGTGGATTTTGTGTTCAGGAACAACAAATGTGTGTGGAGAATACTCACAAATTCCTCCAATGACCTGTTCCAGTGTTCTGCATCATATTGCCCTACTTCATTCATGACTGAGAAAAGAAGATAGTTATGAGTGTTTCACAGCAACAATCTGTAAGGTATATTTTAAATTATGGTGATGATAAAAATTATTATTTACTTTTCTTTAGATCACTCTAAAACTTTCTGATAGTGAAGTTGTGTTCTATGTTATATATAAAACGGCTACGCCATTTAGGGAAATAAAATACAGCCACCTGTGAATTCAGTAGCTGTAAAATTCTTGCCTTTAAGAGATGAAGATTTTTTTTTAAAAATCAATTTATTATTGAAGGTATGCATACTTTCATTTCCTTATTAGATTTTGTCTTGTTTGATTTATAGTTTCAGATTAAAAATCAATACAAAGTGCCTGCCCAGAAAGCAAATCCCATCATTGATCTCAGAATTCTTTTGAGGAAGAAAAGACTCTCACACATATTTTGTTTAGTTTTATTTTACTTTTTCTCATCTAAAATCCATAACCTGTTTGCTTCTGGAGCCAAAATGAACATGTACTCACTAAGAGTGAGAGAGGTAACCACCACATGAAACACCAGCTGATCTTTCATGGACTAGATGATCTTTCGAGGTCCCTTCCAACTCCTAACATTCTGTGATTCTGTGATTCTGTGAAACATGTTCTGTGGTGATGCTCTACAAAACAGGAGGGAGAGAGAGAAACCCCTCATAGCTCTTACACACCCAAGCAGCAACAGGGGCCTGTGAAGAAATACATATTTTATCATGTCAGAATATAAATGCAGTTTAGAGGCCTCCAGAAAGGCTCCAGATGTGGGCTCTTTGCACTAAGTTCCTGAGGCCTGTGGGGATGGTTGCACCCACCCTGACTTCTGCTCACCACTTCTGTGGGAAAAGGAAAACTCACGTTTTATGAAACAGAAAAACCCCACCTTTATTTTGTCAGACAGCTGGGAACTTGTCAGCAGAAGCAAGTCAAAGCACATGAGCTGCTGCCAGGTGGCCTCATGCCATTTCCAGAAACAAGGATGAACTTTCCCAGATTCCTGGACTAGTATAGTTAAGATTTATAACCACAATGACTGCTGCTTGACAGCTTTACTGTAACTAGGCTTTTCAGTATCCACATTTTTATTGTAACTACTAGGTCAAATACACTAATAATTTGATCTTCTCAAGTGATATCAGGTAGGTGTTTCCTCTTTTTGCTGGAAAAAAAGAGAGGGACATCAATCCACTTGTTGCATTTCATACAAAGGCTAGTAGCACAGCCAGATACATAAACCTGAAGCCTCACTGCCTGCCTGCCTGCCAGTGTGAAATGAGCACATCAAAATTTTCCATTGTGTTAATGACAGCCAATACAGTGGCTTTTCACCTTATCAGAGTGAATCCAGGTGAAACCATCCCACAGAAACAGCATTGTTTGCTTAAGAAACAAGGAAATGATGTCCTTGCCTACATTTCCTCTTCCTCTATATCCTTAAAATCTTGTCAGAAGCCATAATAATTTTTCTCAAATAAATACATCAGGGCTAGAAAATGAAGCCTCCCCATCAGTGAGACCAACAAATGCAATATTAGTGAAATACTTCACAAAACATTTTAATGATCACAGTTTAAGAACTGGAAATAATCAGTCTTTTCATTATTGCTGGCTCTAAGCAAAAACATTGTTCACTTATAGTTTGTGATCCCAAAAAAGATGCTTATAAAACTGGTGCCTTAGGATATATCAGAGCTAGTTCCAGCTGGGAGGCAGCAGAGTCAGTTTAATCCAGTACTGATGCTGAACTTTCAGCTGGCTTGAAATACAAGCAGATAAACTCTATACCTGATTAGAGCGTGTGTTGCACCTATATGAAGTGCCATGTAAGGCCATCTTCCTAGGATATGTGATATAGACATATTCTTCTTGAGATGTATTGTCCATCCTCTTCCATCTTTTCTCAGACTTCCTAAACTCTCTATCAGGAAGGTAGAGAAATGGAAGATTATGGGAAGATTCATCCCTGTTAGTTTCTAATTTCCTCCGAGTAAATGTTACAAATAGTAAGCTATTTCTCTCTGTCACAACACAGAGTTAATTTTATCCACACTTTGCCATCTAGCATTCTTTCCCTCAGGCTGAAATTCCTGTGCCCTTCCTGCCAGCTGCAGCCTTTGAAACATGTGGCTACTTACACATGCCTGTGATGAGGCAGGAATAAGTTATAAATAAAGAAGATCATATTCAGAGACATTCAACAAGTAAACCAGATATAGAGAAGCCAAAATTACACTGCCAAGTATTTCATGGGGCATAAATCTGTGCCAACACAATAAAAGTTAAGGTTGAGTACCCTTTAAAAATGTATTCAGAATAAATCTGAAAGCTGAAGAACAGTAAGTGAATCCTTAATGTGTCATTAGAAACAAAGACTCTAAAACATTTTAAAAATACATAGTGTTACCAGGGTCATTTGACATTGCCAACTTAATCCATTCAGAACTTTATCTATAAACTTGCCTCCCTTTTGCTACTGTCTGTGCTTGCACAAATCTTTAATATAGGACTGCAAAACACACTGTCATTCTGGTAAATGATGAGTGTCATTAATGCAAAGCACACCCAGGTAGTATGTGTGCATAAATCCTAGAAATATTTTTTCCCCTCTCATGGTTATAGAAGTACCATGTCCAAGTACTTAAGCACAGAGAGTTAGAGACACTAATCACCTTTTAAAATAGAGTCTTTAAAAGTGATGCAAACTGGTATAGAGTAATTTAAAAAAGAAAATTTAAGGTCATATGCTCTCTCTACAGTTTCATCTACTAGCATAAATGACACTGCCTACATTATCTTTAAGGTCCCTTCCAACTCTGACAAGTCTATGATTAAGAAACACTGGTGCTAATATCTATGTTGCTTTTTCATATTTTGCAAATTATAAATTATAGATACCTTTTTTAACATATGTTTTAATTAGCTGTATAAATATATATGCAGACTCTTCTGCTATTAGAGAATGCAGGAACAGAATTCTTTTTATATTCATATTAAAAAGTCATACTTCTATATTACAAACCCATAATTTGAATAACAGATTTCAATTATATGTGTATCTTGAACAAGATGTTGTCTATGTGCTTAGATGAGCTCTTATTTCTCATAGTTCAATTTCCTTTAATGATACTTAATCTAATCCAAGTACTATAAAAGCAGCTTTTTAAATGGATACCCACTAGGAATTGAAATAACAGCCATTTGATTTAAAAATAAGTATTTTAAGTTGATTCTCTGTCACATGCAGAATATGCATGGATAATTCAATCCTATCTACGATTTACTCCTGAGTAAGTCTTGTTTATACTGTGAGAGACTATGAGAAACATAGGCCCTGCTTTTATTTAGGCTTTGATACAAAATATCTTATTTCTGGTACAATCAGTCATAACATCTCTAGATACAAATATGGTATTGATGCTCAGAATGAGAGGGCCCCCAAGATGGAGGGGGACCACAGCACTTACTCTGCAAGGAGAGGCTGAGGGACCATGGCTGGTTCAGCCTGGAGCAGGGATGGCTTCAGGGGTGTCCAACACTTGCCCTTTACTGCATGTAAGGAGTTTGTTGAGAAGGCAGAATCAGGCTGTTCACAGCAGTACACAGAAAGAATCACAGAACCACAGAATTGTTACGGTTGGAAAGGACCCTTAAGATGAATAAGAGAAGATGGATATAAACTGAAACAAAGGGGCATTCAGGCTGGATATAAGGGAAAACTCTCAACATGACAGCTCAGGAGTGGGAAAGGCTTTCCAGAGAGACCGTGCAATCTTCAGCCCTCGAGATTTTCAAGACCTGTTTGAACAAAGCCTTAGGAAACTAGGTCTGGTCTCAGATCTGGCTCTATTGAAAGAGGAAGGTTGGAGCTTGGGCTCCCTTCCAGGTGGAATTAACATATGAGTGTATGGACTGAAAACAGAAATTTGACTCTTGCAGAAATTGCTGGAGGAAATTGCCTAACCTCTTTTTTATTTTGCTGGAGGGCAGCATAAAAATCCCTTCTGAACACAAACTTTAACAAATTATGAAACTCAAGGACTGTATCTACATTAACACTTTGGTTCAGAGAACTGCAGTTTTGAACTGAATTTCCTGATCACATCCACACTCCACAGGGTAGTTTTAACTTCTGTGAACTAGATTCATGTTGGAGGAAATTGAAGTGAAAACTCTATGCCAGACATGCATCAAGTGCAATCTAACAAGTAATGGGTTCATAAAGGTCCTAATCAGAAGTCAATGCTTCAGACAACTTCAAACTGCATGTGTGGTGAGGACATTTGAATCAGGGAGCCAGACTAAATCTAGTTCAATATAAACCCCTAGAATCATACACAGGATGGTAGCAGAGGTCTCAGCACTAGCTGCTTTGATCTGTTGATCTGTTTCTCCTCTGTCAGACTTGCTGATGTAGACATAGCCACCACCAAAGTTAAGCTGCCTGCATTTTTACAGCTGGAAGTAACTCCATCAAAAGAAAGAGAAATCAAACAATCACATAGATAAAGGTCATAGCAAATCTCCTAATTTATTCACTTAAGTTTAAAATTTAGAGCAAATCTCCTAATTTATTCACTTAAGTTTAAAATTTAAGGTCTTACAGAATTCTGAGATGTTAATTAATCTGAGGGATGGGAAAGGGATTTACAATTCCCTATCTCTCCGAAACTGCAGCACCAGCTACTGAAAGTTTTGCTTTTGGTTTTTATGTCCTGTCACTTTTGCATATTTTGAAATTCCTCCAATATAACTAACACTGAAAGCAAATCAAAATAGCAGTTCTCAGCATTATGTGTAAGACAAGAACATTCAGATGAAGGAAGCAGCAATTATCAATTCAGTGCTACTCTGTCTAGTGGCATAGAATGGCTGAGCTTGGAAGGGACCTTAAAGATCATCTAGTTCCAACCCCCCTGCCATGGGCAGGGACGCCACATGCACTAGACCAGGTCATCCAGGGCCACATCCAGCCTGGCCTTAAATACTGCCAGGGATGGGGCCTCCACAACCTCTCTGGGCAACCTGTTCCAGTGCCTCACCACCCTTTGGGTAAAGAACCCCCTTCTAATCTCCAGCCTAAATTTCTCCTCCTTCAGCTTGTAGCCATTCCCCTGTGTCCTGCTGCAATCAGACCAGGAGAAAAGTCTCTCTCCTTCTGCCCTATAATCCCCTTTCAGGTACTGAAAGGTCGCTATAAGTTCACCTTTAAGCCTTCTCTTCTCCAGGCTGAACAACCCCAATTCCTTCAGCCTGTCCTCATGGGGGAGGTGCTCCAGTCCTTTGATCATCTTTGTGGCCCTCCTCTGGACCTGCTCCAAGAGATCCACATCTTTTTTATGCTGAGGAGCCCAAAACTGTACACAGTACTCCAAATGGAGCCTTACGAGGGCAGAATAGAGAGGCAGAATCACCTCCTTAGACCTTCTGGTCATGCCTCTCCTGGTGCATCCCAGGACACGGTTAGCCTTTCTGAGCTGAAAGTGCACATTGCCAGCTCATGTCCAGCTTTTTGTCTATCATGACCTCCAAGTCATTCTCTTCATGGCTGTTCTCGATGAGTTCTTCTCCCAGCCTATACTCATATCTTGGGTTGCTCCTACCCAGATGCAGGACCTTACACAAAATAAAAAAAAACATGCCTCCATAAAGTTATATGATAAAGAGAAGTGCTTAAGCCAGAATGTGAGCTTGAGATTTTGTCCTTGCCTCCTATTTGTTTCTTTTTATGTACATAGAGAGAATTTCAAATTAATACCAAAGAATATAATCACAGTGTAACATATAAACCCTTTACTGTATGCTAAAAATGTAAAACAGTAGAAAAGGGCTGAGTTGTTCCTTATAAGCAAAAGTAATCCTTATAAAATTATCCACAATTACATACGTATTTCAGTAGCCAAAAGGTGTCATAACCAACCCCTTAGATGCTTTTTATGTCATATAAAAATGTGATATATAGCATATGCTTTTCTAACCTCATCCTGTCCAGAAACCAGTAAAAACATGAGTGGTGGCTCTGGAGTACCTTTTGTGTAAAGGATCATTTGCACCTCCCTGACAAACGTGAATCTGCATCAGAAAAGAAATCCTACCCCAGCTTTAGCATTAACTCACTTCCAATTATGTCTTTAATGAACAAAGATGATGAAAAATTTTCTTGACCTTAAATGTTGCAGGTAGCAGAGGTTAGACTTTGTGACAGAAAATGAATGGATCCTTTTATCCATCCAGTGTCTCAAACTAACACTGTTCACAGCCCATGAAGAAATTTATGTCAGTAATCATTCTAACAGTTATTACAGCAGCTTTTAGAAAAAAACTGATTTTTTTTATCTCAAAGCTGAGACTAACGCACAACTCAGAAACCTAGAGTTCCCATAACCTTTCTGTTCCCCAGTTAATTTTCCATGAAATCTGCAATAAGCACATCTTTTCTAATTGCATTATTATCTAAAAACATAATAAAAACTCCCCATAACAATTCTTTTAAGACTGATTTTAAATATGACTAAGTTTTTCCTGGTTCTCTAGGTAGTTTAGAGCTGCATCTAATCAACATAACTAAGCTCTGTTTCAGTAAAATGTTTAAGCTTCTGCACAGTCATTGCAAGTCCACACTAAAGTGACAGATCACAGAATGGTTAAGGTTGGAAGGGACTTCCAGAGGTCATCTAGTCCAACCTCCCTGCCTAGCATGGTCCCCTAGAGCACACTACTCAGGATTGTGTCCAGACTGGTTTTTAGTATCTCCAGAGGAGACCCCCAACTTCTCCAATGAAAGTCAATGAATGATTTTGCATGATTAAAGTAAAATATGCTGACGGTGTTTTGTTGAATGAAGACCTTAATACTTTCTTGGCATTCAGTAGGATTATGACAAAGGAATAAAAGAAAATATCTTATTTCTTGATGCAGGCTTATTTCAGAATATTATTTCAGATCCCTTATTTCAGAAAGGGGATCATGATGTGCAGCCTGGAATGCAGAAATACATGCACTAAATCATCAGTCCATCAATATAAGATTTAGTGATTTCTAAAACTAATGATAATAATAACAGGAACTATTTTTACACACCTATTAGAAGATTTTTTTCATCTTTTGATGATTTAAAATTGCTTTTGATTTATTTCATTTCCCCCTTCCTTATACAGATCCTACCATAATGTTGATGATGTAAATCATTACAGCGCTGTTGATTAGCGCTGTCACATTTTTTTGGTTAAAAGAAGTAGACAAATTAACATGACTCATCCACACTTTCACTAAGTAAATTAGCTTCTCTTTGTTACAAAATAAGATTAGTATGCAAAAATTTTCTGAACATGCTAAAGTATGTAGGTCACAGCTCTGTCCCCACACCTTTCCAAAACAATCTGTATAACTACCAACAGTTTGTATGAGCTCACAGAAACACAGTTACACTGTAAACTGTGTCAGCATTGAGGACAGAGTAAAATTCACAGACCTAAAGCTAACCATATTCAGCATAACCTCAATGTGACATTTTTCTGTCAAAAATCTTTTCCTCCTCTCTTTAGGCTGACTGAAATATTTTTCACATCTGTAACAGACAGGGCAGAAATGTCTGTTATATAATTATGTAGATTTCATTGGCATGTGAAGAAAAAAAATCTTTATTTTTAAAAAATGCATTTTGATAATGTTTTCATTAAGGAAAATATAATTTGAAGTTAGAAGACTTCTTGAAAATTTTGTTTTACACTACTTGAAGTCAAGTTTAAAAATGTCTTTATTTTTTACTGATTTTTCGGTTTGACAAATGAACTGAAACTACTATTATTTCACACAGCTGCCACATCCTATAAACAATGGCTGTTATTACTTTCCCAAAACAGCTATCTTTCAAATGAATGTTCTAGATACAGGAAGGTAAAAAGCTCTGAGAAGTTAATCAGCATGGAATTTGTTAATTAATGCATAGAGGAAGAAGGTAACAATCATTTATGTAAAGACTTCCAAAAACATAATATAATAGAAACTCAGAGACAGCAGTAAATATATCTTGATTCCTTAGTAGTTTTGTACTCTATAGTCCCATACCACTCCACACTGTAAGCATAGATAACCTCAAAATCCCCAAAATACAGGTCGGAGTCTTACAGAAGCAGAACAACTCCTTCACTTAGCAAACAGGAAGAAAAAACCACAGCTTGTGAAAGGTATTTTGGACCTTCAATTTCACACAGTTGTAAAATTAATAAGCCAGTTGTCTAGCAAGTTTTATTCATTTTACACCTTTTTAAGTGTTTTACTTTATTTTTTTTAATATTGGACATTGGAGAGACACCAGCCCCAATCACCCTTTTGCCACCTGCAGTTGAGTGTTAATATCTAAATAAAGGTATGGTCTGCTATTAGTGTTTCCTTGCTTAGATTATAGCTGGAGATCACAACACTGTAATATCTCCTTTTCATTTACTCCTTTTTTTTGTGCCTTAATACAAAACTGCGGGTTTTTTCCCCTGAAAATCGAACTAGACTGTATTCACACTTGCAGTTCAACAAGCCAAGGAAAATTAATGAAGCCACCTAAACTTGAGTCTCATGAAGTTTCCAAGTTTCATTCTTCCAGGGTCTCTGGGTCACTGCTTGATGTGATGCTTGGGATGCCCTACAGTGAAAAAAAAGACACTGCCAGGGAAGTTCCCAGTCAGATATAATAGGCATCCAGCTGAAGTTTAGTACTTCTAAAGAAATCCTGCCATCTATGACACTCACTCCCAGCACATTTCTTTTTCTCTTTTGCTCCTGCTTATATTAAATTCCCAGAGAAACTTATGTAACCTGCTAGCATAAAAAGGGGGATTGTAAAAAGAAAATACTTCATACAAGTGAGCATCACTGTTTACACAAACTGAGTACTGAAAAGGCTACTTTGTAGAAAAATTCCCTCCTGAATCACAGTCTTATTAAAATTTATTCCTTTCCTTTCTTTTGTAAGAGTGGAGTAGGAGTATTACATTTTTGACTTAAATTAATATTATCCACAACATTCCCCATCTACTGAAAACAAAGAAAGAATTTCTACTGATGATTCAGTACAACGCAGAACAGTTTTGTACAAAATCTTTTCTGCAGTATTAAAGATTTTTTTTATGTGATAATTTTTTACATAAGGTCAATATTTTGAATTCAGCTGAGGAATCACTTCGCTATTTATTCAATAGTTTTCTATTTCCTTTAATGAATAAAAGCTTTCTCCTGTTTGCATGATTTAAAAGCAATAATTTCAACTGCTACTAAGGACAGTGTAATTCACAAAGCCCAATGGTAAAAACATTTACTTTGTGTCCTGAAGACAGCAGTATAGCCTAAATTAAAAAAAAAAAAAAAGTAAAATAACAACAACAAAAAAAGTATTCCTTAATACCATTTTTATTCTCATTGTAAACTCAGTACTATACTCAGTACTCAGCATTTTGAGATCAACTTAGAACTTTCTAAGTAGATATGCTATCACTACATCCAAATTAATTCTGGAATCTTTCCTGAAAAAAATAATATAAAAAAATGAAATCTTTGTGCCTTATGCTGGAAAGCACTGGCTTATCATGATTCTGGTGTAAATCAGTGGGAGTTAAGATTGTTTATCTCAGTGTTCTGAATGTAACTCAAAACAAGTAAGAAAGAAGAGCATTGACTTGGTTCAAAGAGTACCAAGGCTCCAGGGCTTTCAAGATATTTGAGTTTTGTACAAATGCAATAGTCCAAATCATACTAGATTTCTACAGATTTTCTAGACCTTGATAAGAATAGAAATAGTCCAAATGAAAACATTGTTGCAATGTTTTAACCTTACTATCTTACCAGTCTCTGTAGTTTTACAATTCTCTAACAGAGGGAAAGAAAGACGAAGAAAGGAGTAAAGTTAATATCTTAAATATTTCAAGTTCAGTTCTGAATGTTTTTCAAATAAACGTTTCCAGTAAAATACACATTCACACACTATCGACCCCCTCTACCTCCTCACTTTTTTATGTTTATTTCCATTCTTTAAGGTTGCCATGATATTCGTGGCTGGCACCAGAAAGAGCACTGAAGAGCCATTTGCCTATTCAGGGAATTCACCTGGACCATAGAAGAGCTCTTCTGAATCCCAGAATGGTGAGGGTTAGAAGGGATCTCTGGAGATATCTGGTTCAATGCCCCTGCTAAAGCAGGGTCTCCCACAGCAGGTTGCCCAGGAAGAGTATTGTGTTACCAGAATCACTGTCATGTTCTTAAAAGCTCACAATTTTTGCCTGTAACCTTTAGTTGACTTAGGTAATTTTTGCTTCAGAAAAGATTCCAAGCCTATTAATGCAATATTTTACTATGCTGCCCATTCTTGAATGGGTGTCCTACCAACAATGGATCTTGAATCTCGGAGAAAGTTGAAAGCAGCACTGAAGCAAAGGAAATGCTAACATAGCCTGTTTACTCTCTTTCATAAAGCAATTCTGCTTCATTGAGCTTGTGAAGGAGCTGTTGGTACACTAGCATACTGGCGGATTTGTATGTACCACCTAAGGCAACAGACAATATCAGTCCCAGCAATCTAGACAACATGTGGTCTGTTTTGCTACATTGAATGTAAAAGAATAATTACACACACAGTGGATAACTCAGTGGATTGGCACATGAGGAGAAATGGACACAGGATGACATGGGATGAGGTGGTCACAGGGTGACCTAGCTTAAACTGGCAATGTCAAGCAACACTAAGACGAAAGACTCTCATTCAAACACATGCACAATTGAAGGTGAATCATGAGCTATTTTATTAAAATTGATAATGCCATATTACTGTAATGAGAGTGTAAATGAAATTAGTATTAGAACCACATTATCTAAAACTACAGGCATACTTTTTGTTTTCTTCCTTCCTCTCTGCCTTTTCCCTCATTTCAGACTCCAGTTGCCCACTGAAATCTGTTCTGTATATTTATACCATTAACAAAAATATATGTACTTCTTCATGTGTGGAAATTGTACAATATTTCTCGTAGTATCTAAGCAACAGAAATGATACAAAGTCTTTTGCCTAATTCATACAAACTGATCTACAAAAGTCACTAGAAGTACCTGTTCAAGGAAGGAAAGTAGATTTTATTGATAACAGGGTTAATCAGAACAGAAACTTAAAAAACAGGACATAGTCCCTCAAATTGAGAGGAAAATACTAGATTCATCCAACATATTGAACATTACTATGGACTAAAAAATGTTACCTGAAGTTAATAGAAAGGGTCATATAAAATTGTAATATATTACCTTAGCCATTAATTTTGTGGGAGGACTATCACAGTCACTTGTACCTTTTTACAATACAAAATAATTGTACTTTCCTTGTGTCTTAATGAGATATTATCAAAGTTCCCAGCTAAAAAATCTCACCTACGCTGTCTAAAAAATCTGTTTGATTCAGAGATGTATGATTCCCTTGTGGCAAATTAGTAGTTTGGAGTGTCCTCTAGCTGGTTAACATGAATACACAAAGCTAAATAATAGTCATACAGGATTCATGGTGACTTACTCTTAAGTTATTTGGATATGTATAACTACATTAAAACTTGTGTGGTACACAGATATTTCCATCAACGCTGTCTCTGCACAATCCTCAACATCCACTGGTCAGATTATATGACCAATACATCTGTTCTGGAACAAGCAGCAGTCACAAGTATTGAGGCCATGTTACTGAGAACACAGTTGCGATGGGCAGGGCACGTTTCAAGGATGAAGGACCACCGCCTCCNCAGATATTAATGTACTTATTTTCACAACACTCCTAAAACAGAAAAGTGCTGTTTTGCTCTATTTTGCTTTTGGGAACTAAAGAACAGAAATACTAAAAACTAGATCCATAAAGCTTCTCTACCACCAGCTAAAATTCCCAGCCTGAAGTTAAACTGCATTCACTCCACAGATACACCTACAGGTGAGCTGGCAGGAATCTACTTGTGATAGATAAGAAAGAAAAGCTTGCAAGTGTTTGATCTTTGCTTGAGGATCCCACTCAAAAAAAAAAAAAAAAAAGGGTATAAATGTTACAACTGAAAAGTCACAGAAATGGAGCTACCTGTCCCATGAACAGGCAACAGAGCACTCACCTTGAAGAGGATCATGCTGAAGGCCCACACCCTTCCTGATGAAGCTGCATTTGATCTCAGCTTGTTTATAACCCTGGAGATTACCACAGCAAGAGGACTACCAGGCATTTCTTTAGAGGGAACTTCCAGTGAACTTGGTTCACATGTACAAATAAGTGATCTCTATTGCCCAAGTTAATATTTTAAATATAAAGCCCTGGAAACAATTTTGTGCCTTTTAGTCCATGTATCCCAGTGAAAGGTTATTTAGATAAAGTAAAATAGCTTCAGCTGGACAAGCTGAGAAAGATTTATTCAACCTCCAATATCTTAAGTGGCTGGGACCTACTCAGAACATAAACTGTCTAAATTAGGTCATCAGAGAGCCCTCTAACCAGCTGGTTATTGACTCTCAAAGCTAGTGAGAGGACAGATGTGATACAAGATGCTTCTTAGATTGACTTCTCTAGGTAAGATCTAGTTTTGGGGAAAAGACCTTCATTTCAGTGGAAGGTAAGGCTTAAAGAAACTCAGTGGCAGCAGGTTATTCAGCCAATTAACAATTTAGAAATTTAGGCTGATGAAAACTTGGAGCATATTTCCATAGTATAGTGCACTGTGCCAGAAACAGCACTGCTCCTGGGGTTTGATTCAGCTCTGGCAGAGCAGTGAGCAAGCATGACTCTGCTCTATGACTCCAGCCAGTTTGTTAAGAATGAGCTCGAACATCTCTGTGTAACACCTGCATGAACTTTTTCTCCTGCATTCATCCTCTAGAAGAGACAGTGAGACACACTCAATAGTCAACCAACCATGGTTCCATTTAACTCAAAATCTTAAGAAGAGAAGAAGCCATAGTTCATTACGAGGCACTACAAGTGACAATGATGCACAGTGACTTGTTATCTTGAAACCCTTCCCATCCCTTAGTCTTCATATAATTTCTGATTATTTTAGGTAATTCTACCCAAAACTTGTGAAAAATCTTTTGTATTCTAACCAACAGATGTACGTATCATTTGTAGTTTAACTGGAAATAGTGAATACAAAAATGCAATATTGCCAATTAAACATATCTTCATTAAATCCTTCCTTGATGTCACAAAAACCACCAAACAGTTTTTTCTTTTAATCAAAACTGCAGGTGGCACTAGAAACTTTTGTTGTTCTAAGATGCTCAATGCCAATGATTCAGCCTACATAATTTTAGTTGGAAAGAAGGATGTACACTTTAAAAAGTCTGCACCATGAAAAGATTCCAAATTAGCTGACTTTCTTTCAATCCCTTTCTTCTAAAATCAAGGAGCTGCTAAAGAGTTTTTTGTACATAAATTTCCTACCAAGATTATAACTGGGCATAGAAAGACTAGGCATATGCCAATGTATGTTCACACTTTTGGAAATGAATGCACATCAACAAAATATTCAAATATTTAAACATAATGTTAAAGCAAATTTTTCTGTCTTAACCTGAAACTCAACCTGGAAAACATTGTTTCACTTGTCTACCATCAGTACTGTAACATTTCACCTTTTTTCCTCACAATTTCCTCAATGGAAATGCCTAATTAAAATTCAAAGAAGTGTTCATTGATAAAATGAAAAGACACTAATCAAGGAATTAAATGATTATATCATGCAGAATAAAGAAACTCCCTCACCACTTCAAATCCCTGCTGTGATTCACTAGCAGAAAGGGAGTTAAGAAACAGCTCTATTTAGTCTTAGCAGGCAAGAGTGAATATGCATGCACATGGTTACTGATTTATTAAGGCTTATTAAAAGCTTCTCCCACAAGACACAAACACAGAGACACTTTTAACTAAATTCACTAAATGATCTATAAAAAACACGTTTCTTCATTCTGAATTTTAGCTGAAGGGAACTGTTTAAGTCACCATGAATATAAAAAAAGAAGAACATACACAAATCCTTTGCCTTGGTCCTCTCTGGAAGTGTCATTCAAAATGAAACAACTCAGAAGAAAAGGAGTGTTTAAAGGAAGAAAGATAAGTGACAAATTCCTCTCTCTGTTAAAATTTGTGGGAAATATTTTGATTTCAAAAGGTTTCATATTTCATTTCAGCAGTCCAAATCCAAATATTATTGTAGAAAGGAAAATCAAGGTTTTTAATGTTAGGATAAATGATACTGCTTTCTGAACAACTCATCTGTTTTGTTTATCTTTACAAAGGAAGAAGTATCAGTTGTAAGAGCCTGAAGAATTTATGACTTACTGTGGTACTTTGAGTAGACAGCTTATTGGGCTGAAGAGGAAAGGACTGCTATGTGAAAAAAAATTAAAAATCAGAGCAACATATGATGCACTCACTACATTTTTAGACCCCGGATTCAAAATATACAGCACTTATTCCCCTCCCACAAGCAAAGGCCAATCTAGAACATAGCAGGCACATCCTTTTGAATAAATTTGCCAGTGCCAGCCACATGTCAGAGATGATTAGTGAGGCAAAGACGCCAGCCACTTCCTCTGACATCAGAGGTCAGATAAAGGAGAGTGCGACAAAAGCTGAAAAGCATCAACCCTCCAATGATGATGTGGCTGATCTGGCACACCTGCTACTCCCTTCACTTCTCAGTATTTCTTTTATTGGCATCACCTGCTGTGAGAAGAGTCTCTCTAGAACTGGCAGCCTGATTTCAGTCTCAGGAAAATAATCATAATATGGTAGGAGAGAATCAGACTGCCAACTCCTGCCTTTTGAGTAGTGAATTGAGAGGAATACGAAAAGGCAGATAATATTCAGCTCATACCTTTCTCAGATGGAGCAAACACTCCAGATTGCTGAAAATCAGGCAGATTCAGCTTGCTGCATTTAAAGCACACCTTTCCCCCCACTTCTTTGTGAGAAACAGTCTGCAAAACAGATAAGAAAAATAGCTATTATCCTTGGAGGCTAAGAAGATTTCCAGAGAAAAGTTATGGTAGTGCTGCTGGGCTACCAAATATCTTTGCCAGCCAATGAGGCTATCTGATTTTAGGTTACAAGAAAGCTGCTTCTGTATTAAGCTGTTCTCCTACTGTGAAAGCCATCTTTTATACATGTGTTGTGTGAGTAATGCACCCATAATTTATAATATTTTGTACTAGTTGTCCTTTTTCCTGGATATTTTCATGTCCTTTTCTATTAAGAATCAATGACATAGGTACTTAGGCATCTCAGAATGGAGTTTTAAAATCATTGTGGCAAATCAGAATTTTTTTTTTTCCTAAGGGGATGGCATCCAGGTGTAGAGTCCTGCATCTAATTCCCTTCTAAGGGTTTGAACACATTGCACCAAATGTCATTCTTGTATACAAATCTTAAAGGGACTTGTTTGCAGCTCTGCTGGCTCAGGATCCAGTGACATAAAATAGATATTAAAAGGGTCAGAATGAAAGTTTATCAGACATTTTTAAACTTAGCAGTGATTATAGAGGGGAGATGGAGAAGGTAATTCCTTCTCGGAGTTTTGTATTCAGGAAGTAACATGGTGAGAGTTTCTGAAATGTCCTTTTCATCTTATTTTTGAAAACTAAGATTAAAGTTTCCATAAATGGAGGCATCTGAAGTCTCCCTTTGTTTTTCATATTCTTCAAAACTCATAGCATAAAGGTATCTTACTTGTAAATAGAACTCTAAGCAGAGATCATCACTGAAATTATTGTTGAAATACTTCATCATTAACACATATTTTTTCTTAACTCTTTATTCATATAATTTAGTTTGCAGCAGCAGTATAAAGCCATTTAATCAACATGTTTATATAAAGAAATTGATTATTTCAACATTATTTTCAGTTTAAGGGAGAAAGAGATGGAAGGAATTGGCTGGATAGTGCATATCTATTTTTAATTAACCCACTGCAATGTTATTTAAAACGAGTTAGCCTTTTTTGGTTTATGTTGTTGAGCTCACAGAAACAAGAAGTGCCTTATGCTCTTTGCTGCCTCTGCAGAATTAGTCCATTAGCAAGCACTATTTCTTCAGATTGTGCTAGCCTCACTGATGCTGGTGGTCAGGAATGCCCTTTCACCATATGACTGTGCTTCTGTTTCTGAAGGCAAATATTTTCATGCCAGCTCCATTCAGACAAAAGAACAAAGGTTACAAAGTAACCTTCGGATAATGTGTTTTCTTGTATGTTAATTTATCTGTCTCTGGGTAAACAAACAATCTGTAAAGGCTTAGCTTTCAGCTTCTAAGATGCAGTAAATCCTCTCAGTCACTCTATATTGGAGTAAGTAAAAGCAGGATGTATAATTCAATTTTACTTAAAATGGTTTTCACACTTTAAAATAACTTGTTTTGCAGAACTTAGATACATGCCCTGGATTTTATCCTGCTGGATGAACTTTCCTTTCACCGTTCACTTCTGGAGTCATCTCAAAAATACTATGCCCATGATTACCTGTTCGTTATCAGTTCCTATCATTTCCTTTCTCCATTATGTCTTATATCCTTAAATATTCCTGAGGATGCACAGAACACACAGAACATAGCATCCAGCATTAGGAACATTCATAGAACCTCACCAGTGTATTTCACACATGTAATTGTACTTCTACTCAAAGGTATACTTTGAAAATTCAGCTGCATTTTTCCACACGCATACTGCCTCACGTTCTCTAACACTGCTGCCAAGACACTGACAGCTTTCTTTGAATTGTAAAAGTGAAACACATTGCCATAGGAAATAAAATCATGTGGATTGCGCAAGCTCAGTAAGAGTTGTCATAAAAACTCAGTAAAATTGCTTATATTTGCTTATACATGGGAAAGATGATAACACATAAGATTACCACAATATATTTAATAGGTGACTTTTAAAGGAAATATGATTATACTCTTAACATATAACAGCAGATATAATGATGGGTATCTATAACGATAAGTATCTTACCATGAAACCACTAATAATCTTTCTGTAATTATATAATATTTTAAAATAATTTCATTTAGATGTCTGTTCACTATGATTAAATTAAATTCAAACAAGATGGTACTGACATGCTAAAAATAAGAGCACACACACAGAGAACAAGCATGAGCTATCCTGGTTTTGTGACAACATGGAAACTGGAGGTTATCTTGGAAGAGATGGCTATAGCTACATTGCAGCATACTTCCCATTTGTAAGCATCAGTGTTATTTTATGCTTTTCACTTATGTATCAGTAAACACTATACAACAGCTGGGATGAATTTGTCTGGTTTGTTTGGTTTGGGTTTTTTGTTTGTTTGTTTTGCTTTGTTTTGGTTTTTTTCCCCCAGCATATAAGAATGTGCAGTACTGTGCATGCATTACATATTTTTAATACACCTAAAGACAAAGAGTAATAAATAAAAATGAAAAAAGGATTTAAAACCAAGCAAAGTTAGGAAACAATAAAAGACTATGTAAATATCCAAAATTTATAATCAAAAATAGAAAGGTCTGTTGGTTTGGTTTAGAAATGTCTGGAAAAATATAATCTTATCCTCTGACAAAGGTGATGAATTTTGAAGCAGTGAAAATAATACAGAAACAACCAGAGGAAGACGAAGGAACTTGTTTGCAAAAGCTCCATCCAAGTGTTAAAGACAGCAAAGTTTTATACAATGAATAAGGAATTTCATGATCCTTACCATATCTTGAATTAGATTTTATATCCAGCAGCAAGAATACCAGGAAGAATCTGATTTTCCTTCATAAAGGTGATTATAAATAACCTGAAAGAATTTTCCCTATACAAGAATTCTTTCTAGTATACAACAACTGGGATTGCAATAATCACATGGAACTGTTTGCTGCCTATCTTCATCTACAGCTTCTCAGGTTGCCTAGAGAAGTTGTGGATGCCAATTAAAATTGTGCATTGGAATAGTTCAAGGTCAGGCTGAACAGGGCTTTAAGGATCCTGATCTAGTGGATGGTGTCTCTGGCCATGGTGCAGGGGTTGAAACTAGATGATCTTTAAGGCTCCCTTCCAACCTAGACTATTCCATGAATCCGTGAGTCTATTTATGTTTGTCTGTTTGACTTCTTTTACTTATTTGTGGGAAAGATCTACCATATTCAAAGTGTTCCTAACCAACAGAAACTATAAACTTCCTGCTCAGTATTGTCATCTCATAGCAGTGTCCTAGTTCTCAACAGGGGAATCTTAGCTGTTATTCCAATTTCTGCAAATAACCGTGATGTCTGCAGTTGGTAAAGACCCTATAGTAGTTCATATAATGAAATGCCAATGAAGGTTAAATTGCAACAGCATGAAACTCAGCTTTTCTCGTTCTGTATAATAGAGTTGAATTCTGGCTCTGGTTTTATAAGCTTGAATATTTCATTCTGAATCATGGGCCACTAGTATTTTAAATGTCACTCCTCTTATGTGTCCATTTACAAATTTAACATTGAGCAAAAATTATCATTCAGACCTCTATTTATTCCTTGATATGGCCAGTACAGACTTAAATCCACATAAAACCCCTTTTTGCAAACCATTCTCTTAGCCCTGCTGCCACCTTCATATCATTGTATAATTACAGTAATCCCTCAATAAATCCTTATCACTCCTTGTTTCTGCTTACACTGATGCTGTGAAAGTCTGATTTTATAGTCATTCTTACTTAGGGATTTGAACAATGAACAACTTTGGCTCTCTGCTAGTAAGTGAAGGTATTTCCCATGTCAAACTGTACATTCCCGAGTCCATAACACTTGTCAGTTTGAGAAGGTTTCTAATAGATATTTCAGTCTCACTACCTTTATTTGCATTTCTGAAATATCTATTTCTTCATTCCTGAGCATTATTTGAAAGCTGAAACAAACAAACAATAAGGAGAACAAAATAAACAGATCTACTTTATCAAATTGTCATTTTAATTAAAAATTTAAGATCAGGTTCTCAGTTTTGGCCAGCATGTTACATTTATATACAACCTTAGCTTTATCTGTGATGTGTTATTTTTAGCCAAATAGTGAAACACTTCTACACATTTATTGCTATGCTTTTGTAGTGGATATGAGGGACTGAAGTGAAACTGCATCAAGCTTTCTTTGAGAAAAGTTTCCAGAGAATGCAACTTTCTTTGGCGAAAACTTGAAATACCCAGTGTCAGATAATCAATGCTACACTGGAAAGAGATTCATCAGGGAGATAACATGGCCTAACAAACTGAAGGCTTTATAAATCAATGCAAGAATCCTGCAGGAGACCTGGTAGTTCAAGAAGAATTAATAGTTGACCAAATAATGATGTAAAAGACTTTGTGGGACACACTGGGCCAGCAGTTGGATATATTGGCTGAACCAGGTCAGCCCAACAGCATTTCTCTGGAGGACAAGGAAATGTCAAGATCAAAGAGGAAATACTGTGACAAAATCTCAAAGGCTTCACACAAAACCAGCAAGCATAGAGCCAGAAGCTTCTGTCTTTCCCAGCAAGTGGGAAGATAAGGATGAATTTTACCACTTGGACTAAGCATTATCCAGCTAAATGGGGAAAAAGGGAAAAAGAACATCATCATTGTGGTGGGTTGACTTCTGCTGGATGCGAGGTGGCCACCAAGCCACTCCATTACCTCCTCTCTTTAAACTGGATGGGGAAGAAAAATATCATGAAAGCCTCTTGGATCAAGATACAGACAGGGAGATTGCTTACCAGTTATCATCGTAGGCAAAAAGGATGTGACTTGCTGATGGGTTTGGCCTTGGCCAGTGGCTGGTCCATCTTGGAGCTGACTGGCACTGACTTTATCTGTCAAAGGGGAAGCTTTTGGCACCTTCTCACAGAAGCCACTCCTGTAGCCTCCCACTATCAAAAACTTGAAACTTTGCCACACAGACCAAATACACTCATCTAGCTTGCCACCCCATACAAATTGAAAAAAAAAAAAAAAAAGAAATAAACTGGGAAGTGTGACAAGGAAAAACTTTTCTGCTGTTGTTGCAGTTGTGCAGTAAGATGCAAAACCAAACTGACACCTAAATCTAAGCTGCTCTGAATTAGCTTGTCCATTCTTATAATGGAATTCTATAATAAAAATAGGTAGTTTCTTTAGAAGTATTATTTTCACATAGCTCTGCTTAACATAATAAGAGCAGTAATTGGTTGGCAAAGTTTAAAGCTCTATTTCTTCATTGTATTTAGATAATAAATACAGTACTGCTCTGCTAAGACTTTATACTTCATCTGAGCGAGTTATCGAACAGCTGCTCACTTCAGAAAGTAACACCCACTCCACATACATATCACCATATCACCATACAAGACAGAAAATAATTTCCCATTACCTGGTAACAAATTTAAACTCTTTCTTATGCAAGTTATTGTCTCCTGCAAAAGATTTCTTCAAGAGAAACCTTTGCTCTAAATGTTCTAAATTGTACTGATTCTAATTCCATAGGTATATAAAAACATATGCAAAGAGAAGGGGAAAGAGATAGAGTGGGGGGGGAAAAAGCTTTATTCATACATATTTTTTAATTAAATAGATGTAACAGAGAAGGGCATGGACAGAGAAAACAGAGAAGAACTGGAGAAAACAGATACTATACCCTCCTCCAACATAGCCTTTCTGTGTAATTTTAGACAAGTCCCATATTTTTTCCATACCTCAGATTCCCAAATGTAATAACATAACTCTTGCAGCATGTTGCTCAGAAACAGAGGAAAAGGAAGGCATAAAAATAAGCCAGATAGATAGTCAGATTTGCACAGATGGATAGATATTTAACCTCAATGGGTTTAATACAGTGTTGCACTTTCAGGTGTTTGCAAATAAAATTATTCTAAATTAAATCAGAACCTCTAGGAGTTGAAGAGATCTGTCATTAATAGCTATACCTTTAACTTGAGCAAGAGAACTTGAGCTCTCAGAAACTATGCAACAGAGAAATACATGCAATATCTGAGTCCAACTCCAAATACCTTTAGATGAGATGGAAGGATGAAGAAGAAAATTACTCCATCATTTTTAAAATCACAGCTATAGCTTTATCATAATGTTAATATTTAATATTAACTTAAAAGATCATTCAGATTTTGGAAATGTCTATTTTGTATGCATTCAGAAAGGAGAAATTGGTTCAACCACCACAATAACTCATGATGAAACTTTTTTTTTCTCCTACTACTATAATTTCTTCAGAGGATTATAATGTACCATTTGGCCTTTTCCTATTCAATAAAGCTTTTCTGAGGAAACCTGTAGTTACTGTGGGTTGGTAAAACAAGCTCTGTTTTCTAACCTCTCTGGTCTCATTAAACTATCAAAAGTATCTGGATTAATCTCTGAGTAATTTAAGTACTTCAGCATTCTCTGGAATCTGTTTCTTGAGGCACTCTTGACTATTTCTTAGAGTCATTCCTCCCTTTACCTTCCTTCGACCTCAGAAGTCACTTTTTCATCATATTGAGTAGGAAAACTATGTGACACTTGTTTAGTCAATAATCTCTGTTGGCACATGATCACAGGTGTAGTTCAATCCTTGTGCAAAAGGAAGATTCAAAACTTACATCTACAGAGTTTGCAACTTTGTCACTATGAAATAAATGACATTAAATATTTCTACCAGAGCAAGCATTTTAAGAAAAGAGAGAAAGGAAGATAATGGGTGTTATATCTAAAATTTTCTTCAACCTATATTCTATTTCAAAGGATCATTTTTAATCTATGGAGAAACTATTTTTCCCATATTTAAAAACATGAAAAGCAACTAAATCTGCATATAAGATAATATTGACTTCAACAATTAAAAAATCTAGTGCAAATGCAGCCACTAATCTCATCTTGCATATTAAAACACTCTAAGAAGACTGCATAACAAGTTGTTTTAATATGCATCAATTTTTGAATAATTATTTTTATTATTGATTGTAATTTTTATTCTGTTCCTGAATTACCTCAGAATTCAGTGTAAATGAAAGAAAAAAATCATACATGAAGAATGTATCAAGTCAAAGAATTACATAGGTAGTCTCTCAGTAAAACACATGCTTACAGAGTATCATTTTTCAATGTATGCTTTTATTTTTATGTAAACCAAACTTAGTTTTAACACATCATAAAAGTATTTGATATGTATTTTTGGAGTACTAATTAAATGCATGGATTTCTTTTATTGAGTCTGGGTCTACAGAGAAATGACACAACATTCAAAAATAACCAACAATATTATAATTATAAATTAAGTTCTGCAGGGATAGCTGCTGGGCTACTCGGTGCATCCAGTGTGCGAAGACCACCTGGCAGGAAGTGAGGCATGTATTTTAAATATCTAACACACTTCAGAATTATTGACACTGTGTTTCTCTGGGACTTTTTTCTATTATTTCCATGTTTAGACATTAAATGCTATGTTTCTGTTTAGACATTAAAAAAGGGTAGAAACCTCTGTATTCACTAAGATGAAGTTTACCGTATTGAAAAATGAGCATATCCATTACTTTTGTGTTAAGACTTTGCTTAAGTGTCTCATAGATGTTATGAGGAGCTGTCCTCAGAGGGAAGAAATTCTGCCTACCTCAGGGATATCATGAAGGCTGCTACACACTAAAAGAGCTAAAAGCCCATGGATCTAAAGAGTAACCTCTTAACTTCAAACTCATGACACTGTTTTCAGGGTTATCTTCATCACAGTTGATTTTCAGATCCCACTCCATTCCCCTGAGCTACTCCGTACATCAAACCAGTGTCAACACTCTCAAAATAAGACAGGTCTTCTGCAACACCTAGGTCAAAGCTTTTTAGTCATCTCCACTTCTTTCTCAACTAGAGCTCAGCTAGTCTTTTCTTTCCTGGTCTGCACCTAGGTTTCTTCTTTTTTTGCTCTATTTCAAATAGAAGTCAGGCATTTGGGCGCACACTGCTTACTTCCTCCTGAATCTCTGGACTCTTGTGCAGTGCTGTGTGGCTCTGTTCATCCTGCTTTCAAATGAGCTCATAAAAGTCTCCAGTGGAGTGCCTGCTGGAAAAGGATAAAATGTGAATAAAAATTAGTTTTATTTGTAACACATTTTGATGTAAAGAGTCTGTAGAGAACACCTGATTTATGAGCTGTTATATGGAATCTAGTGATCCTAAGGTGTCAATCTGAGGAATAGCATAAACGCTAGTTTTCCAGCTGTCACCACAAAACAGCCTCACGGACAGATCTTAGTTTCTAACCTTGTGCCAAGGCAGAGAGCATCTTAAAAGCCTGTTTTGTCATTTACATGTGTATAAATATTAACAACATCCTTGGTATCATCACAATTCCATGCAGTTCCTTCAGGATGTTCCTCGCTTCAATGATAGAAGTCTAAAAATAGTACAATAAAATCAAAGAAATCCCTTTACAGAAATCCACCCCACAAGGCTTACTTCAGTAGAGTAATATGTAACACTACAAAGGAAATTACAAAAATTCAGGATATAAAAATCAAGAATGGTGTTCCCTTAGGATAGACTGGGAAAATATCAATTCATTTGGAAAAAAAAATACAACATTCAGAAACCAACCAACCAAACAAAATCTGAACAGAACAAAACCTTTGTGGCTAAATTAAAGAAAAAAAAGAAAGAAAGCTTAATAACCTAATTTTCAGACTTGGGACATCTACATTAGTCTTTTAATTCTGTAATAGGAGATGTTCTCACAATGGGGCTTTAATTACATGTATCACTTGCTCTTAATTCCCTTCCATTTTACTCTGCATTTTAAAGAGACTTGAATGGTATTACAGAATTCCAGGAAATTGGAGATAATTCAACCAATGGCAGTAAATTGGATTTTTACCTCTAAAAAGCTGGGCTTAATCTAGCTTCATAGCCATTATTGTAAAATCCTCAACGAGAACTAAGAAAATTGTATCCATCCAGTTTCTCTGAGAAAGCATGTTTTAAAAGTTAGCAGACAAGATGACAGATGTAACAGGAACATCGGGGACTTAACTGACTTCTCAGTTGATCAGTATCTCCGGTGCCATGGTTTACATATATAGTGAGCAGAAAGAAGCTTACACTGTCCTGATATGTGCTGCTTCCACTCTGTAGAATCAGGGAAGTTTCAGACTCAAGTGTTGTCTGTTTTCATTTCTACAAATTCTAAGTTGTTGAAAAAGTATAAACTGAGAGTGGAAAAGAACAGAAAACATCTCCTCTTTTTCTACTTCTATTAATATTTGTGCCTACAACCAAAGTGAAGGTCAGCTTGCTACCACATAAGAGATTTTGTCTGGGGAATCCAGACACACTACAGTCTGGTAATGAAAACAAATCCAAATCTTAGGATGACAAAGTGCATGGGGTAAAGGCACTGTATTATTCTCAACAGTAAGTTCAATGTACTTTTAAAAAAGGTAGAGCAAATAATGATCTTTTATTTCTACATAAAAGAATATAAATCCCGAACTATACAACTGGCAAAGCAACCGAAAAAAACCCCCAACCAAATATAAAACAAAACAAAAACCAAGGAAACAAACATAGGAAAATTTTCTTCATGAGAAATGCTAAATAACCTGCAGGCTTTTTGGGAACCTGAACAGTGAAATTAAAAGTATTGCTTGAGATACACCAGTAGTGGTTTTACAGTAAATGTACCACATTTATAAAACAGGAGAAATATCTGATTAACATAGTAGTTTTACACATTATTATGGTTATATTTTTTCACTGTACTTCTCCATTTAGAGGTAAAATAGTGTCTGGCTTCATTAGTACTTAGATGGAAAACCATTTTACAGGTGGGTTCAGTAAACTAAGGAAGCATTGGAAACTGTCATTTCTTTTTAAATTCATTTTCTCCTTTCTCCTTTTATGAATAAAATACCTTAAAATGTAGTTAAGTTAGAAAAATAAGGCTCTTAACCTTAGTCAAAATGAAAACATAGGAGTGGTAACCTTTATTTTTCTTTTTAAACTACAATTGCAGTCATTACATTCTGCTTAATTAAGTTCCTGCAGTAGATTCAGTTAGGTAACTATTCCTTGCTTTCTGTTCTAAACCAGAGCTCACAGCAGTGACCAAAGATGAAGTCATTGCTTAGGTGACCTATAAATTAAATAGACATATTTTTTGCCTAATTTGAGAGATGTAAAAGCAATTTAAAATCTCAGCTAGGATTCTATTATTTGCATAGCCTTGTTAAAAAGCTGAAATTCATAGGAACTAGTTTACTTCTGGCACCAAGGAGCTGCAGGAGCATCTGTGCGAGAAGGGGACATAGGTTGTCTACACCAAGGTTGGTGAAGAAGGGGGAGGAGGTGTCCCTGGCACCAGAGCAGATATTTAACTGCAGCCCCTAGAGGAAATCATGGCGGAGAAGGCATTTCCCAGAAAGCTGGTAGAGCAATTATTTGAGTGATTCATCTGCAAGTGGTGATGTTGGATGGGTGAGATGTAGTGAGTTAAGGAACTGCTGGTTACCTCTGAAACACTTCTCATTAGAAGTAGGATATGATATTGAATTTTTTATTTAGTGAAATGCTCTCTGTGCCTGTGTTTTTCCAAATTTTCAGTCATGATCCTTTCCCAGAATACAGTTTTCTTCACTTCTATGTAGTCTACAAAGGGAAAATCAGGATTCCCCAATTTCTGGGTAGCATTTAAGCTAATCTAACATGTTCATCAGGAAGAATCATAAACACATAGCTCTTGGGTCTTGCTTTGAAACATCTGTCTCAGAGCTTATCAATACCTCAATGTTTTAAGCACATCCTACACAAGGTCTGTTTAAAGTTGTACTGAAAAGGTCCTGAAAGTCTTGTGCTTTTGGCAGGTAAGGTACTTCTAGAGTCAAATTATTTTTATGAACCCTGGATATGTCATTTCTATTAAGAACGCTAGAATATACTGAAGGGAATGCAGTTAAAGGCAAGAAAAACTCCCACATTTAATGGAATAATCTTTAAAGAAAACCCTGTGAACCAGTGTCTGTATGTTAGTTCTTCATATTTCCTGATTGTTCAAGGAGAGTAACAAATATTTGGGATATGCAAAAATACCAGAAATGTGTACAACTCTTGGAGCTTCAGTTTTCTCCCTACAGTTCTTTGATGAAATTCAGGAATAGTAAAAAATCCTGCAGAGAAAAGCTTCTTTGCCTTGTTTCTTCATTTTTCTTCTTTGCCAAAGAAACCCAGGGACCACAAACTGTGCCATTTATATTTTAACACACACAAAAAAACCCCCAAACAAACAACAAACAAACAAAAAGAAACCAAAAAAACCCACAACCAAAACCAGACAGAGAGAAACTCACATGAAGTAGAGAGTCATGAGAAATCTTAGAGAGGAAAAAGGACTTGCTTCATTGCAATGATAAGCTCCTCTTGTATGTAATTTATGAAAAGCCAACTGTCATCAAAATTCTTAATTTATAGTGTTAAACAAAATGTTACTAACTGAAAAGCATTAATCAACATCACCAACTTAATGTGTTTTGTCAAACTTCTCAGCCTCTTCTGCCAAAGAAGAGCATTTTTGACAAGTGGATTGATTAGCGAGCTAACAGTGTTTGACTGAGGGGAAAGTGTGCGACAGGAAGGTTAAAAAAAGATGTTAGCAGTAATTCTATTTGCTCATACACAAGCTGTGTGCAACACTATTGTTTTGCAAAATGCATGTTATTGTGACTGATAAATCAGTATGTGTTTATAAGAAATTCTGTTTCAAACTTAATCATTGTGAAATAGTTTATAAAGAGTGAAAACATGAAAGTGATCTGAAAGATGTCCACTAGATCTGAATAATAAACTACACAGAGTTTTGCCAAGTTAAGTGGTTTGAAAATATAATTTAGATTCTAGCTTTCAAGTTTAAGTAAGCACAATGAAAAATAAAATACTTGGTTCTACTTTATTAAGTGTAACGGATACTCCAGAATTAAGATCGAAAACAGCTTAACTAGCAATCCCATACTTCCTCAGAAAACAAACCACTACTATTTCTTGGTTTTCCCAGTTTTCAGATATTCCAGCTATTGCCAACATTTTTTTCCTGAAAGTTTTGTTTCTATCTTACATGGAATGAACAAAGTGAAGACTTAACGTTCAGTAATGTCAAAATTACTTATCGCTCAATATTTTTTACAATTATCAAGTGTGCAAAATGACTTATGTATCACTGACTTGGATAAGAATTTGAACCAGCAATGCTTCATATTAACAATACTGTAACTCTTACAGGTAGAATAAGATGCCTTTCTCTAGCTGTGCTATTTACATTATATGTTTTTGCAGTAACTTCAGTAATATAGCTACACAGATGGAAGGTTTGTAGGAATTTATTCATTTGTTCCTCTACCAGAATGCCATACTACTTTTCTGTTTGGTAAATACTTACCTTTTTTTTTTCTTTTTGCTCTTTGACTCATTATTTAAACTCAAATATCAGTACACTTATTGATAATCTATATTTGGTATTTAAAATCACTCAAAGTCATTTGCATTGTTTCTTAGCTCTCATACTCTGTATCTGAAAATGGAAACAATAGCATCATCCCAGATTTTAAGTACAGCAGCTATCATGTGTATCTGCAGGGTCTAAGTGATAAATATTCAGTACCAAAATACAAGAGAACACTCATGTCAGCTGGCAGCAGCAGCAATCTCTAACTGGGCCAGAGCTGCCACAAGAGCAGTGCAAGAGTCATTGGCAGATGTGGCTGCCAGAAGGGAGGCCAATGTCACCAGACCACTTCATCAGCAGAACCAAAACCAAAATCAGCAGAATCAAACCCAGATAAATGATATTACACAGCTATATGACTCAACAAAGTGCACTATTCCATATGAAACTGTTGGCCAGTGTAGGATTTAGCCATACTAGTGTGCATCAAGTTTATGTGTTTATCAAGTTAATTTTGCATAGAAAGGTCATATTATTTTATGTTTGCCCCAGTCTAAGAGCTGTTGCATGCACAATTACTGTGGGTGAGCTGACTCACGTAACCTTGTTAACCTGTAATGAGTTGTTTGTATGCCCCAGCCCTCAGTCAAGCCCAGAAGAAATTCCTGGGAAGACAGCACAATCCACCTTTAGCCCTCAGCCTCTCACTCCACCAAATTACAGAGGCCTGCTGCTAATAATGGAAACCTCAAAGCTACTCAAGAGGAACAGAAACATCTTTCACAGAAGAAAATACTAAGCAAATTGAATACATGACTATAATAGGAAGCTTACAGTAGTGGGAAAAAAAGAGAGTATTATGACAAGCAAGAAAGGTATACGTTCTGTTGGTTTTTATGTTCTACTGTCAACAATTATTACAACTCCCATACATTTATGATTACATTGAATCTTACATTCCTAAAACCAAGAAAATGTCTGAGAACAATCTCAGAAAAGAGATAAAAAACCCCTTAAGTCTGTAAAAAGTGGAAAACAACAAAAATCAACTCCTCTCCCCAAATGCCTAAAATAAAATATTTTAAAGTCACTCTTGAAAGGGAAAACCAGTTTGAATTATGATTTCTGAATGCCCGAGGAGGTCACAAAAATTAACAGAGGGATGGAACACCTCTCCTAGGAAGAAAGGCTGAGAGAGTTGTGTTTTTCCAGCCTGGAGAAGGCTCCAGGGAGATCTTGAAGCCTTCCAGTACTTAAAGGGAACATACTTAAAGTACAGCAAAGATGTGGAGGAACTCTTTATCAAGGAGTGCAGTGATAGGACAAGAGGTAATGGTTCTAAACTGACTGAGGGTAAATTTATATTAGACATTAGGAAGAAATTCTTTACTGTGAGGCTGATGACACAGTGGAACAGAGAAGTTGTGGCTGCCTCATCCCTGGAAGTGTTCAAGGTCAGGCTGGACAGGGCTTTGAACAACCTGATCTAGTTGGAGGTGTCCCTGCCTATGGCAGGGATTTGGAACTAGCTGACCCTTAATGTCCCTTCCAACTCAAACCATTCTATGATTCTATGATATACAAACATACTGGCAAAATAATGGTAATATCAGGAAATAAAGGAATTATGAAATGACTGTGCAATATTCTTCTTGAAAATCTGTCAAAAAACCATTTTATCACTACATGCATATTATTACACAACACGTTTTATATTTCAGATAGCACTTTATGAGACTCAGTAGCAATTAAAAAAAAGTTATCTTTCAAAAAAACCCAAAAGAGTTATGAAGCACTGAACATGTACAACTAAATAGTGAGTTAAAAGTAGCAGCAAAAAGTAACTTATTCAATCTTATTTTTAAATAAGAACACCAAGTGGGCAGCAAGGAAAGATTCTGCAATATATTTAAAAGGGCAGAGCTACAAAAACTTCGTGACTCACAACTCACCAAATTACAGTATAGAAAAAAAGTAACCTTATGATTCAGACTGTAATTAGCAACTTAGAAAATGCAGAAGAGAAAAATTAGTCAAATGCCACAGCCACTCAGGGCCTTGAAAATAAGGACAAGAACTTTAAAATCACAGCTATAAAATTTCAGAAAGCCTGCCATGAAGAGGATTTAAAAAGCAGACATTTATAGAAAAGAAATCAGACATCAGTTATAGCTGAGACATTTTACTTTGTGAAAAAAATCTTCTTCCTAGAAATAATACAAGCAGGAAAATAAAGTGATCCATTCACTGATAAACAGTTTCAGTTTTCTTACAGTCAGACAATAAAATCAGACATTAATTAAGTTTTTCCAGAATCAGCATTTAAATGCAAACAAATACCATTTAGCTGCATGGAAAGTGTGATGTGAGAGCTCTATTTGTGGACAAAAATAAGTAATTTTTTAATAAGGAGTGTACCTGTCATTAAAGTCTGCCTCTGTGTCAAAATAAGGACTGAACAGGAAAGTAGATTATTGAATTTTGAAATTCAAGAGATATGATCACTCAGTTCTGCACCTGAGGCTGAGAAGATACATAGAAAGTTCATTTGAATACTGGTTTTAAATCTTCAATACTGACAGGAGTGAGGAAACCAAGGCCTGATTTGGATTTCTGCCTTATTTAAGAGCAGCTACACAAATGCTTTCACCACAAGGTAGGCAGTTCCCACAAGGCCTTTCATAGCTGGGATTCAGAAGAGCCACACAGATAGAAAGAGGCTGCCAGCAAGCAAACTAATAAAAAAATGTCCAGCAAGCTATCTCCAACTGCTTTCTAAAACAAACATAGATCTTTCTTTATAACTAATCTAAACAGCACGCTTTTGTATCTGAAAAACTTTGCTCAGTCATTTTATATGGTAATTCATCCTCCCCTGAGGTCAATCATAGATGTCCCAAAGCTTTACTCTCTAAAATGTTGCTTTTAGTAGGCATGAAAATCACTAACCACTTCAAGTAAACAAGGGATGATGCTAAATAGAGAGACACTTAATATGTTCATAAAATCATACTGGTGTATCCAGGACCGTGCAGGTGTTTATAGGATGGGAAAAATATTTCCTACCCAGTCCTGACTTCTCTACACTTACTGGCTTATTCTTTCCTCTGTCTCATGTATCGTCTTGGTTACTAGAATATGCACATATGCAGCAGGAGTCTTTCCTGGATTAGCTATATACTGCTTATCCTCTGCAACTAAACCCAACCATTAGGGATTACAAATATAAACAAGGGGAAAATTCACTCTTTTTTAAAAAATGTTAACAGCAAAATATCTCCAAGGTATTGTGTGATATGCACAGATAGTAGAGGCTGACAATACTCTTGTGGTGCATTCCATACAATGACAGAATTGTGTAATGTTTTTCTGAGAGTAGACATTCCTCCAACATCTTAGCAGAGGTTTTGTGTGTTTTTTCTCTAATATGGCAGGGAGAATTTAACATGATACCATTATAGAAAAACAAAATAAGAAATAGGTTTTTGGGAGGATACAATATTAGAGCTAAAAAATGCTCTGATAAAAGAGCACTCAGAAATATACAAAATACCCAGATTCTCAATGGGAGTTTTAGAAGGCGGTATAATAGAAGGTAAACCTAATTAGCTTAAAGGAAATAACAATAAGAGATCAGAGGAGTGAGTAGAATACTTAGGTCTATATGGGCTTCAAAATCTTCTCAGCAGAAAAACACAGGAAGAGACTAACGAAGAATCATCATAGAATCATAGAGCAGCCCAGGTTGGAAGGGACCTTAAAGACCATCTAGTTCCAACCCTCCTGCCATGGGCAGGGATGCCACACACCAGACCAGATTGACCAGGGCCACATCTAGCCTGGCCTTGAACACTGCCAGGGACAGGGCATTCACAACCTCTAAGAAAAGTATCAACTGTGATATAGACAGCAAAATTCAAACTGGATTCCAGAATATCATTGTTAGGTTAACGCAGGGTACAAGGCCTTTAGAATATAAGAGGCCCAGCATTTAGCTCAAAGCTGTAGTAATTTGGTCACATATGTGCTATTTTTTCCCTTCTGCTCTGGTGCAACAGGGTGTGAATTCATCCAGTTCTGGTTCTTGTACCTGCATTTTAGCTGTTTGTTAGTAATTATTGAATCACAACTGGAGCTTGGCATTTACAAAACTTAAAAGATCCTGAGAAACCTGAAGAGCTCTGAGTTCAAACAGTGATGTGGTGGCAATTCTGCAGGCTTCTTAGAGATGAATGGTTATGAAGTATATGGATTGGGGGAAAACTGAAGTTGGAGGACAGTCAACAAGGGAAGGAGTCCATAGAAAAGAGGGAAGGATATAATGTCAAAAATGGTACTGCTGCAAGTTCTGCCTAAAGCCAAATATCTTATTAAAATTACTTTAAGACTGCAACCAATAAAAATAGGCAAAAAGGAGACAGTACAACATTGGGGGTGGAGGGAGGGGGAAGAAATGTGTCTAGCAAACCTTACTTCAAAATTTGAGAAAACCACATCTGTTTCATTACAAAAGCTATCATAAGAACTGCTCTACAACTATTACTTTGGGAGATATAGCCATCACTGTAGGTCAGGCCACTCAATATGAGTCCATATCCACACACTAAAACACCACTGTTGTTTCTGTCTTACCAAAATGCAAAACTGATCTTTCTTTTCCATTTACAATTAATATGATCTTCAGTTCATGGTACTTAGTCCAAGTAGCACCTGGAGAAAATGGTTCAGTTGCCTGAATCTGAATTTACATACAAGAGCATCTATTTTTCTAAATCCTGAAGTACTGATATGCTATCATCAGTATCAGCCAACTCAAATCATGTTTGACTGTGATGTTACTTATTTTTTTAGTGGCTGCCAAACAATATTAAATTATGTGTATTTTGCATGTTCTATACCTATCACATGTCCAGCTTTCCAGGAGGTGCTGCCCACAGAGGCAAAATGAGTTAAGCAAAAGGCAGCGCAGTGGTAAAGGCATGACAAGAAGCAAGGAAAAAATGTGATCCTGATCTTCAGCTCCTCAAGGAAAAGAGGTGATCCCTATCTTCAGCTCCTGGAGAGCTAACAGCAGAAATAAGCCACCTTAATTCTTGGTACCTGAAATCAATCCAACATATTTAATATACCAAGGTAAAAGACAACCTAAACAAGAAATTATGCCAGATTCTCTTTCATAGCCAAATCAGATGTAACCAAACACTTGGAATGGAAATTTTTAGCCTTCACCAGTGGCACAGTGGCGTAGTACAACAGCTTATCCTGGAGAATGTCTCGTTTTACTACTACAGAAGAGAGAAGTTCATCAGATCTACATAGGAGGATGCACAATAAACAATCTAGTAAATTTAATACCTCTAAAACCAAAATAAATAAATGTGCAATGACAATTCATAGTTGTCCCACAAGACCAATTTGGGAACACCAAAAGGAAGGAGAATCTTCTTTCAGAGAGAAACAGTTCAACTTCAACATATATAGAATATATTTTTCCCCCTACCAAATTAACCTTCTCATATAAGACAGAAAAAGCTAAAACCTCAAATGCATTTTTAATTTTGATGATAAATATCAGATATGGAGAATTGATTGAGTGTAAAGCCATAGCATAATTGTACATGAGTTTGTAGAAATGCCCATCAGCTGAACCCTCCAGAAGTTACCAGAGAAACTTTCTCAAATGTGTTCTTAGGAGTCTTCAAGCATTATAAAGCATATAAACCACTCAACCAAAAACCTGCCATGCTTGAATAACAATAACAAGCATAATTAGGACATAACCAGATGGATAAATGAGGGTAGGGCAGTGGATGTGGTTTATCTTGATTTCAGTAAAGCATTTGACACTGTCTCCCACAGCATCCTTGCAACTAAACTGAGGAAGCGTGGTCTGGCTGATTGGGTAGTGGGGTGGATTGTGAACTGGTTGAAGGACAGAAGTCAGAGAGTCGTGGTCAATGGGATGGAGTCTAG